>CM042328.1:30162842-30522842 GCA_023566125.1 Zingel zingel | reverse complement strand
CAACCACCAATACATGATATTGAAGCACTGTGAGACCAAAATGATGAAGAACAATTTTTCAAACTCAATCCCAAGATAAATCATGATGACACGTGTATTCAAATGAATGTCCTATTCAATTTCCTTGCTTTCAAATTTGCCACTCAAAATGTTAGTCCTATCTGATCTGTGTATTCCCTGAAACAACAGCAGTCAAAGTGAACCATCTACACACATGAATCGACCTAGATCAAATGTTGACCGACTGGCCAAACAGCATCCTACAGTACAGTACAGGATTGTGGAGCTACATTTTGTCTGAAGCAAGGAAATATCTAACTTAAAAATAAAGCACCACAGATGTGTTTAAATAGCACCAGTGTCAGAATGTATATGACATGTTTTTTTTTTTGGCAATGTACAGCACTGAATTGGATGTCACCAATGTCTTGGGTAACGTTTAGCAGCTGCTGCAATGCTCAAACTCCACTTCTGAGCAAAAGGCAACAGAACGTTCATATTACTTTGCACATGCTTCTGCCTATAACCTAAACAAACCAAAAAACCCATTTGGATCCCCTTATGTCAGTTCAAAGCATCATGAAGCACTGTGTCTGTTACATACATACTGTAAATATACGACGTGAAACATTTCTATCTGCACAGTTTGTGAATTATATGATTATACAGTTATATTTATGTGCTCTGCTGTGATACAGATTGCAAAGGAGCACCATAGTAAGGAAAAAAAGATTCTCACCATTCTTTCATGCCAAAAATATATTTTTGAAAAGATGAATGTGTGACTGCAGAAGCCAGCCTGGTAGAAAAAAAAATAATCAAGAAGTAAATAAATAGTGAGGAGTTAATCACTGTCCCGGAAAGGACCAATGTTACGTGTGGTAAGATGATGGCCCACAGATAATTCAACAATTACATTTGCTATTCACACCAAATGGACATTGCTATAATAACTAGTTTGCTGTGTCCTTCTGTGAGAGTCTCTGGATAATGAACAGTGAGATATACAGTAGTGACAGCAATTTTGGTGCACCATTCTCTTTTGTTTTGTACACAACTTAAAAACCTCAGACATATTTCTCTACTGTGTGTACGATTCTGCATTGCTACAGTATAGAGCAACAAATGGATATAAAAATAATAGAATATAGACTTATACATTCTTGAAAACAAGTACTGTCCCCAAATATAGATACTCATATAACCATTTTGGTTCCATGACAATATATTTATATAGACTTTTTTTCTCTATATTTCTTGTCTCTATAATATTAAACTCTTTAACTAATTTCTAGCATTTAGAAGATTTCCATCACTCACATATAGACATTGGTCTGTTACATCATGTTATAATGTGTCACTGAAGCAGACCCTACACTACTTCGGTTCCCACTCACTCTTCTATATAGTTAATGTTCATCATATTTTCTTCTACAAAAAATATATATGACAAGGTAAGCTTATTTGAGATATTATTTACACAGTGTAACAAAACTTTGTTTTCTAAATCTCAAATCTGTAATGCCTTTTTGTACACACACGCGTGGGCAAAAGTTGACACATTATATCTCAATACACGTTGCTGTATCGATACACTGGTGGTAAGTATCTGCAGTGTGTTGGACTTCTCTAAGACAGATTTTAGATGAGCTCGGCTTTATGTCACATTTAGTTTAGATTAAGGTCTCTGCGTCAGTGCATCCTTCCTGCCAGTAAAATGATAGAAGAGTCTTTTATTTAGTCATTTATTTAATATTTCACTGGCTTTTCAGCTTTTATTTCATTTGAAAGGCAGAGTCATGTTGTGTGACGTATTACACTTTATCACTGTATCACTTTGCAGTTTTATAATATTGTAAGTTTGTCAGTTCTTGCCATTAGTCAAAATAGCAATATGTCTATTTATTTACAAATATCTCAATGATCTCAGTGATATGATTAAACCCCATGTCACAACACACGTGTAAATTGCTCATTTGGGCTCTTTTTTGTTGTTGAGGAAATAAGGAAAATAATATGGCAGTTTTAAGTATCAGATCCAGTTAGTTCAGAGAGTTGCATTTCAAGAGCAACTAAATGTAGTAAATATGGTGGCAACAAAAACTTTGTATTTGTGCGGCATGTGTTAGCACCAGAGGTTCTCCACTCTTAGCGTATGGGATAAAAGCCTGCTCAACACGTCAACAATACGATGAGAAGTCTCTTTTAATGCATCTTAAAATATGTAAAGCCAGAGCAGAACGTCTGGCTCTCCTCTACTCAAGAGTCAAGAGTGATACAGTACTGAGATTTTCTTTTAACGAGTGATGAAAAATGTGTCATGTTTTTTTTCGCCAGACACCACAAACATAATTATTTGTAAGCTATTTCAGAGGCTTGTACAGTACTATCAACTGTGAATCATCACTTTAATCTCTAAATGTGTTGCACTAGTGGGGGCTCATATGACAGTAGAGTTACCCTCATCATGGTACATAGTCTGTAATATAATTCTGAGCTCGGGTATTTCACAAGTTTACATCTATGTACTGCACTTAACACAAGTCAGACTGCAATTTGACAACTAAAGCATCTTTTTAAAGAAAACATCCGCACATCCAACAATTCTTCTGTGCAGGTGCAACTAGAGCATCAAAATGGACTTGTATCTTTTCACTGTGAGGTAACATTCACCTAACATGTACTATAAAAAATATCAATTTATAGACATCACAGAAGTAGTAAAGAGCAAACTACCTGCCCATCTAGAAACAATGCTGGGTGTTGCAACGGCTTCAAATCCACGTATCTAATGTGCTTTTATTGCATGTCAACACTACTACTACTACTGTGGCCAAAACTGCCATAATGGCCAAATTTCAAACATTGGGACTGTGTCTGCCTATACAGCAGGTGGTTTTATCATTTAAAGAGCCTTACTGCTTTCCTTTAACTTCCAGGTAAGCATAGCTGTTTCATTGGGACTAAACATGTTGTCATGCTTTTGTTACACATAACAACCACAGCACGTTTGCTCGGGTAGTGGCCATTCCCCATTTTAGTCAGTAGCGTTCAAATGTTCATACCATGCAAATAATATCTTTCACTATACACTATGTACATGGACACACTTCTCAGTGGCACATTAAGAGGTATACAGTACTTCTTTGTTGAGGCAGATCTGACCTCGCCCTCAGCCTCGTTAGGATGTCTCACCCGTCCAGATCACACTGTTCTCACTTCACATAAGTCTCATTAAAGCCCTAGGTGATGACAAAACTGCACAGTCATACAAAGCTACAATTTCCCACCACCGCTGCTTTAAAGAGCTGTCTTGTGACTTTGAATTTTCAGGGTTTTGTTGGTGTACTAAGTTTTCATTGCATTCATTCTCTCTACATTCAGTTAAAATATATGAAAGCAAACCATACCGCTGAACCTTCCCTATGTACAGAGCAATGTACACTGCAGTGCTTTCATTCAGTTAGCTTAGCTATTTTGGATGTGGTTTCCCTAAAAGCAGAGGCTCATCCTGTTCGTTTCTGCTGACTTAATCCACTCTGCTCACATCTACATAACTACTATTTCCATATTGAAATAAAAAAATTAATATATATTTTTCATTTGTGTAACTGCATGCATATCATCGACCAATTTTGATAAAATATGCAATTTCTTATTTTTTACATATTACAATATATATATATATATATATATATATATATATATATATATATATATATATATACACACACACACTAATTACATCTACAAATTTCAATAAATAATCTGAATTTATTTTAGGTCTTTTTCCACATCTGTCAGTGTTTTGGTTTATTTTAAATGTCGTGTAATTACAACATGTTATCTTGGCAGAGTGCATCAGTTATGATTTCGCAGATATTTGCAATTAATTGTAAAGTTAATTCCTCAACAGCAACAATATAATATGTATGTATATTGGGAAAATATCATCGCTGTCGGGTGAAAACCTTGTATGTCCAAAACGGTTGTTTTTCAGGAAATGAAAAAAGGCTAATGTAAAAACATTTTATTATAATATATAAAATAAATATATAAATATTTGTAAAACCCACAGACATAAAGGGTGAACGAAAGCATTGATTCGTAAAAAAAAGACAACTATGGAGATACAAGGTTTCTGCCCGACAGCGACGATATGTTGGTACAGTACAAGCTATCCCTATTGTTAATACACTTAGTTTTGTTTTAAATGTAAACTCTTTACAGGATGGTGTCGACTTTTTTTTTAACACCTATTCTACTGATCTTAAATTGATTCCATTCTAGAACGTCATCATTGGTAGAAAACAGTACCTGCTTTGGAATAATTGGTTAGAAATGCTCTGCTGGTATTAGGGAATGTCAGATTCCCAAACTTACCTAACAGCAATATCTTGCTCGTTTCTTAGCAATGTAAATATGGTCATTCTAGTCCTGGTTGATAAATCAATTGTTAATTGATGTTAATCAAACCGTCCCTTAACTGTGTTCACCTTGTCTTTTCATACACATTCTTATATGCAATGGCCTTTGTCCCCTCTATCGTGCAGGCCTAGAAAGTACAATGCCAACATCTTTTAACAAAACCAACAGAGTGACTTCATTCATTCAGTGAACTCCCTCCAGAGCTCTGCTAAGATGACCCACAGCAACACAAACTTCAGAAGGTCTGCAGTGAAACAGTCAATAAACCAAAATGTCCTTTTGAAAGGAAACTATGGCACTCTTCTTCGTACATCTGACAAATACCTTTCTATAATTACATATTTGCCTTGGAGAACATCAGAGTGCCTTACAAAATAAAATATCACTGTAGGTATGCCACAAAAAAAAGGCTTTTATGAAAGAAGAGGTCATTGTTTCTCTTTCAGTGTGATTTTGAATCCAACCATCACTCCAACAAGCGCCTTCCAACCACCAATCTTTTAAACATAGGCTCATTAGGGGAAAAAATCATAAAATACAACAATACAGCAACTACACAGTTGTGAAAATGGAAGTGGCATTTGTAATCATGCACATTAACATTACATTACTTTATGGTTCACTTAGCACATCGGACTGCATGAAGAGCCTCTGTTTGACACCACTGCTCAAACACTTCCTGTATGATGGGATGGCCTCTCCGCTGATACCTTTCAGTCATCCCATCAGTTAGTGCCTTAAAAAGCTCATGGTAATTCCTCTAGGCTCGGCCCAGACACATTCACATTGAAGGGCAGGAGCTCTTATTGATCACATGTTGAAGTTGGTTGGGGATTGGTAATGTGGCAGTTGGTTGGGGATTGGTAATGTGGCAGTTGGTTGGGGATTGGTAATGTTGACGTTGGTTGGGGATTGGTAATGATGACGTTGGTTGGGGAATGGTAATGTTGAAGTTGGTTGGGGATTGGTAATGTTGAAGTTGGTTGGGGATTGGTAATGTTGAAGTTGGTTGGGGATTGGTAATGTTGAAGTTGGTTGGGAATTGGTAATGTTGAGGTTGGTTGGGGAATGGTAATGTTGAAGTTGGTTGGGGAATGGTAATGTTGAAGTTGGTTGGGAAATGGTAATGTTGAAGTTGGTTGGGGATTGGTAATGCTGAAGTTGGTTGGGGATTGGTAATGTTGAAGTTGGTTGGGGAATGGCCAATGACCAATGATCTGGGTGTTCTATATGCATTGTCATGCCACTTCATTCTCACTGAAATGATTCATGCTGACTGTGTTATCTTTGGAAGAACAGATTGTGGTTTCACTTCAGTTACATATGTTAACATTAATATGTATTACTAATGTATCAATTGTATTTCAAAGTTATTTCCACAATAAGTGCATTATGTTGACATAGGCGCAATACTTCACTGTTAGCTACCAGATGTTCCAACCTTGGAGACATAATAATTCATAAAGGCACTAGCTGCTGCTTTTTTTTTTAACTTCTAAAGCAACACTAATGCATCTGTATGATGCATGTATTAACTTTATTCCAGTATGATGGATATAGTCAAGTTATTAGTATTAGTATAATTTTTGCTTGTCTATTTATGTATGATCATTTGTTACAGGAGACGTAGTTATTATTCCCTGTTTTATGAAATCACTCATCACTTTGTCTTCTTCACTCCTCCTGCACTTTAAATATTAAATATGAGAGGAGCGGTCGGTTGTCAGAGCAGATTGTTTTGTAAGCTTAACACCGCTAAGCACTAAGCATTCATTGTGGAAATATCTTAATCAAGCAAACAAATTTAGTCACTTAAAATGTGGTTGATTTTAGAAGACTATGTTGGAGTTGTCAGATTCTGCTCAAAATCACAATAACACAAATAAAATAAATTCATAAAAACAACTGAACATGAGCAAAACCACTCCAAACACACTTCAGCAGAACAGCTTTCATTTCATATTAGGAGCCCAAGATATGTTACTGTAACATCTATGAATGAATACAACTTCTGAAGAAATTGAGCACCTTTTGAGCAAAACTGGAAAAACAAATCAAACAAAAAAACAGCAACAAAACTGTTACAGTACACATCCATCCTTTGTTGAACCTAAAATATGATTGAGCTGCAGCATGGTTAATGTGTGATATAGTTGAGTTTCGGATGTTATGGCACTTCCTTTCCTTATCCAATCAAAACTAATTTTAGTCCCTTAGTGTCTACATTTCCATGTCAGTTAGACAGGCAAATGTAATCTCAATCACTGGAATCTTTCAAAGTAAAACTGGGCCACATGTTAACAAAAGTGTAGTATACAACAAAAACTTTTGGCTCTCTGTGTGTTGCCTTCAATGCCACTTATTATTTTCTTCAGGGATGACTGTAATCTCAGCATTTCCATTTAAAATGACAAGCACATAAAGAGACAAAATACAAAGAGGCAGGTAATTACACATGCACGCGCACATAAAACAAATATGTAAATAGAAATTAGACGCGAGGCTGGCAACCAACCAGAAGCTTCATTAAGGCCAGAGAAAGCCATTGTTTTTTATGTCCTCTAAAATCTATGAAGAAAATACTATAATATACTATGTCACAAAATCTTATCCTCCACTATGTATGGTTGGTTACTTTTTTAATTGATTTTCTTTTGGCATAACTGTAGTTCTTAGGATTTGGAACTCTCTACACTACCTAAAGAAGAAAAACTGGAGATGTAAAGAAGCAGACACAAATCTAAGGAAATGGATCAGATTTTGCTCCAGTGCAAACCGTTACGAGATACAAGAAGCTAAAGACGGAGCAGTTAATTGGAGCGATTAAATGACTTCATAAAGAATAACTCAAAGCAAGTGAATTAACACTTTTCATTGCGCCTATTAATCTTTGTTATAAGAGTGTGAAATGCAAATGTAGAGTAAGCCCCTGTGCGACTCACTGCTGAATGACATCTATTCAATAAGTAATTGGATATAGTGGAAGTCAATAGAATTCCCTCAGTAGGCTGAGTAAAGTAGTTTAAGGTTGTGTTTCTGTTTGTCAGTCCTCATCATTTCCGGCAGAGCAGAAAAGATGAGTAGAATGTGACAGAATTATCATTCTGAGAGATAAATTAACTGAATTATGTACATTTACTGTAACAAACTAGAAGAAGTGCATATAAGAAAGGAAAAGTAAAGAAAAACTAACATGTCATTATGAGGAAAAGTGGAACACAATGACATGAAAAAAGGCTAGTTTGTTCTGCTGGCTGATCCTGGTGGTTGTGTGGTCTCGTGTCCTGTGCTCTGAGGTATACTTGGTAGGAAGTGAGAACACCCATATTTGTGAGGTGAGTTTTTCGGCAGATTAGAGACGCTGCTGGCGGAGAGGATCTGGTGGAAGGTGCTGTAAACGGAGACCCGCAGGGCTTTTTTTTTGGGGGGGGGGGGGGGGGGGGAATTGGCTCAGCACAATAAACATGATCTTAGTCTGGAGAAGCCTTTTAAATTAAGTACGTAACACTAGAGTGGGAAAACTACAGTATATTATTTTTTATTTTAAATGGGGAAAACAGGAGCTGGTACTGTATTGCCTCTTTTTTAATTCCTTTTTTTGCACTGGAGTAAAACTTTGTAAAATTGTGGCAACTATCATTTTGATTTAAACCGCTAACAGTCTAAACACATTTTTAAAAGGAATACTACTGGATTTAAGCATACACAGATCATCCCAATCAGTAGTAGTCAAAAATAATTTTAACTTTTTTCAGAGGGAAAGCCTTGGAACCAGGATGCACTCTGTGATGCCATTCCAATCTACAAATGCTGCTACTGTATGTTACTAACAGTAAGTTGGGACCGGCATTTCAGACACAATCATTAATGTACTTTTTTTGTGTGTTCTTGATCTGATTGTTCGGGGTACATTTTCTGTCATCACAGATTGAACATAGCAGAATGCTTACTAGTGTGGATTGAACTGACCAAGGGCGTAACTACAGAAGGTACCCAATCTGAACGCTGAAATTTAGAGCTATTCCCCCTTTATAGACAATAAATTGCAATCATCTTTGTTTTTGTTTTTTTACCATCTGGTATGTAGTGTTTGGAATGAGGACATATGGTTGTGACCTTTCAAAGGAGGGTTGCATGGTCTAGGTCTATGTTGTCCATGCTGGCCAAAATAGCCTTCTGGTCCTCCCTGGGTGGGCGGCGGTACAGCAGAGCAGAAAAGCGAGTATATGGGTCATAGAGGATGGGCCGTTTCTTCTTCTTGCGGAGGTAGAGAGCTTCTTCGGGCTGGAGTACCTGAGAGGTGTAGGCCTGCTGGGTCTGAGAGGTGGTGACACCTGGAGAAGGGGAGATGGAAGGCAGGCCATAGCCACCATGTTTACAGGCAACGCTGCACAATTGTCCCACTCACATGACTGTAGCAGTCGTTTACTGCTCCACCACTAGCTCATTTTACCATGTTATGTGAAATCACTACAAAAAAATGCAAATGAAACAGTATGTGACTTGCCTGAGGTATTGCTGTTACTTCTGGATGAGGCAGAATTGAGGGAGTTCAGTGTAAAATGTGTGTTGTATGTATGTACTTTGTGTGTGTACCAGTGTTCGTCAGCAGTTATTTTATGTATATAGAAACATACTCATTTGCTTTCTTTCAGAAAGTTACATTAGAAAATACAACTCTCATGTTTGTAAACTAAATATAAAATTAATTTACAGCCAGCACATGCTTAGCTTAGCTTAGCATGAAGCGGAAGCATTGGGAAACAGCTAGCCTGGCTCTGTCCAAATATAACAAAATCCACCTACCAGCACCTCTTAAGCTCACTAATTCCTGGAGTCTTTGCTGGTTGCCAGGCAAGCTCATGGTGACGACAAGGCTCCAGAAAGTCACTGTCCCGGCCAAGAAAGAGTTCCAGCATGCGACTCCCCGTAAAACCATGACTAGACGTTTTTAAATCTGTTTGTGTGTGTGTGTGTGTGTGTGTGTGTGTGTGTGTGTGTGTGTGTGTGTGTGTGTGTGTGTGTGTGTGTGTGTGTGTGTGTGGATTAAACAAACAAATTATTCAGTATGTGACAAGTTAATTAGTAAAATGTACAGGTGCTTTCAGTCTTTACACTAAGCTAAGCTAAGCTAATTGTCTGCTGACTCTAGTGAAATATTTAGCATACAGATGAGAGTGGTAACGTTCTTTTCATCTACTGTAACTCTCGGCAAGGATGAAAATAAGCGTGTTTCCTAAAATGTCAAACTATTGCTTTAATCAGAGATGTAACCAAAATATCAATACTGTCCCTTTAACCATTTTTCTCAAAGGCACCAGAAAACATGAAATGACATCTACTGTTCTAGGGGAAGATTTGCATTGAATAGTAATGTTCACCTAGTGTTGTACGTACTGAAGTGCATTGAAGGGTGATGCGTTCACTTAGCTTAGAAAAGAATAGAACCAACTACATACATTTGTACATCAGTGGCTACAAATCTTTGAATAGACCTGAACAAAAGGACTTCAATTAGCAAAGTGACTTGTAATTTACATCTCCAGTGTGTACCGAGGCTGCACGTGTTGTTTGCTTTTGTTTGGATGTCTCAATGTAAGTCCCAAATAAGTTTAACGGGAAGGCACTGGGTCTGTGTTAGTTCATTTTAAAACTGTATAATTATTAGCCTTACATCTCTGCAAACTGCAGCAACAACATGATTAAACATCCACTGCCACTTTCCCATATCAAAGTAAAGTCATGATAGACTTTGCTGCTTAGCATCTCAAAATCTTAGTTTTGTGGTCTTATTTATTTATCATGAAACTATCTTGTGATAATTTAGACAAAAGTGAAACATGATTAATAAATAATAGCACACAGCACATTTTGAAGGAATAGAAGCAGCAACATTCTCATGATTTAAAATGTTGATGTGGTGGCTTGTGGCGGAGCTGAAACGTTTGGTCTTGAAATCATAAAAAGTAATGCACACATTATTATAATGTACCAACTATACCAGGATATGACATATGCTCATTGAAATTAAAGGGCTACTCCACCAGTTTGACCCATGAAGTTCAGTTTACCTGTTACAAGGAGTGCTACTGACAGTACAACTATTAACTACTTTTACTACTGTAAAAGTGTCTTTTTTTTATGTCATCTGTGGCTCTGGAGGGAGCACTTCAAGGTTTGAAGAAAAAAACCTGATGAGGTCATCTTGACTTGGATGAACAGAAAGTCTTATTGAAGGTTGAGTGGAAGTGGACATTTATGAAGAGGGGGGGTTTAACGAAATAAGCTGCTGAGTTATATGACAAATGCAGGACATATAGGACTTGAACAATAGCCCGACTAGTTTGACTTTGATCTTGACCTTTCTTTTTTCTTCTGTCTATTGTGAGTCCCCCAATGTGATGGAATTGCAAAGCTACATCACTGGAGTACTCATTTAAAGGGTGTTTTTAGAAATGTAAACACATTTTTACAATGCCATGTCCAGTGTTGGGGAGTAACGGAATACATGTACCGGCGACAAATTATGAGTAACTGTATTCCGTTCCAGTTACAATTTAAATAGTTGATATTTAGAATACAGTTACATTGTTGAACTCAATGGATTACATGACGATACTTCTCTGTTTCACGAGTTTATTCACTCTCTAAATAGATTAAGGCAACTCCATGCATAAAGCTAAAATTAGCTCGTGGTAGCTTAGACTGCGGTTAGATTTTTGTAGTATGCAGTTTGGGACTACAAATACAACAATCTATCTACTTGTTTAGGTACACATTCAGTCAGTTGGAACAGAAGAACACACCAGAATAGGCCTATTTAGTAAGCAGGATTTGATGGCCGCATTCCTACACTTATAAAATGCAATTCAATGTGGAAGTAATCCAAGTATTCAGACTACGTTACTCAGATTGAGTAATGTAACGGAGTACGTTACAAATTACATTTTTGGCCATGTATTCTGTAACGGAATACGTTTTGAAAGTATCCTTCCCAGCACTGGCCATGCCAAATCAGTACTGACTGAAAATTAAACACAACACTGAAAATTGTGTTTAATTGAGTCAACAGTGGAGTTTTGATTCTCTTATTTTTACTGACCGACACAAAACTGATGCTTCACAAACCCATTTAGAGTCACAGTATAAGCATCACATTAGATTATAAATAGTATTACCAGTTTTAGTGTGGACTAACTGCTATGCCCTCCTTTGGCAATGACTGTGAAATGTTATTCCATTTTAACCTTTCTGCCAAGTGTGTTGTGCAAATATCATTCATGCATACCTTTGTGGGTAACAAAAAACATACGAATGCAGCAAAAAATAAAAAACATTTTACCTGTGGTCATAATGGTCATGATCCTAGCCAATTAAAAAAATATCACTGTGTTAGAAGAGAAAACAGAGAGGAACAGGGATCATACCTGCTTTCTTTCTGGACTTGGAGTTATTGTTGTTCATCATCATCTTCTTGGCCTTTTTAATACGTTGGTATCTCAGTGCATCAATCCTCTCAGACCCCGAAAGGGCACTCGGCGCACCTCGGCGTTTTCTGGATAAAGAGCAGAGAGAGGGGAAAACGGGTAACTCTAGGCCAAACATAGTCAGTGGACTGTGTTTCTGCACTACGGAGTGCAACAGAACCAGAAACCCACACAATCTCAAAACAGCACTGCTCGTGCTAAGCAAGAGGTGCAGCACATTGCCAAAGGATCAATATGAGACACACCCAAAGAGCTGAAATCGGAAATCCAGCGAAAACTTATTTAAAGGTTTTAAGTACAAAGTCATTAATTCTACTATTACCAAAACATTGTACACCATCTGGATTTACTAGTTATGTTTAGGTTAATGATGACTATGTTTCACAAAATACATTTAATACATCCAGAAGGTACTGCAGATATTCAATTGTGCACATTGAAATGTCATTGCCCTTCAGGCTCATCTGAGATATTTTGCTCAAATTGATCCAAACAACCTTTATCCAAAGGAAAGCAAAGTATTACATGACCCCTGGAACCATCTATTTACCTCACGGTGCAGATTAGAACAGCGAGTAATGTTTTTGAGAAGAACATTTTAAAAGACTTGCACTGTTGGTTTCAGAGGGAAATACTCAAAAAATAGAAGAGAATACTATTTTGAACATGTAAGCAAGACTTTTCAATCGATAGGTTTGCAGATTGTACTGTATACTTCTTTTATAAATGAATCTATCCCACTCTGAAAATAACAGGTGCAAGTGTTTCCTTGACGTTGAGTGTATACAGTATTTCTCAGCTGTTAATGACTGCACAGACATCCCTCCTATTCACTGAGGCACTTATGACTTGGCAGCCCACAGATTTCTGCCACAAACACACACTTGGTTCTCTCAAGGCACAGAAAACAATTAGCATAACAGAGAGGCCATCTTCCCACCGTGGCTGCAGAGAGAAACCGAAGGTTGTTAGTAGAGGGGGAGAATCACAGCTGAGCAACAAAGCATCATCAATATGTGTTCATAGACATGGATACTGTCTACAATGGGCTTCACCATGCTGACAGGGGGAGAGATGGCGGGAGGGGAAAATGACTACTCGGGAACAGTCACATAATGAAAAATAAGCCAAAGAAAAGCGAAGCACTAGGACAACAAATGTAACAATAATTTATTCATATAATTTTTCCTTTTTTTGAAACGGAGGAGCAATATTTAGCGATGGCATGCATGGCAGTTTGCACATGGAACACGACTTTAAAGGGGAATACATTCAAAAGCACTTGGGCAGTTCACTCACACATAAAAATAAGGGGGGGTAGGGGGGGTCCTCAAGCCCCCTGTGTTCCCCATCTACAAGCCCTTGGCAAAATATTTGTTCTTTAGCATAAAAAGAAGAAGCTGTTTTGGCAGGACACTCGCTTCACTTGGTAGTGAGAACTGTTCTGCAGTCCAAACTTACAAGTGCAATTGTATATTTACAGTAGATGGTTTGATTTGTGCTCTATACAGATGCTTTATACAGGGGATTAAGGCCATGTGTCCACCAGGAAACTGCTTTTAGTTATTCGGGCTAGAGATGGTTGCCTGAAGTGCTGGTCATGGCTCCTGCTATTGCTCTGTTGCTGTTCAAAACCTGCTAAGAATCTGGTGCATTTTTGACAAAAGCTGGGATATTTTTGAAATTCTTGAAACTGATGCGCTGAGCTCTTTACACATGCTTATCTTTCATCACTGCCAGGAACATGCAACAGCATTTGCGCTTCACTGTTAATGCAAAAAAAGAGCTGTGAATGATGGCTCCCAGTGGACACACAGCTTAAGTTGACGTCATAATGCCAATCTTGCAAAATATTTCTTGGGAGAATGGTGTCCAAAATATTTTTCAGTTGGTGTCGTATACTACAAGCATCTGTAAAAATATATAAATGGCAGAATGTGTCACGCTTGAGAAGAATGCTAAGAGCGCTTTATGAAGTGATCATCTGACAATAAAGAATGTCTATGTAGACGTCCACATAGACATTCTTTAATAAATACACAGTATGCCACACCTTGTAATAATCTATATAGTACAGAGAGACACAAGACAAAAATAAATTGCTGAACATACCTGCTGAGAACAGTATAACTGCTTTTTATAATGAAAAATCACGACTATTCTATACTGTTATACTCTATATGGTTTTGTTATGGAAATAGTTATTGTTTTTTATATAAAGGAAGTAATTAGTGCCCTTTATTATAAGCATTATTCATTCTATGGATGAGATTGGTCCTCCAAACCCCTACTAGGCTCATCTTCCAGACAGATAGGGACAGACAGGAAGGAGGGGCCTAGAGCAGCTGGATGTCAGTTCAACATCTTGCTGGATGTTAGACAGGTGAGTTGGAGGGATAGCATGTTGAGGAGTGCTCACCACTCAGGGTCGTTCATCTGCACATCTGTTCACAACTGTATGTAGTGTACATGGTTCTCTCACAGCTGATTGTAAAGACCAGAGACATCCTGATAAGTGTTTGCCTCATTGTAGTCTTGCATTGCCAGACACTAGTTTATTGGTATTTCTTTAGACCAATCACAATCGCCTTGGGCGCTGCTACGCGCCGGACAGAGCGACGGTGCCTCTGCAAATTAGCCTCGGGAAGAACTTGTTTTGGTTGAACATGTACGTTTAAAGGTTGTTTAGTCGTGCAACAGACAACTCAGATTGGAGAGATAGTCTAGCTAGCTGTCTGGATTTACCCTGCAGAGATCTGAGGAGCAGTTAACCATAGTCCTCACAAATCCACCAGAGGTTAGAACGCCAACACAAAGAAAGTGGAAGGTAACGGACATCCGACCGAAAAGAGGCACTTGAAAAATCCCGGGAATGAAACATCATTGATTTAGACTAGCCTCATTGTAATCCTTGCCAATCTTCAAAGCAATCAGTTCAGTATTGTAGTGGTAAGAGAGACTGCTAAGAAGGCTAGGCTAGAGCTGCGCCCTGTGCAGCATATGCATATAAGAAAGTGGACAGGATCGAGCAGCAATGGATTTCTTCCTGAGGAAGATGGCTGAATGACAGAGATGGTTTACCACTGGTCTCGAGAGAGGAAGAGGGAAGGAGGCACTGACTGTATTCTTGACATGTGCAATTCCTTTGTTTGATTGGCGGGCCTTAACCATGCATTTGGTAGCTAAAGCCATTGCCACGGGATAAGCAGTTAGCAATGCATTCCGTTCTTACTTGGCGTTGTAAAAAAGGGGGAAATATAAACCCAGGCCTTATACCTGGCGTCTTGAGCCGAGATAGGAGTGGAGAAGAAGGATCAGGTCTCATCCATGATGATATCTTGCAATGACATTGGATTGTGACATGTTTTCTGAAGAGTTCTTTCTTTTTTTCACACTGATTCAAGGTGAACTGAGGTAAACACCAATCTCCCCTCTCTTGATTACGGCATAATACTAGAGTGCAATGATCTGTCTCAGGGTGCTGAGGCAGAGGCTTATTGGGATAAATCAATAGAGAAGTCAGTAGAGGGCTGAGGATGTACAAAATACCATCGACCTATAGTACACGTTCAAAACTTTATTATAGGAAGCCATCTGTATTGACAATCATGTAACTTTTGGCTGATGGCTTTCTTTTTATGTAATGGGTATTACATATAGGACACAACAACTTTAGTCTGGCTTTAAATATAATTAAAAAAAAATACTTGAATAAATATTAAAATTGGTTTGAGGCTGATAAGAGTACCATTGTCTTAATTATGTGTAGACCTGAGTTAGATTGATCTGTCAACGTGGTCAGTTAGCAAACCACTCAAGCATGAAATCATGTCGGTGATACATCTCTAACCTAATCTATTAGCTAACAGATGGCATATGCATATCATAATGCATAATGTACTGAAGACTGCAGAACTTAAAATGCATAGCCACTTTAAGAAAAAGGAAAAAGTAAAGAACTGAAATGAACTACACGTGTTGACTGAAGGAAGGAACAAATCAAACAAAGACTCAAAGTCTTGTATTCCCCTTTAAAGGACGAGGTGATCAAAAAAGTCCCACCTGCTAACCCCCCCCTTTCAGACATGGATCCAACCCTTACCTATTGCGGTGTAGAGGACCTGGTCACAACAACGCTGCCCAGATAGCTGAGATCAATCAAAAACAAAGCAGGTAAGACTCCAGGAGCCATCAAGAACCACCATACTGCCCCTAATTCATAATGATGGAGACATTGCAGTACATGAGAAGCGGACAGGCCCTGTGACACACTTTGCCCAACAACCTTTTCCTTGGTAGTCAGACCTGGGGCTGTCCTGGGGGCAATTAAAGGGGTTGGGGAAAGGAGGGTTACAGAAAGGGAAGGGGAAGTAGGGTAGGAAAAAAATCGGAGAGGTTCGAAGGTAAGGGAGAATTGGTCATGCAGTCAGGTTACTAAGGCCGAGCATGGGCCGCAGGGCCTGCCAAGATGAACTCTTCTTAAAGCATCCCTCTGCATGATAAAGGCATCTTCAAAGGCTTGGAGCTAGACATAACAATGGGTGTTTGTTTTGTCTGGGGAATCAATTGGATGAATATTATGGGATTCCTCCTGTTAGTTGAAAGCAAGATAACGCATGAAACCGATGGAAAAACAGGGATCTTGTGGTGATGTCTGCAAATTCCCAGGCTTTTAGGGGCTTGTGCCAAACAAATTACTGTACACAGTGAACTGGCAATATTGTTTTTCATCTGGATGGACTATAGCCCCAAAAGGTCTGAAATATAATCTGTGAAGCAAATGCATTTTCTTGTCAATTCAACAAATAGTTACTTTCACAATTTATACTTTTTGGTTTCACTAGAAAATGCAATGTATTTTTCAAGGTGATACTTTTGGAACAATGCTTCACAGATTCAATGGGTGGTACCTCTAACTTGATGTCTGACATGAAAAGCAGCATTGACCAAATTAAACTAAACTGAACTTCCAGAGCTCATCAAATGAATCATCACAACAAAATGTTTTTTCCTCAACCATACAGTTCATTTTCTTCACATAAAAGTTCTAACAAATGGAAGAAAAAAAACATCTAAAGCAACTAAACTATAAAACTAATTTGCCACAGAGATGATTTAACAAATTGATGGATATTAGACAGCACGTTGGTAACCAAAATGTTAGAGCAACTTCACACATCAAAGCATTATGGGTTGGGGCAGATGACTAAAATTGCATCCCTCTCTGCATGCCTAATGCACCTACCCTGAAGCTGACCACTGGGGTGGAGAGGGCTCAGATGGAAGGATCCCCTCCTCAGTCCTCCTCTGAGATGGCATCTGCCCAAATAGGTTGCTGCTTTCCATGGGGGGTGATGGGGACTGGGAAGCTGGGTAGCTGGTTGCAGAGGTGGCAAAGGCCATGTGGGAACGGTAGCTGGGACTTGCTCTGCCTTTACCCTGGCCTTGGGCAGGTGAGGAGGAGGGGGAAGATCTCCTTGAGAAGCTGGCTGTGGAAGGAGGGAGGAGGGTAATCTCAGACATCTCTGGGGGTATGCGAGGTTGGACAATGCTGGGGCGTGGCCTGGGACGTACTACAATCTCTGGGGAGCCTTCATGAGAACTAAAGGGGCTTTGGGTGAGGGGTGAGAGTCGGGAGGGCTGGAGAACCACCTGATGCATGCCAGAATCCATCCTACGAGCCTGTCTAGGACTGAAACGAGGGGTTGTTTCAAACCATCGTGTGTCCAGGCTACTGAATGTGCTAGGGACAATGTGGGCCATTGGATCGGTGTAAGGCAAAACTGGCACACCAATACCGTGGCTTGTGTGTTTTAGCTGCCCTAAATGTGCCTCTTGCATAGCTAAATGCTTGGCTGGGGAGCCATGAGGCTTGGCCTTGCTGGGAGACTTGCTTGAGCGGCTCTTTGGGGCCTCCAGTGGCAGAACAGTTGGGTAAGTAGGCATCGGAAGAGAGGAGGGCTGGAAAGCACTAAGCGGGAGAACATGAGGTGGAGGATAGGGGGAGCCATGGCGGAGATGCAAAGGGTGATGCGGCGGAAAAATAAACTGGGGCCCCTCCAGACTTGCAAAGGTGAAATCCAGTCCCTGCCAAATCTCTGGTGAACGAGAGGAAGAGGTGAGTGTCAGAGGAAGTGGGAAACCAGGGACAGCATATTGTGGGAAATCGCCCTCCCCAATTTCTTCAGGAATCATGGGGTGACCAAAAGGACCTTCAGCAAGGTATGGAGGGGAGGACATGACAGAGCTGAGTGGGCTAGTGTCGGGCATGTAAAAAGGTGGGGGATCATGATCCCCATGGGGACCTAGATAGCCATAGAAAGCCCTGTGGTGGAGAGAACCTCGGATCTGCCCCGCGGCCTGGAGACGACTGCTCTCCATTATGGTCATACCTTCGAACGGCCTGTGGAATCGAGGGCTGTAGGCTGGAGGTTGCAGGTAGGATTCCTGACTGGAGATGGGGGAAATCTGGTGAGGCCGAAGGGGGGCCATAACTGGGGGCAGAGGCCTGGGATCGTCATTCTCTTCGTCTGACTGCCGGAATTCAGGATAGAGGTCTGACTCTTCCACAAAAGGAAAGCCCTCAATTCGCCGGGGCTTAACAGACATTTCTGCATCAGCGGGATCTATGACAAAGCGTCCATCTGGGCCTCGGCTGATGAGTTCAATGGGTGTTGTTGCTTCAGCTTCATGCTTGGAGATGCTGTATTTCTTGCTTGTTATTGCTCTTTTGGTCTTCTTGTATAAAGACAATTCCTCCCTCTTTCCCGGACTTGGGGGTGGTTTCTTCCCACGCTGGTCATGACTATCTTCAGATGATTCTGACGGGGATGCCTTTGAACGAACGCTCTCTGGGCTCACCTTTCCTGAAGATGACCTAAAGAAAAGAATACAGAAGTGAGTCTTTAAATATTCAAAAAGCCAGTACAAAGATGTACTGAAGAAAACAAACACCGCTACAATAAAACAAAAATGACAACACACCTTAAAAGCACAGGTGTAAGTTATAACTTCAATGACAGCTGCATTCCATTTACAGGATTATAACTTCTACTTCAAAACACCTTTTTGATTATGATTCAGTGTATAAAGGTATCCTGCAAAATATGTTGGTAGCTCATTTTCCACCACAACAATTAAGAATATATAAATGTAATAACTAAATAACCTGGGTTTTCATTGTGTGCCATTTGGAGACCGTCCTCCACTGAAATACAACCCAATAGGTAATTTGTACAAGCAGCAATTACGACTCATATTTGCGTTTATTGTTAGGCTGTATCCTGTAGTGGCTTTAGTAATTATGACCGGAGCAAAACAGGAAGTCCCGTAATGTGGTATTAAGACCCAGAAAGTCTGTTAAGGGTGGCAAAAGAGGATAGGGATGGGTCAAACAAACAGGACTTTTACCCAGGAGACCCGTGTTCTTGTCCCGTTAAAATCAGTTTAAAAATAAAAGTAAACGACGAGTTATTTGAACTTTACTTAACAAATAGAACCACATCACGTTCTGTGTCACGTGCGTAATTACGCCATGTACATACGCACGGAAATGAAGTAACAAATGAACTGATTTTAACCCAAACCACGATCTTTTTCTAAACCTAAATTTTGTTGCCTAAACCTAACCAAGTAGTTTTTGTGCCTAAACCTAACCAAACTGTGAGTGTTCACAATGTAAACGACTTGTTTAAAACTGTGACTGCTACGTTTAGGTAATGAGGACGGAAAACGCTCCTGTTGGGTTGTATTTTCTGCTTTATGAAACGCTCTTATGAGTCGTATTAAAATGTAGAAACAAACGACTTATGTGTCAAATGGTTTGGAGGACTTATTGGCATTTGTAACATCTTCATAAGTTGATACGAATATCACAAACCAACAGTGACAATGGGAACTTAAGAAGAGTAATGACTCCTTCATAAGCTGTCTTTGCTCTCCCTTTGATACTAAATGTTATGAACGTTGCATAACAGCCAGAAGTTTATGTGTATTTGCTGCTGCACCCTCTAAACCTGTTCATTTAACAGTCTTATACATACTGGCAGAGGTAAGCATTGGAAAAGGACACACTTGGCAACTTGGCTGGACACATACTTCGCTTAAACAGTGAGATTTAACGGAGTGTAGATGCTCGAGTTTGGTGATACAAGAGAATTTTTTATTTATTAAGTTGTCAGAAAGGTGCACACAAGGAGGGGATATCACACACAAAATGAAACACTCAATAGACAAGTGTGAATCTCAAACATTCAACAGTATATTCATTTCATGCAATTCCATTACAAAAAATAACTTAATTGTTTGGCTCTGTACTCCAACACATTTGATTTGAAATTAAATGACTACAACAAAAAAGAAATGAAGCTATAACATAAGTTCAGTCAGGAAGACTACTATTTTGAATACTTAAGCCGTAGTCTATTTCTCATACATACGTCAATCTGTCAGCAGTTGAGAAACGATGCCTCCATTTGCTGTCAACTATGGGTGAAGCCAAATTTCCAGGAAAAAAAACCCCACAGGATAGAAGTGTGCATGGTTTGTTGTCACAACATGTTAACTTTCTGAGTTCTACTTTTTTGTTTTTCATTTATTTTATTACTTCTGCCAAGTAGGTTATGATTTTGCGCGTTTTTAAATAAAAAGGAATAAAAATACACTCTGGGACTCAAGCTTGGGAGAAACAGCTTGTTAGACCACTTCAGGGCCAAAAAATAACTATCCATGACGATGATTTTCATGATGATAAAAAAAGGAAATAGCTGGCCTTTGCACTAGATTTAAGCAACACTGTGACAATAGGGTTGAGGTAGTTGTTATCAACAGCAATATAACGCTTTAGAATGGCAGACAGGTGACACCTCAAAAACCTCTGTACAGTAGGTGTCTTGGATCAAAGCCTTTCTTTTCACTCGTCTAAAGAGTATGAATATTACTAATCTAAGCTTGGAGGGATGCTGACTTGTCAAAACCAGGTCAAAGATCAGTCTAATCGTGCAAGCTAGTTGAGATGGCCCAATTATGAAAACTGCCATTTTTCTGTAGCCAGCTTTCTGATTGGCATCAAATACTTTGAGTTCAGGCGATGACAGACACTGCATACATTGTATTTGCATTTGAGAATATGACCAGTGTGATACTGATCCAGTATATTACTGATCCAGCTGTTACAAGGAGCGCTAAAGGATGTCCTTCCTGCCAGCTGCCATCTGCCTATACAACCAGTCCCCTCTGTGTCAGGACAGAGGGCACTTCACCCTAACCGACTGAAGGCTAATACAAACATTCTCACCCTGGACTTATACATACCCTTTAAATGATCTGACCCATACCTGCACTAATTCATTTTGCACTACTTCCACTATGTCCACCTCACAGCATTACCAGTAACCTATACAGTATATGTACAGTCAAAATCCTCTCATTTATTTAAGCTATTGTCGACAAGTATTGTATCTTGCTAAGTTTTGTATATTGACAAGTATTGTATAGTTTCTTGCACATTATCTTTGTCTTTTTTTTGCTAAGCTGCTGTAACAGTGAAATTCCCCGCTGGTATTTATAATGTGTCTGTCTGTCTGTCTGTCTGTCTCTACACAACAAACACTTTAAAGTACATGAGGAAACATAAATGAAAACAATAATTTGTTTTGAAGCCACAATTACTTTATTTAGTGGAAAATTAAACATATTGCCAATCCTCATAGGAATCACTAAGGCTTGTGCTAATAATTCTGTTATAAATAGAGTCTGAGAAACACTGTTACATATGATAGATATTCCTGCTGTTTCCAGGGTGCAATGTCTACTCAGATATGGTTTTCTTGAAAAAGCACATCTGCTTTATTAAGCTACAGAGAGACATAATACTAAAATATCAAGTAGCTTGTGTTCATAAACTACAGTGATAATATATTCTACATACAGTAATATAACAGAAACACATACGTCACAACAACTATACCATTCTTAATAATGTGCTGCCTTTCCAATGTTCACATAAAAGACTGCTCATCAATGTAACAATCTTCAACTCATTTAATCCATACTTTTTTGTTATGTTGGTTGATTTGACCATTATTCCCTTTGGTTACAATAATATTTGAATCAGAAACTTCATTAAATAGTTCAGACATCATGGTAAAACTGGGCTTGTTTTAAAGCTTTCTGATGACTTTAGTTTGTGTAAGAATATGTTAAGTTGTCTCTGCTGATGCTATTGCGTCCTTGCTTCAACCGAAAGGAATAGTGGCCAAAACGATAAAATGCAGGGTAAATAGTGTATAATCAGAATTTTCCCTTGATGTGCTCAGTACTCAGTACGTAAGAAATACAGCTGACACTTGTCAAACTGGCTGGATCATGACAGAAAGAAAATGACTGTAAGACAACACTTACTCATTAAACAGCCACTGAATGAAGATTCAGTGATAACTATCGATGCTGTAAAAATATAGATTATTTACATTGACTCGATCATCATACAATTTAATAAACTACCGAGTACAGACAATGTTTTTCATAAGCTTACACATATTACCATGAGCAGCAGTTGGCACTGATGATGTAATCTCTACAAGCTAAAAATGCAGACTAACAATTTAAACACTTGACTAGTAGACTAACAGGCAGAACAAAAAGCGTGAGTGTGACAGCATCTTGGATGAGAAAGCAATAGTGGTGAGAAAAGAAAGTGTTTCAGGCCACTTGGAGGTGAAACAGTGATTTAAAGGAGTGAGAAAGGACCCGGTCACATATACAGCTCAAACCATAGAAATGGCCACAATGCATACGCAAAGTGCTGTGAACAATGCAGAAAACAAGGATTGTGTTAAAGGAATAGTTCGATATTTTGAGAAATACGCTTATTTATCTGTATGGTAAACATAAAGCCAGCAGCTGGTTAGCTTAGCTTAGCATAAAGACTGGAAACAGGGTCAAAACAGCTAGCCTAACTCTGTCCAATGGTGACAAAATCAGCATACCAGCACCACTACTGAAGTATTCCTTTAACAAATAGAGTTAAGTACTGTGGTTGAACGCACAGCTCAAGAATTATTTATTTGCTCTGGAAAGAAGTACCTCAGAATTTAAATATTAATTTCAGACAAAAGCAGCTGTATACTGTATATTCCCTTATATTTAAAATAGCAAGTATGTTTCTCATGCAGTGTATGATGTCATTTACCACGGTAATTCTCAAATCTTCACTTTCATTTCATGATCTGCATTGCCCTGTTTGATGTTTCAACAAATGAATCACCATTACCATACAGTGACTGATCATTATACTAGATGTAGTTGACTAACAGGTTCTCAGAGCCCGGCAGCATTAGAGTTAGATGAGAAGATTGATACCACTCCAATGTCCGTATATATGACGGAAGGACCAGGGGACAGTTAGGTTAGCTTTGCATTAAGACTGGAAGCAGAGGATTTACTCCAAATGCTAAAAACTCACCATTTAACATGTTGCATCTGATTTGTTTTCCTCTGCTTTCAGTCTTTATGCTAAGCTAACCATCCCCGGGCCCTAGCTTCATATATAGCGTACATACATAAGAGTGGTATTGATTCTGATTGAACTCTCAGCCAGTAAGAGAATAAGTGGATTTGATTAAATGTCAAACTATTCCTTTAAAGTTACAATCTCGAAGATCTCTGTTTCGTTCTCTTTGGCGGCACCCATGGTGCCAATTGAGAGACCGGAAAAAACAGTACACTGCTTCACACACAAGTGAGTTGAAGAGCGAGTCTGTTGTGTTAGCTCCGCCTACCGCCTCTGGTGGACCAACCACTGCTGGGTGATGGAAAACGCGTCACTACCTGTGCACCGCTGGCCATTTTTCCCAGGAGTGTGGCCACAGATACCCAGTTCATAATAATTAGAGGTGTTATCAAATAATCGATGCATTGAATCGTGGACATGGACGATGCATCGATAATCAGCCGGGCCATAATCGATTATATCTGTTTACAATTTAATGTAGGCCTAACAACCTTTCTGTTTACATATTCTGTTATGTATTGCACATTCAGGAAGTGCCATGTGCTCAGTTCTGTATCCAATTTATTTAGTATTAGAGCACTGAGGAATGTTTTGTTTTTGAAGCTTGAAAAGCTATGAATTAAATATCCTATATGGCTTTAATAGAAACATTTATTTGACGCATTATGTTGTGCATCACGATATCGAATCGAAGACATGATAATCATAATCGAAAGATCATTGAAGATTCACGCCTCTAATAATAATGCAAGGCCTTTTATCAGTGGGCAATAGGCTCAATCACCATTGTGTTACCTCATAGTGACTAAACAAATATTTAATGTATTTCAATGGAAATCTTCGAGATTTATTGCTGAGAGGCACCATGATCCTCTTAGTGAACTACATACAGTATAACAGCCATTTATTGTTTGGTAAGGGTGATTAATTCACTGAAACATCAAGAGTCCAGAAATGATGATACAAAAGTAAAGATTATACGTCCCGTTATCTACTACTGCTATCCTGATATGGAGGGAATATTTATTCATAATTCAAATTGAAAGTCCAAAGAGAAAACGAAGCAAGATCAAATTAAAAATAGTATTATTTTACTACACTACTAGGAAAAATCATGCCATAATTAAATGTGAAATGTAAAAGCTTAAATGGAAATACTTAAATTAAAATCTCAAATAGAAAAAAATAAATAGTTTTATTTTAGACTTTCCCCTTTATAATTTTCAATTTGACATTTTATCTTTTTAATTTTATGTTTTACATTTGTTTATAGTTAGATAAAGTTGTGGGGAAATGAGTGGTGAAATAGCAGACAAAAATTGTAAAAGGTTTCCAGTTGTTGCCTGCTGCTACTACGGCAAACTCCCGATCTAGATTCTAGAATTGATTGCTTTTTCGTTTGCTATTTCACAACTAAATTCATTTCTGAGACTGCTTTATGCGAGAAATGAACTGTGTACAGTTTGAATATGGGCAGTTTTACAAAAATGGATGGCCAATTGCACATTTGCTCCGATATGTTGTCGGACTTGGAAGCTCCAGTGTTAGGTGACAGCCAGCTGGCGGTGGCCGGGATCGCTTGCTTACCGGCGGCCTGTAATACTCACAGCAGCCGCTGTCAGCTGGAAGTGGCTTCAGACCCCCCCACCAGCCGTTGGGCCACGCCTCCTCATTTAAATTGACACCTGTCACTTCTAAATGAAAAGCTTAATGTTAAATCAAAATGTAAAAGGTGAATCTTAAAATGTCAATGTCAAATGTAAAACATAAAATTAAAAAGATAAAATGTCAAATTGAAAATTATAAAGGGGAAAGTCTAAAATAAAACTATTTATTTTTTTCTATTTGAGATTTTAATTTAAGTATTTCCATTTAAGCTTTTACATTTCACATTTAATTATGGCATGATTTTTCCTAGTAGTGTAGTAAAATAATACTATTTTTAATTTGATCTTGCTTCGTTTTCTCTTTGGACTTTCAATTTGAATTATGAATAAATATTCCCTCCATATCCTTAATGGAGACAAGTGTTAAGCTAAGAGAAATTAGCAGACAGATTGTGTAATACTGTCTTGGAATCTTGTCCTGCATGACAAGATGGATTGTTTATTTAATTTTAAATCCCTAACAATCAGGGCTGAACAGGTTTTTTGAACATCTTCTGACGATGAAGAGCCTTCATCTTTAATCAATGAAAGAACCAGACCAGTATTGTTGTTGCCTTGTGGGGATATTTGGCCAGACACATGCAGCCAGGTCAGGAGTCTGAGGAGCTTGGGTTGAACCAAAGAGCAAAGGGGTGTATACAGTGTGCAAGAACGGGGGGCAATGGTTGGCACACTCACTGAGGACTGGAAGGTTGGGGCCTGTACCTGCTTGCGTCCAGCCCCTCCCAGAAGGGTTCAACGCTGGGAATGAGGCTAAGTGGACTCCTGTAGAAGTGGGGAGATCAGACAGTAAGAAGTGAGGAGAACATGGAGGTTAACAGGAAGCCTGTCAATGAGAGGTATGCTTGAAACCGCAAAAGAAAATGAGAGAAAATATAGCTTTATTAATAAGTGGGCTGGAAAGACAGAAATGGCAAGAGACATTAGTAAGTCACAGAGAAGATCTGAGAGAAAGAGAAAGGCTACCATGAAGCAACAAGAGGAAGAGAAAGACACGTGAGAGGAAAGAAATATGTAGGATGTGACCACTGCACTATGAGACAGTTCTCCATTTATTGTTTCTAAAGATATATGGCCAGAATTACCCATTCTCAGACTTGAATTCCTCTAGGTGCGTGTCATAACAGGGGCAAGGAAGGAGAAATCAAGGAAACACGCATTTTATAAAATCAGACGTGCGTCCCACCGCATGACTTGTCAGTCCCTCCAGGATTTCGGGGCCTTTTTTGGAGATTGTTGTGGCCCAAAATGCCTGATTTTGCGGGAGCTTTTGTAAAAAATTGCAATAAAAGTTGCGATATCTTTGGTATTTTTGTTGTAATGAAGTTGCGAGAGACAGTGAAAATTGCAAAGAAAAGTTGAGATTTTTTTTTTTGGTATACTTCTTTAAAAATAAAAGGAAACTTGTTTTGGGGAGAATAAAACTACTCTGGGCTGAGTTTTCCTAGTAACCTTACCAAAATGGCTCAGGATGCTGCAAATGTTGGTATAATATATATATAAAAATAATATAAAATGGCTGGTGGATTTAAGACAAAAAAATAATAATTTATTGAATGAATCAAATTTGAACATATGTGTCAGTGGCTTGTTGATCTTTACATTGTTAGTTCATTTCCTGGCCTGGGACACACATTCATACGGTTTGATAAAGTACTTAGTGGACTTTAACTTAGCATTGCACTTACAATAATGACCGTAGCTGTCAGCTCTCTGCGTAGCTTCAGAGAGCTGACAGGTTTGAAACAGCAGCAACTTTCAGCGACTTTAGAGTGAAAATGTTACAGCGTACATTGATGTTAAAATGTATACAGGTTGGCAGGACGGTCTGAAATGTTTTGTCTTTCGCTGTACAAAACGTACAGCGAAATGTGAAATGTGAAATGTTCGAATCACACACACATCTCGTCTTCATATCAGAAACAAGGAGGCGTAACATAATGATGGATATTTTCATTTACATGTGCCAGGGTACCAGTCTGTGCATGCTGGCTCACTGGCATGGCTTACTAGAGCCACGATTAATGTTACACCTGTGCTCTTTCTGATAAGACATGTCAAAATGTCAAAAGTCTATTAAGGGACCTGAGGCGTCCTTTGTGCATGGATTGGATTGATTTTAGGGTCACACCAGGACAGAGGAATGAAAAGACATGAAATAATGGGATGGCACCTTTGTCACCTGCAGTCTTGCTGTCCTAAAACTCACAGCATTGTCCAGTTACATTTAACACATAATAAATCCTGTCTAATAAATAATAAGACTTCGGACAGATGTCTATATCCTCCTTTTTTATGACAGATTCTTTTTTTTGTAATCTAAATAGAAGCAATTTCCTTTCCCTAAATTATGACTCTTTTCAAATTGAAAAAAAAAACATGACCCAGCCAAGCTAAAGCTTTAAGCTGCTGTTCACTCCTGCACAAAGAGTGAACATTTTGTTAAAACTGAAGCAACAAAGCTTCATTTGCATTTTGGAGTTGCTCATTGTCTTGTTGTCTTGTAAGCAGGTGCCATATATTATGAAATGGAAACATAGCCCTTGGCTCTGAGAGCCCCTTTCCGGCAGGGTGGCCAACCTTTTAGACCTTTCTGACTGAGGTTGAGCAGCTTTCACTTGAATGAATCAGCAGTTTCATTACATCAGCCACTGTTATATACAGCCATTGCTTTGTCTGATCCTTCCAACCACAACACACACCTGTTGCTGCGCACTGCATGCAATGCTGTGTACATTTGTTACATCACAAACAGAAAGCCCCACTCACACAATAGCCCACAACAAACGTCAGCAGGATACAATGCTAACTAGCCTGCTGTTGTTTGGGTAGGAGCCAGCCTAGCTCTGTTCACTCTGCCACAACAGACTTCCACCTGCTCACTGTAATGCCACATTTGACACACTGATAAACCGGATGTGGATTTCAGGTCAGACGATGTAATGTAAGCAGAAAAAGATACTTTTTTTAGTTGTTACTTCTATACACAAGAAACATTCAGGATTTACATAATTTGAAGTTGTCATTTAGATCGGGAAACGGGATAACTTTATATATATATATGAACTGTGAATTTACTTCTAGTTACAATGATACTAACTAATATTAATCATGTTATTGTTCCGTGCTGCAGTTTTACTTACCATGTTACTAATGTACTGCACACATCTCACATGTAGAAATAAAGTATCTGCTCTGCTGAATACAATTCTATTTGGATGACATAAAACAATGTCTTCTGATCTAGTGAGAAAAAAATGAATCCTAACGGGTGTGCTGTTTGATTGTGGGTTTGTTGTAGAGTACTCTGCAGTGTAGCAGTGCTGTGTGTCATGTAGGGTTTACTTACGGAGTTTCCATGCTTTTTCTGCAGTGGGTTACGGAAAGAGGGGGGTCTGGAAGAAGGAAAAAGACAGACAAGGCCATTACAGCCATTTAAAATCAGTTTTCTGTATATATCTATATGTACGTTTTAACTATGTATGATAAATACTAGTGATGTTACGTTCTATGCCGGGGCTTCGGAGAGTGTGTCGAGTGCGTATGAAGCTAGTATTGTTTTAGACAAAGACCAAGTGTAAACGAAGCATCGCGGCCCTTCCATACCACGTGAAAGTTTTAGGAAGTGGTTCAAATCTACACTGTTTTCATTATACATCCATGATATACACAAGCAATTCACTGCCCTCTGCCTGTTAAACCATTGCCTAAAAAGGTCTTTTTAGGTATTCACGATAAACAACACTAGACATTTACACAAAAGGTTTATAAAAACTGTTGCTGAGCCTTGAGCAGGGTTTAAAACCAAGTTCCAGAATAACAAAAAACATTAAACATAACGGGTGGATCCCAAGTCCCTATTTGATATCTCCTTGCTCCTCGCTTGAACTAGAAGTCGTTGTGGTCCGCCTTCGTGAAGGCCGTCCAAAGCTCTTATTCCTGCCCAGAGGAGGGAGGATGGAGGAGGGATCTCTGAGGAGCTATGAGCAAGGATACACCAGAGCAGCCTTCCGGGAAGCCTTCAAATGACACTTCAGAGGAAAGGACGTCTCATCCCTTTAAAAACACATTTTCTTGTTTCCTCTCTCCTTACATGATTTCCTCGCATCTCCCCCATGCTTTCTCGGGGGGACAGACTAAGACGCGAGGAAGGGAAGCATGTAAAGAAACGTGGATGCAATATAAAGAATGTGGACGTACCCAACGACTATAGCCATAGCAGCTTTCTGAAGTGTCATTAATCCGCTTTATTTTACATTCCAAGTCAAAAATTTAAATGGCCGTTTCCTGTTTGAACGTGTCGTTAAAGCTGAGAGGACATGAGTCAGATAAAGCAGCATGAGGTTGCAGTTCAAGTCCATGAATCAGTGAAGTACAAGTAAGGTACCTTTTGTCAAAGTTGAAGTTTGACATAATTAACCATAACTGTACACATGCATGTTTTCTGTACAACATGAAAGAATCTTCTCATCTCATTATTTGAAGTTGCCTAAAAGCTGGCTTAGCGATTGACCAGGACTTTCACCTCACCTCTTTTCTTCTTCAGCTTCCGCCTGCGCTGCTTGTTGACGAAGCAGGCAGCCATGGTACTGAACAGGACAGCCGCTGCCAGGAAACAAATGGTGGCCACGATGCCAGCCACCACCGGCCGCGCCAGGCCACGCTCCTCAACCAGCTCTGGGGGAGGGAAGAAGTCTGTGGGGTAAGGAGGGAAGAGTCAGGGCCGTACATCTGGTTGAAGTCACAGAGGAGCATTAAAATGAAACGGATGTAAAGAAAGAGGGACATGACATGTTTGCAGTTGGAGATGTGTAGGCACAGACGTGGCCGTTCAGAAGTGAAGGAAATTACAGATTAATGGAGGAGCATTTGTTATTAAGTAGGGCTGTCAAACGATTAATTTTTTTTAATTGTGATTAATCGCTGAATTTCTATAGTTAATCGCGATTAATCGCATATTTTATCACATGATTATAATTCTATTATTTTGCATTTCAGAACAGTTTTTAAGTACATATTAACAATCAATTTCACCAGTGTATCTTGATTGGGAATCAAATGAATGCAAAGAAAATTACTTTATGAACTTGATTTTAAGATTTGTAATTATTTATTTACTGTAAACAAAATAAAAATGTGTGAATCTGTCATTATTGCACAATTCCTCCAAGTAGCTAACTAAAAAACTAAAAATCCCTATCCTTACTAGAGTCAATATAGTGTTTAGTAACTCCTAAATAATGTTGATTACTCACTGACGTCCAGTGAACATCGGTTAATGAGACAGTGTTTGCATCACTTTGCAGCAGTTCCAGTGTGGCTGCTTTCTCCGTGGAGTACAGGCTGTGTATCCGTGAAAACTACTGTCCTCCTCGACGGCAACGAGACAGGTCAGAACATGCCAACCGTAGTACGTCTTTAAGACCCGAGTCCTCTACGATGCTGACAGGTCTGCAGTTAGTTGCCACCCATTTCACAAGAGCTGTAGTAATTTTTGGGGATTTGGTTTAATCCACAGGTCGGCAAGTAGCACTCTCCAAAATAGTGCTTTACCTGAGCCTGCTTGCATCAGTCCACACTTATACATAGTAGTCACGTTACCTGTACTACTATGCTTAGCTCTGTAGGTGGAAGCTCAAGCTTGACGTGCTTCTGTGATATTTTAATTCGGCTTTACACAATGTGCATATGGCTTTCGACTTGTCTACGAGCCGTCCGGGAGTTTTGGAAAATAAAAAGCTCCATTCAGGATTTCATTGCTGCTGTCTTTCTCCATCATGCCTGCAGCCTGCAGCAGCAGGATGTGTTACGAGGAAGTGGCAGCTTGATGATAAGTAACGGTGCTGCAAAGGGTCAAAGTAGTAGCCTGTTAGGCACGACGCAAAGCTGAGTGAAGTGTAAAATAAATGTATAAATGCCGGCATGAGATTAATACAATTAAAAAAAATTAATCGCATTGCATCGGCCCTTAATCGCGATTAACGCGTTAACGCTGACAGCCCTATTATTAAGATAGCAAACAGAATAAAGAAACAAATGTAAAACTTTAATTTGCTCACTAGACTTCTAATATGGCACTGCTCAACTCTAATGCTAATGTCAACATTTATTTTCTGACTCTGAAATGGTGGCTGATATTTAATATGAGATTATCACGCAGACGTGAGTCCACTGAAAAAGAGCACACTGTACCCTGCAAGAACACACTGTGCTCTGATTAGGCAGCTATTTAACTATATGAGAAACGGAATCAGGATGCATATAGTATGCGTATAAGCTCCTTTGCTTTTTGCCACCCTCCCTAACAAAAAAAGAGACTCCTCCTGCAATAATTTGTACCTCGTTCCTGCAGAGAAGCCTTTGAAGGGCCTATGAAAGGAAAAGTCCTGTCCTCTGCTAAATGCCATGATGATTTAGCAGAATATAAACTTTTTTTCCCAAACTATATCCATTCCGACCTTACAGTGTAGGAAGCTGCAGAGCCCACATGTACTTTGTATTGCCTGGGTGCTACCTCTTTAGGTTGTTTTGGTTATAAACACTGACATCATTGTTAGAAATCCCCTCTAGACATGTTTTAAGACCAGGGATGGAAATTAGCAGCCGCCACCCACCAAATGCGGTTGATTTTGTGCGTTGGTGGGTGAATTTGTCAAATCTATAAGCCACGGTGGCAAGAGAATAAAAGCAGCATAGTGATTCAATCGATTTACGTATGTATCGTGATTTTTTTGCGGCGATTTGTAAAATCGATTCTTTCCCCCAGAATCAATATTTTTTATTTTTTTTATTTCTAGCAATCGCAAAAATGAAAATCGCAATACAAATCCAAGGCACCCATGTATCGTGAAAGAATCAAATCCTGACAAAAGCATATCGCCCCAGCCCTAATCAACCATCACTGTATGTAGAACTACCATTTAGCTTGCGTTATTCAAAGTTTAGATTGCCTGAACAAATCCAGCACTGTACCATATTGTAGAGCTGCATTTCTTCTCTATTTTCTGACGCTGTAGTCCGTTCAACATGACTGGCTGTACTCTGCAGCTTGTTACACTCAGATGCTTTAAAGCCAGAATCAATGTGACCGGCACAGTCGTGCATTAACAATATCATTAAGAAAATGAAAATCCAGCCAGTGTACTAGAGGAAAATGTGCTGTGCAGCTGTTTTAACTCCTGCTATAGAGCTACTAACTTCAGAACTGTCCTCAGTTATTAATGCTGGAGTTGTTTTAGTGGCCTGCATGCTAATGAATCGCTCAGTGACGACCAGGGGGGATAATGTGTCAATCTTTGTTATGAACTTGTTAGAGTGGTTTATGTGCAGCAGTGAAGCATGACACAGCAAAACGCAAATGTATTGTACCTCCAGCAATATTGGTACCTGAAATAACTATTAATCAGCCAAAGAACACCTTCACTCAGAAGGACAAGGTGTATCCACATCTCGCTTTGACTATGCTGACTGACACATATGCACAGAAAAAGCAGTCCCATTGATACCAGAACAACAGAGAAATGAGCAGGAGCCTTTGATCACCACATTGCATAGCACTCCATCTTTACCAGTAGGGGGCAGCAGAGTACCTCCAGACACCCAAGGCTTCCTGAGCCAATCCTGTCTATAAATGCTACCAACAGCTGCTCTTACTAAATGATATGTCCCCAGTGACCTCTGCAGCGGAGTGACATCACATTTTGAGGGGTTTCGTTTCGGATTTAAAACAGACTTTCAGTATTGTGATTAAAAAAAAAAAAAAAGACAGCCTTTAATGAGCACAAAGCAGCCCAAGACAGTCCATGGCAGACAGGCAGGACGATGATGTCATACTTTTCAGGATGGTACAAAGCAGTGTGCATGTAAAGAGAGCTTAGATTTAATAGTGCTGAGTGGTCAAAATGTGAAGTTCGAGTTGCTGAGTGTGCAACACATCCGCAGCCCCTCCTCAGAGTTGATTGCCTGAGGTTAGAGATGCAGGTTACTGCCAGAGGTTGCTGGGTTGAATCCCAACATTGACAAGAAAAGCTCCTCTGCATGCAGTGAGCAGAGTTTTTAAGAAGACCTGCCTTTTCTTCCCCCAACTTCTGATTCGTTTTACATGCATATTTAGGGTGTCACATTTCGATTTTAAATCGGAAAATCGATCAAATGCAGGATCAGCAATTCCTACAGTATTTGTTTCTCTCTCCATCTCTGCCTACTTGCAGACGCCCAAAGAAAAAAAAAAAAAACACACGGTGTAGCTTGCCGGCTGGTAGCATTCAGAGCGAACGGTAAAGCCTGTGGGCTCCGATGGGACTTCATGGTGCGATCAGGTTCACCTCGTTAAACTCATGGCGCATATAAGTGCGCCTTGTATACTCTGAGAAACTTAACTGTTATTGTAAAGTACCCTTCTGCCATCTAGTGGCTGTAATTGTGGCATTGCCGTCAGTGCTGAAAAAAAAGGTTTAAATGTAATATATATATATATATATATATATATATATATATATATATATATATATATATATATATATATATATATATATATATATATATAATAAATGTATAATGTAAGGTTCCCAAACTTGATATTTATACTTCAATATAAAATTAGATTGTGTTAGATATGACCACAGGTAAAATTATAATGCAGTGTGTGATGCAATGGCTCACCTGTGCTGGACACTCCTACTACATTACTAGGCTCGCTGATCATGTCATCCATGATGGCCATGACACGGAACTCGTACCACGCCTCCTAGGAGCAGGGGAACAGAGAGAGATCTACGTTCAGAAGGTAAACTCATATCTGGTGACAGAAAGGTTCGATCAGGCTGCAGGATTCTGTTTGTGTTTCCAAAGACCAGCCAGCTGAGTCACCAAGGCTTTGGAAATGGATGGTGCAGCTCAGCCCCATTTAGTGTTTAACAGCTAAAAAATAAACATTTGTTCCTACAGTGCATGAATGGCACAATGGAACCCCGAAGTCATATATTGCAAACTGAATTTGGCATGATTCCAATTTTTTTATTTTAGGGGCATTCCTCAAATTTTGCACACAAAGATCAGTTTGCTGAACACATACCACTCAGCCAATGAAAACAGTTTAGCTTCTGTGGCTCTGGGCAGAGCTTTCCTAAAATCTGACAAAATCACACTCATGATGTCATAGTGATGTCATTAGGGTTATATTGGATTGGACTTTTGGACTTGACACTCACATTTTAACAGAAAGCCTGCATTATGAAATAGGGGTGTGGACTGTCAAAGATGTGGGCATTTATCAGGTGGGGAGAGTCAAAGTCTCCCTCAGTCCTGCTTTTCCCATTCTGCCTCTCTACGCCGTGTGTATTTGTCTACGTTCCGAGTCTTCCTCACTTTTACGTGACTAATCATGTCAGGAAGAGTCTAACTAGTTATATTATGGGAAAGTAGGATCCAGCGTTTTTGGAGCTCGACCCACATCAGCGATAGCTCAAATCTGTTGCTTCCCCTTCATTTTTATTGATAGAAATTTCTAAAAAGATATTTGAAACGTTAAAATGTGTAAACACCCAATTAAGAGAAGTTTGGATGATATAGTTTAAAGTGCTCATATTATGTTTTTTGTGTTATATATCTTTTTTGTTCATGTTATATATGTTTACAAAGTGAAAAAGCCCAAAGTCCACCCCAAAGGGACTTACCATCTCCAACAGAAAACACTGTTCACAAACTGCTCCAAACAGCTCTATTGTAGTCCAGCCTTTACTTCAGAGACAAACGTGGTCACTTTGGAACACACGTTATAATGCTCACCTAGCTGCTAGCATGGCACGCCCTCATACTCTGCTTCTGACTGGCTAGTAGTCCTTACCTAGGTACTGTCAGGGCACGCCCTCATACTCTGCTTCTGACTGGCTAGTAGTCCTTACCTAGGTACTGTCAGGGCACGCCCTCATACTCTGCTTCTGACTGGCTAGTAGTCCTTACCTAGGTACTGTCAGGGCACGCCCTCATACTCTGCTTCTGACTGGCTAGTAGTCCTTACCTAGCTACTGTCAGGGCACTCCCTCATACTCTGCTTCTGACTGGCTAGTAGTCCTTACCTAGCTACTGTCAGGGCACGCCCTCATACTCTGCTTCTGACTGGCTAGTAGTCCTTACCTAGGTACTGTCAGGGCACGCCCTCATACTCTGCTTCTGACTGGCTAGTAGTCCTTACCTAGGTACTGTCAGGGCACGCCCTCATACTCTGCTTCTGACTGGCTAGTAGTCCTTACCTAGCTACTGAGCATGTGCGACTCCCAACAAAGATGGAACAGAAGTGAGAGGTCTCACTCTGTAGCTAAAACAGAGAGCTCAACACACAGGGTGAAAAGAGGAGCTGCAGCAATGTGCAGTACAACAAAAATATGGTGTTTTTTGAAAATTAAACCATGTAAACCTATTCTGATATAACCTCTAAATACAATTATGAACCTGAAAATGAGCATAATATGAGCAATAAGCTTTCATGTTAGAAAAAAATGTAATTATATTATTCAGACAGCAGGATGATGTAAACCGTAATAAATGGAAGCTTAATGTGGCTTGTCAAATTGCTTTAAAATCAATAAGATATTATGAAGCTGTGGGCTGATAAGAACAATATGTAGCCTACAAGGAAGAATAAGTAATACTACTTAAACCCAAACACATGACAAAGTCTCAATAGAAAATGATAAGAGAAATGCACTGATTATGTGAATATCATAATGGATGATTACTAAATCAGCTATGACTAAGTCATGATGAAAAGCCATATTAAGCCTCTTTTTTTTATTTCCTTGGTGCTGGCTGTGCTGCCCGCAGTGTAGGGTCAGCTACAGAACAGCAGCTGTGGAGCTGGCAGAGATTCAGTCAGTGTCTTGCTCAAGGACACTTTAGCAGGGTGCAGTACCTACTTTACTGTACTGTTGGCATAACACTCAGAAACTGTCTGATACTCTTGCCGTGGACTCAGTTGTCACACACCAGCAGGAAATAGGATTAGAATGTGGAGAGTTGTGTCATACCAAACATCACTTCTACATGTAGACAACCAAACATCCAGGAGCATCCCTCCCGGTCATATTAGCTCCGCCGATGCAGTAAGACATATGCAGCAAAAAAGTTATACAAACTAGGTGCATTGTGTGTGTGGTGGGAGGGCTGGAAAGAAGTGTGTGTGGGTGTTTGCTGTGCAACGGAAGGAGAGATAAAAGCATCTGCATGGAGCTGACAGTGGTAGATTAAAGCTCAAACATGTCATGGCAGGAGAATTAGCTGTCATGTGCAAAGATGTGAAAATGCTGAAAAAGAAGTATAAATCAGAAATCAGTATTCATTTTCCTTTGCTGTAGTGAAATTGACTCTCCTCTAAAATCTAAGACCATGTTTCAATCGCTATTCTCAGTACGAGCCACTTGCAGACCCGCAGAAGTAAAAGCATCTGTGTATTCTGCACAACATATAAGAACAAAAAAGTCAAGTCCACAGAGATGGTAAGTGAAAGTGAGCCTAGTCAGTGTGCATTGTTACTATGACAGCCAAGGTGGATATGGCAGCACATTATTATACGTATGCAGAATCTGATCTGGGTATTTAGAGCATTAAAGTATCAGTGTGTAGGATGTAATGGCATCTAGCCGTGAGGTTGAGATTGTAACCAACTGAAATTTCTCCCGTGTGCCAAGCGTGTAGAGAACTACGGTGGCCAACGCGAAAACGCAAATGGCCCTCTCCCGTGCCAGTGTTTGGTTTGGTTATTCTGGGCTACTGTAGAAACACGGCAGTGCAACATGCCGGACTCCGTGGAAGAGGACCAGAATTTCTGAATGGACACATACACAGCTCATTCTTTAGGCGACGAAAACACAACAGTTCTTAGTTTCTGGGGATTATACACTAATATTATATTCAATTTCTGCCAAAAGATCGCCCTGAATCCTTCCCACTAGACCTTTAAACAGTACAATGTGCAAAACAGATCAACTTTGCCTGCAGTCTAAACACAGCCTGTGTTGATTTTGTTCAGGTATTAAATAAAGTTTTTTTCTGTAACAGATCTTACTGTTATTTCTTCTTACACTTTCAGTAGCATACAGTGTTAAATCAGTACAGATGGGGATGAGCAAACAGGAAGAAATTCAATTGCAGCACTTTTAACTGAATCCAAATGATTTCTGAAGACTCAGATTATGAGTGGATGAAGTGAAATGATGGAACACTTAAGCTTAGAAAAATTAGTTTGACCTGTTGGTGGCCACTTAATACTAGTTTGCTGGGTAACCAGCTATTGCACATAGTTAGTTAAGACTATTTAGAAGTAAACAAATCTTTTTTCATACATTAACTCTTGCATGAAGCTACTATAGTTAGTAATCCAGTGGGGTAATTCCTGGGTTTACTTGGTTTGGACTTTAACAATTTAAAATTAATTGTATACAATTTTAAACATCCAAACCAAGTAAACCCAATAATTAGCCCACTGGATTAGCCATCGTGTGTATCGTTTGGACTCAAAGACAAGCATTTGATGTTGTCTGTGTAAAAGAATCTTGAAAGGCTTTAAGGCTCATGCTGATTGCCCAGATATACATTATTTTGCTGGATTCACATTTCACATATCTCTACAACTAGTGATGAGAAGACGGGTTCTTTTAAGTAACGTGGTTCGTGTCGAGTACGGGCCACTACGAACTGACTCACGGACGACCCTTTATGGTTCAGTGACTGTGCTCTGTGCTACTGAGTGAGCTCTCTGAACAAGAGCCGATCGCTGAGAGTCACACCTAACAAGAGTCTGGAGTAGCGGCTCTGAGGAAGTTAACCTGGCTCACATGCACTGTGCATGCACCACACAGAAGCAGGATTTTAGATTCAATCCTGCTTGTGAATAGAATTAACGTGTTCCTTTTTAAGAGTCTTTCAAAAAGAATAATTTGTTCGCAAATGTAACATCACTATCTACAACAGGAGTGTTAAGTTCTTTTGGCTTATAGTCAGAATGGACACAACTATGAGGATAAGACCTAGGCTGAGAAATACCTGAAATTTCCTGTAATCATGGACATCAGTCTTTTCATCAAGCTCTTAGTCAAATATCAAAAACACCAAATACCCTGAGTCTCTTTTTAATACATCTTAGGCTGGGGTGTTTTAATAAATGATGTTCTGTAGCACACACAAACACTAAAATGTAATTGATTTTGTGAAATGCAGTAACAGTAACGTCCACATTTTCTTTGTAAAATAAGGCTGCATTCAAGAATAGAATTATAGACATAGAGAATTCTAAAATGCTTGACACAATCATCTGACACATTTAAAAAGGAACATCAGGTAATGATCCTGATACAGTAGTTAGAATTAAAACCATAAAGATTATGTATAACTTGGACTCTGCCAATTGAAATGTATATTTAACCCTCCACTATGTCCCAGACGTGCCTTTATCCTGGAACTGGTCTTGTATAATACCGTGTGTGATGTCTACAGTCCGTGTCCTGTCTTTTACCTGGATCAGGTCTCGGGCGAGCAAGTCCGTCTCCCCAGCAGGAATGCTGTCGTCCAAGACCTCCCACCGTTCCCCCAGGCGGAACTCCATGACGTAATGCTGGATAGGTGCTGTATGATTGGCAGGCGGGATCCAGGACAGCAGAACTCCCTGCTGCGTGCGATTGGCTGTGAGGCACCGTGGTGGGGTAAGCAGCACCAATGGTTCAGGGGTACTTATAGGAAATACTGAAAGAGCACATAGGGTTGAGAATGTGTGTGAGTGACTCAGTTCTATATTCAGTTCCACCAGCATGATGCCAGTGAATCAGCTCTTTACACTCTGACATGTATTACAACTGTGACTACATGTCATAACACTTTTATACCAAATGCATCTCCCACACACGCATACAATCCACATGCATCGCTTACATAACTTCTAGGGTTGTGCTCGCTTAAATAAACTCTTAGTCGACTAACACTCATGTGATTTTGTCGACTAATCGATTAGTGGATTTAATTAGATCGGTAAAACTGAGTTGCTCCAGAAATAATCATGCAAAAGCACCACTTTAAATCTTGTGTTTACCAGAGATGTGCTCGTGAGTTTCTTGGAAAAAAGTCATTCAGCATGAAAAACGCACTGTAACGATCTGTAAGTTTATTCCCATTATAATAGACAATGAACTCACTCTGCGTTGACACTTCACACAGTTTTTCTCTGATCACCTGTGGACATGGTTTGGTTAAAAGATCGTCCAGTCCTTGCCAATACCCTCATTTACTAATTCAAGTGGTCATCTCCATTTAAAACAAATAATAGTTAACTGTAGGTGGTATCCAACTTATCAGCTACTACTTTTTTTTCTTTCTTCAATGAAAAAGCATTATGATTTAATAGATGTGCCAATACACCTGACTTGTCAATGAATGGTGTAAAATGGTTTTGAAGCGAGAGAAAGACAACAAGCCTTCTTTGCTTCTCCTCCTTGGCTGACACAGAAGGTGATGAAGCGTGAATAGTTATCCCAATTTTCAGCATGTCACTTATCTTTAATTAATAATCTGTGACAGCTTGTTTTTATACCTAATAAATGTCCTCACTGCTGTTAGTAATGATACAATGCATACTGATTCAACCAAAGCCTGGTTTAAGCTTTTACAATGTGCTTCTGAAAATCAGTTTGTTTCATTCAAAAAGTTGTCTTGTTACAATATATGTAGCCCTTCAGTGCACTTATCTATGACCCAATATAACAGGGCACTTAACAAGCTGAAGCAAATAAAAGTTTGAGCTGGCGACTGTTGATTTCACCGCCTTCTAATGACAACTGTGCCCGGTAGATTTACTCAGCTGTAGTTAATAAACAATAATTCTGTGAGTTGGCGGAGCAGCAAAAGAATACATCTTGGCTGTTGTCTGGTTAACAGATTCTTTGCTGCGCGCCGTGAAGTGTAGATTCGTGCCTGATCGCGCACCCGGCTGTTACCAAACGCACATTTCTCCACGCTGGTCATAAAGCCATCCTTCTCCTCTCCACTCTACAGAACGTCTCCCTTTCTCTCTCTCCCTGTGAGTGTTTGGTTGTGTGTGTGTGTGTGTGTGTGTGTGTTGTGTGTGTCACTCTGTCTCTTTGTCCGTCTGATGGGCTGTCTCTGTGGGCGCCGAACGGTGCTTCACGGCTATTCGCGCTGCTTCTGCGTGCAGTGTGTTTCCGGCATAATTCTTTCACTCACTCACTGACTGGCCCATATTGGTTAGACTATGAGGTTAGCAATGTCTGAGAACAATCACTGAACCAGCCAGAATCATTCACTGCCTCCTTCCTGAATACTCCTCAACTATGTGGTAATCTTTGTATTTGTTTAAGGTTTCTGGATAACCACCAGTAGACATGAAGGGAATATGGGAATCGAAGCCTAACAAACATGAGCATGATCCTCTACAGCTGCTGAATTATCACACCACACAACCAGCACTCTCACGGAGGGTGTTGTTAGGATTTTCCAGAGCGGAGGCGTGAAACATTAACTTGTCAGACTTCATTTACAGAACAGAACTAAAATTGTTGCTCTACCACTGGAGCGCTAATCTTATCTGGAATGATATCCGGACATGTTTCTTGAACTGGCCTACTTTTATATTTAGCACTTTCCATAGTTCTTTAGGTTTACGATCCTTGGTTTTTTAGTTTTGCACAAAAACACTTTAAGATATGAAAAAAAGGAGAAATTGTAAATGTTTTGTTTCAAGAAACAGGCTTTCTGGTCATTCTAGTTGCATGTCAAAGCCATTTTATAATTGGATCCCTTTGTACCGGGCGAGCAGCCGTGAGTATACTCACCTAGTGTGTTCACAGTGACAACTTCGCTGAAAGGGCCTGTGCCAAGCTTGTTTTGGGCCAGGATGCTGAACTGGTATGTTGTCTCTGGCTCCAAGCCGGGCACCAGCATCCAGTCGTGGCCTCCAGGCACGGCTATGGAAAGCCAGTCATGGGGACCTAAACGCTCCCTCTTCAGCCTGTAGGAGTCAGAATGAGAGGTGAGCGGACAGACAGGATAATGGGGGTGCCCTCACTTTTTTTTTGTTTTTGATTAAGTTAAAAGTCTTGCAAGTTGGATTAAAAAAAAAAAAAAAAAAAAAAAAAAGATACAATCTGAAGTATTTTCTCAGCATCATTAGCTAGATCCATTACTGATCCAACATTATAAGTGTAAAATGAAATATTTCTTCCATGAATTTTTGTTCACTTCATTCACAACATGACTTTCACTTGATGGTAATAATGCCCATGCTGCGCTCAGCTTTGCGGTTTGATGTTTGCCCATGCCATACATTCAGCGTTGACTGCACCTAGTCACCAAACAAAGCAGGACACATGCAGCAGCTGCCACACTAAATGCCTGGTGTAATAAACATGTATTTTGCAGGAAACGCAACATTTGTCACAGAGGACATCACCTACTGAGATTCTTTTATTTCACCAACACAGCCACTTCAAAGTGCACACAGTACAATTCAATGTATTGATTTAAGTATTAAAGGTCCCATGGCATGACATTTTCACTTTATGAGGGTTTTTTTAACAATAATATGAGTTCCCCCAGCCTGCCTATGGTCCCCCAGTGGCTAGAAATGGTGATAGGTGTAAACCGAGCCCTGGGTATCCTGCTCTGCCTTTGAGAAAATGAAAGCTCAGATGGGCCAATCTGGAATCTTCTCCTTATGAGGTCATAAGGGGAAAGGTTACCTCCCCTTTCAGGCGACCTGCCACCTTTCAGCAAAGTGGCAGTTGGTCAAGGCCACTTCAGATACAGTATTAGGGGACCACTTAGGCCTATATAAAAGAGACTTCAGATACAGTATTAGGGGACCACTAAGGTCTATATAAAAGAGACTTCAGATACAGTATTAGGGGACCACTAAGGTCTATATAAAAGAGACTTTGGATACAGTATTAGGGGACCACTAAGGCCTATATAAAAGAGACTTCAGATACAGTATTAGGGGACCACTAAGTCCTATATAAAAGAGACTTCAGATACAGTATTAGGGGACCACTAAGGTCTATATAAAAGAGACTTCAGATACAGTATTAGGGGACCACTAAGGCCTATATAAAAGAGACTTCAGATACAGTATTAGGGGACCACTAAGGTCTATATAAAAGAGACTTTAGATACAGTATTAGGGGACCACTAAGGCCTATATAAAAGAGACTTCAGATAAAAACGCAGTAAAAACGCAGTGTGAGAGTGTGGAGGGGAGAAAAGACTGACGGAGGAAAATAGTGTTATTTCGAGATAAATGTTGTACTATTTGCTTAGGTTTTTTTGTTTCTTTTAGCCCCCTGGTAGCCCTTAGTCTCTAGAAAGAGCCAGCATCTACGCACCTGTGCGTGGAGGACCGCACTTGTTCTACGAGTAGTAGCTAGCTAAACATTAGCTTCAGGCTAACACCAGCCCCATGGCTACCTCCACACCTTCGTTGCTTGAAAATGCAAACAAAGAAATCGATGACCTTAGGGAAGAAGTTCGCCGGCTCTCCGAGGACTTGAAAACCAAAGATGCCCTGTTGACTTCCTACCTGGACGTTGCTCAAAACCAGTCGCTTCGCATCACAACTCTCTCGGCGGCACTCCAGGATACTGTAATTTGGGACACATCCGCCTGTCCACACCCATCTTCTAGTTCGACACCGACAACCAGGGCATCCTGGACTGAAGTGGTCTGTGGCCGAAAGAGAGCCTCGGGTAGGACTCCATCGCCTCCTACCCTCAGCCTCTCCAGTCGCTTCGATGCCCTGTCGAAGCCGAATGTTCCCCCGGTAACGGCCGACGTGGCTCGCCCCGCTTCAAAGCCGACGGACCTGCAGGCGTCAACGAGGAGCACCGCTGCCTCGCGACGACAATTTCTGAGGGATGCGGTAGTCAGACGGTCCGGTGGCCTCCCTTGCCTGAACCGGCCAAATGACAACGTTCCTCAAAAACAATCTCCCCCACCGAATGAAGGTAAGCAATATCCCGCTTCTTTTCCTTGTCCATCTGAATCCAATACTGGCTGTTTTGTTCCTACCACCGGCCATTCACGCCCCCCCACTCCTCGTCCGCTCTTCACCCCAACCACAATAATTATCGGCGACTCCACCACCCGGGATATACGTTTTTTAATGCGGTCACACACTGCTTTCCTGGAGCCAAAGTTGCAGACATCCTGGCTAAAGCTGTGGACCTGACACCGTCACTCCCGACCTCTATTAAACGCATTGTGGTCCATTGCGGACATAACGACATAACGACATGTCCTATCAGCAGAGTGAGCGCACAAAGAAAGACTTTGGCACCCTCATTGAAGCTTTAATAAGCACTGGGAAGTCAGTTTTTAATTTCGGGCCCACTTCCATCTCGAGGCCGCGGAGCAGGCCTTTTTAGCAGACTACTCATCCTCAACACCTGGCTCCAGCATGCACAAGATAGGTTTTATTGACAATTTTAATCTGTTTTGGAAAAGTGACTCCCTGTTCAGCAGGGATGGGATTCATCCCAATAGACGCGGCAGCCAGGTGCTATGTGACAACTTGCGTCACGCCGTGCAGACCCAGACCTGGGTGCAGACTCAGACCTTAGATTGACTGTTTACACCCCGTAAAGACACGCACAGGCGCACCTCCCAATCACACTCTCCCATAAGCTCTCACTCCTTTACAAATAACTCTGCTAACCCACAGACCAGCTATATCATTCCAGTAAGAGTCAGTAATAACATTACTCAAAAAGATACAGCGCTACACGCTCCTCTGTGCACCAACGAGGTGCTATACTTAACAACCTAATTGGAATTAAAACAACCACTGCAACAATACAACAGAATAGGAGAATCAAATGTGGACTATTAAATATCAGATCTCTGTCTTCTAAAGCATTACTGGTAAACGATTTGATATCAGATAATCAAATTGATTTATTCTGTCTTACTGAAACCTGGCTGGGCCATGAAGAATATGTTAGTCTAAATGAAGCCACTCCTCCCAGTCATATTAATACTCAAATTCCTAGAGGCTCAGGCCGTGGAGGAGGAGTTGCAGCCATATTTGACTCAAATCTGTTAGTTAATCCTAAACCGAAACTAAATTATAACTCGTTTGAAAGTCTTGTTCTTAATCTTCAACATCCAACATGGAAATCATTAAAGCCAATCATATTTGTTGTTGTTTACCGAGCACCAGGCCCATATTCTGAATTTCTATCTGAATTCTCAGAGTTTTTGTCATGTATTGTCCTAAAATCAGATAAAATAATTATTGTAGGTGATTTTAATATCCATGTGGACGTTGACAGTAGTCTTAGTACTGCCTTCAACTCCCTTCTAGATTCAATTGGTTTCAGTCAGAGTGTGCATAAGGCCACGCACTGTTTTAACCACACCCTCGACCTTGTGCTGTCATATGGCATCAAAATCGAAGATTTAATAGTATTTCCACAGAATTCTTTATTATCAGACCATTTTTTAATAACCTTCAAATTCTTACTACCAGACTATATGAAATTAAATAAAACCGTCTACGCTAGATGCCTATCTGACAGTGCTATAGCTAAATTTAAGGAAGATATCCCAACAGCAATTAACTCAATGTCGTGCTTTAATATAATGGAGGACCTTTGTGCTAATTTCAGTCCTTCCGTAATTGATAATTTTGTAGACAGTGCTACGACCTGCCTACAGACGACTTTAGACTCTGTTGCTCCCCTCAAAAAGAAGACGATGAAGCAAAGGAAACTAGCGCCTTGGTATAACTCCCAAACTCGCAAATTAAAACAAATCTCACGGAAACTTGAAACTAAATGGCGTTCCTCCAAACTAGAAGAATCTCGTTTAGATTGGCAAGACAGTTTAAAAACCTTAGGAGGGCCCTCAGAAATGCCAGATCAGACTATTACTCATCATTAATAGAAGAAAATAAGAACAACCCAAGGTTTCTTTTCAGCACTGTAGCCAGGCTGACAGGTAGTCACAGCTCTACTGAGCCATCTATTCCCCTAGCTCTTAGTAGTGACGACTTCATGAGCTTCTTTAATGATAAAATCATAACAATTAGGGATGGAATTCATCACCTTTTGCCCTCAACTTCTAATGGTTCACCTTTTGATACAGGAGTGCTAGAAATAATGACAAGACCTGACATATACTTTGACTCCATTTTTCCTATAGACCTTCAACAATTAATGCTAAAGGTCTCTTCAGCAAAGCCTTCTACCTGTCTCTTAGACCCCATCCCAACGAGGCTACTTAAAGAAGCGTTACCCGTGGTGAACACTTCATTACTAGATATTATCAATATGTCTTTATTAACAGGTTATGTACCGCAGTCATTTAAAATAGCTGTGATAAAACCTCTTCTGAAAAAACCCACCCTCGATCCTGAGGTCTTAGCCAACTATAGATCTATATCGAACCTTCCCTTTCTCTCCAAGATCCTTGAGAAGGTAGTCGCTAATCAGTTATGTGACTTTCTACATAGGAATAGTCTATTTGAGGACTTTCAGTCAGGATTTAGAAAGCATCATAGCACAGAGACGGCACTGGTGAAAATTACTAACGACTTTCTAACTGCTGCTGACAAAGGACTCGTCTCCATACTTGTGTTATTAGATCTTAGTGCTGCATTTGACACTATTGACCATACAATCCTTCTACAGAGACTGGAACACTTAGTTGGCATTAAAGGAATCGCACTAAGCTGGTTTAAGTCCTATTTCTCTGATCGATCTCACTTTGTTAATATCAACGATAAATCCTCCAGGTACGCTAAAGTTAGCCATGGGGTTCCTCAAGGCTCAGTGCTTGGACCAATTCTATTCTCCTTGTATATGCTTCCTCTAGGCAATATTATTAGGAAACACTCAATTAACTTTCACTGTTATGCGGATGACACCCAATTATACTTATCAATCAAGCCAGACGAAACCAGTCAGTTAGCTAAACTGCAAGTGTGCATTAAAGATATAAAATCATGGATGACCAACAATTTCCTGAAGTTGAACTCGAACAAAACTGAGGTTATTGTGCTGGGCACTAAACATCTCCGAACTTCATTATCCGAAGATATAATTACTCTGGACGGCATTGTCATGGCCTCCAGCAATACTGTCAGAAATCTAGGAGTTATTTTTGATCAGGACTTATCGTTTAACGCCCACTTAAAACAAACCTCAAGAACAGCTTTTTTCCACCTTCGTAATATTGCCAAAATTAGGAACATCCTGTCTCAAAACGATGCTGAAAAACTAGTCCATGCATTTGTTACTTCCAGGCTGGACTACTGTAATTCCCTATTATCAGGATGCTCAAATACAACTCTTAAGACTCTCCAGCTGATCCAGAATGCTGCAGCGCGTGTTCTGACAAGAACTAAGAAAAGAGATCATATTTCTCCTGTATTAGCTTCTCTGCATTGGCTTCCTGTAAAATCCAGGATTGAATTTAAAATCCTTCTCCTGACCTACAAAGCTCTAAATGGTCAAGCACCTTCATATCTTAGAGAGCTCTTAGTACCTTATTGTCCAACTAGAGCACTACGCTCCCAGAATGCAGAGTTACTTGTGGTTCCCAGAGTCTCTAAAAGTAGAATGGGAGTCAGAGCCTTCAGCTATCAGGCTCCTCTCCTGTGGAACCAGCTCCCAGTCTGGTTTCGGGAGGCAGACACCGTCACCACTTTTAAGAGTAAACTTAAAACTCTCCTCTTCGATAAAGCTTATAGTTAGGAAGTTAGGAGTTGCAGCATTCGCCTGGACCGGCGGGGGAAGGTGTGTACCCATAGTTATGCCGCACCTCCTCCATATCTCTGCTTCTCTTCATAGAAAGCTTACTATATTTAGGGTATGAGGAGTTGCAGCGTGCGCCTAGACCGGCGGGGGTGGGTGTGTAGCCTCAGTCATGGCGCACCCCCATCCTATCACTGCTTCTCCCCATAGAAAGCTTACGCATACTTAGGCAGTAAGGTGTCGCAGCGTTAGCCTAGACCGGCGGGGGAAGGTGTGTAGTCACAATCGTCGAACACAGCCTCCCTATGCGGTTATAGTTCTTGACTACCGGGTACCTCCTTTGACACACTGAGCTCCTCTCTCCTCTCTCTTTCCAACTGTGTGTATTCATGTTCCAGAAATGCTTGTTATTATCCTAGTTCCGGGGAGCTTCCCCGGAGTCCGTATGTTCTTTGTCCCCCCAGCACCATCATCTTGGATCATGAAGGCACCTACATCATGGTGGCAGCTGTCGCCGTGGTCCTGCCCTACGACCTGCTGTGCCCCTTTACACTCTGCAATGCCCGGCGTCGACTTGCTATGTCCGGCCAACGCCCTGTTACGCCATGATGTGCTCTACGACACCATGAACTATTACAATTACTCTAGTCATTATCTTAATTGTGACTTTTTATTGCCATTGTTCATCAAACCCCCAACCGGCATCGTCAGACACCGCCTACCAAGAGCCTGGGTCTGTCCGAGGTTTCTTCCTAAAAGGGAGTTTTTCCTCACCACTGTCGCACTTACACATTCATGCATGCTCTTGGGGGAATCACTGGAATTGTTGGGTCCTTGGAAATTACAAAGTGTGGTCTAGACCTACACTCTATCTGTACAGTGTCCTGAGATAATTCTTGTTATGATTTGACACTATAAATAAAATTTAATTGAATTGAATAGATACAGTATTAGGGGACCACTAAGGCCTATATAAAAGAGACTTCAGATACAGTATTAGGGGACCACTAAGGCCTATATAAAAGAGACTTCAGATACAGTATTAGGGGACCACTAAGGCCTATATAAAAGAGACTTCAGATACAGTATTAGGGGACCACTGAGGCCTATATAAAAGCATCCAAAAAGTCATAGGACCGTTAATACATTTTTGCCCCAGATCCAAAACCAAAGGCTGTAAAAAATGATGGACGTAGCATCCGTGAAGTCACCCATTGGTTTGTGGCCTGCCGCTTTGAAGCCTTGAGTTTGGCAATATCTTGTTTTTTTTACGCTGGACGAAACAAATTTCCACAAGAGGGTGAAGCTGGCTAGGATGACCAATGGTCATCAGCGCCAAGCCAGTGTTGTTTATGGTTGCATTGGCGCTGTGCTTAGCTGAGTGCTAAAGAAGGAAAGTTGCAGATTTTCAACCCTTCTGAAACGAGTCATCCAGCGGAGATTTACCAGTGGGTTAATCTCGCATTGCCAGACCTTCCTCCACAGCGCTGTGGAGGAAGGTCTGGCTAGTCCACACAGCATTCCGGGATGGGAGAAAAACGTGCTCTGGTTTATTGGCATTTCTTTAAACCGATCACAATCGTCTTGGGCAGTGCTAAGCGCCAGACGGAGCAACGGTGCCTCTGCAAAACAGCCTCAGGAAGGAACTTGTTTTGGTGGAACGTGTACGTTCAAAAGTTGTTTTAGTCGTGCAACAGAAAACTCAGATTGGACAGATAGTCTAGCTAGCTGTCTGGATTTACCCTGCAGAGATCTGAGGAGCAGTTAACTATAGTCCTCAAATCCACCGGAGGTTAGAACTCCAACACAAAGCTAGTATATCGCGGCCTTTAGCCTAAAGGCCCCCATTAAAACTAGCTAATCCAATCATGATATTCTTGACAGCTGAAAAGTTTTGTTTTAAGAACATTTAGCATGTGTCACAGCTTACATATGTTGGGAATAGTATGTTGTAGTATTTATAGAGTAATATACAAGGGTCAGTGTGCATGTGTTTTGGCAGGAAGGTTTTGGACAGAATGTGGAAAGCTACTTATCCCCAGCATGAACACAATACTGAAGTTTAAATGGACTTTTAAACCAAGAGCAGGACTTTAGAGGGCTGGACCACCTGAGAAATGTCATGGAGATGGATGCAACCTGCTCTGCTCCCATCACTCACTGATGTTTGCTGTCAGTATGAACAGCATTAATTAAAGCTGCTGTCTGCTTTTTTAAATTAGTGCTGCTCTGCAGTTCACTCACTGTTTTAAAAAAGCATGATGGGTTACAATAAATATCCAAAATTAAAAGGCACTTTTAATGCATGTTAGGAAGCTTAAAGGAGGAGCTTTTAACTGGTTATGAAACAGTCTTAATTTAAAACTGATGCCTCTATATGACCTTCATAAGCAAACGAGACCATCGGCGAGAAGATTGGCTATTTCTATGAAGTTATTCTTAATGCCTGTCTCAGTAAAATCAGATGAAACAAATTACGGCACACAGACCGGAAGAGCCCATGTTTACATTTTCCCAGGCAAAGTTTGGCAGTGAGTCATATGTTAACCTAGCCTGAGTCTTCCAGAGTCGCGGCCAAAGCCGATTCCAAAGACCACTCTGCGCCAGCAGCAGCAGCAATCTTTATTTTCAAGTAGCAAGGAATTCACGCCAAACCATCGCAGTTCTGCAATGGTTCAGCTCTTCATCTACATTGAGACATCATTTTTTCATCAATATTTAAATTTATGTTGGTGGCTAAAACCATCGTCATATTACAGTTATAAATCTCACATTGCCACAAATAGACACAGTGGTGAAACTCAACTGTAGTCAATACTGCAGGGTCCAACTGTTTCTTTCTACTAAAAGAAAAAATGCATTCAACTCCTGAGTTCAAGAACAAAAAAGCATGTTATAGTCTGCAACACATATTACCGGCAGCAGCTACCACTATCACAATCACATGTATTAAATATATATCAGATTCATGCCTGAATTACTGCATTAGTTGCTACATCTGTAACTGAGTCAGTCTTGTAGAGGAGTTTGCTAATATAAAATCAACACGTCCACTGAAAATGCATACAGATGGCAGCTATGTAAAATACCACAGACCTTAAAATGAGCACTTAGTTAAATAGAATGACAGCATCCTGTAAACGTGTTGTTTTATTGATTACAATGGCGTATAGGTATATTTCTACTCCTCTCCTTGGTCATATGTCATAGAAAGCTTCCACCAAGTCCACCAACTTTTTCTTTTGACATTCTGATCACACAGCGGGAGATTGGTCGGAGAATTTGTGCAGCGGGGGCGGTATAACATTGAATTTATCACACCGTTGTGATGAAAAGAGAGCTGAGCCAGAAGGCAAAGCGCTCGATCTACCGGTAAGTTTTCTTTCCTACCCTCACCTATGGTCATGAAGGCTGGGTCATGCCCGAAAGAACGAGATCCAGGGTACAAGCAGCCAAAATGGGTTTCCTCAGGAGGGTGGCTGGCGTCTCCCTTAGAGATAGGGTGAGAAGCTCAGTCATCCGTGAGGAGCTCGGAGTAGAGCCGCTGCTCCTTTGCGTTGACATGAGCCAGTTGAGGTGGTTTGGGCATCTGGTAAGGATGCCCCCCTCCAGACACATCCAGCTGGGAGGAGGCCTCGGGGAAGACCCAGGACTAGGTGGAGGGATTATATGTCCAACCTGGCCTGGGAACGCCTTGGGATCCCCCAGTCAGAGCTGGTTAATGTGGCTCGGGAAAGGGAAGTTTGGGGCCCCCTGCTGGAGGTGCTGCCCCCACGACCCGACCATAGATAAGCGGACGAAGATGGATGGATGGATGGATGGATTCTGATCAAACACCCATCAGCCAAAATGCAGATGTCTCTTTTGTAGACCTGGGTTAAAACAGTACTTCATACTCCTTCAAGAAGATTAAATACTGTATTTACTTAGACACTGTGATATGCATGCACCCCCTTTTGAAGATCAACCAGATAATTGACTTTTTAGTACACCTACATTTGACACATTTTGCTTAAGTTAACAAGTGAAAAATCTCTTTAGTATGGTTAAGATTGTACTGTGCCAATCATGGCTAAAATTAGGGCTGAATGATTAATTGCATTTGCGATAATATCGTGATATGTTAAAACGCGATTTCCTAATCGCAAAGGCTGTGATTTGGTCACATGACTCGCGAGAGCAAATCAGTCTGCACTTTGCAGAGAAAGCATCAACTTAGCACACTAACGCTACGCTGTACCTTGAGCTGATTTCTGTCATTCAAACAACTCTGAGAGGCTCGGTTGGCAACGATTAGCTCTGATTAGCGGTTACCTCCATTATAAGAGCTTTCACAGCAGCGTGGTCGCGGTGTTTCAACAGTTGTATTAGTACAGTTAATCCCACGGCAAGAACACCAGCAACTAGCTAACGTAACAATAGCCTCTGAGCAAATGCAACGTTGACGGTGTCATGCACACGTCACGCAACTTCACGAGGGGGAGGGGCTGGAGACAGCTCCTCTCTGTGCACTGTAAAAAAAATACACTGGTGTGTGCGTATATATATATATATATATATATATATATACATACATACATACATACATACATACATACACACACACACACACACACACACATACATACACTATATACTATATTTTTACTTATTTAACTGTCTAGTGTGTAATTGTGTGTTGTTCATACTATGAAATGATTTGTTTGTCTTTGTTGAATAATACAGAAGACAAAGAGCTTAAAAAAATAATTGAATATCGAATTGCAATCGCAATATTTGGGGGAAAAAAAATCGTAATTAGATTATTTTCAAAATCGTTCAGCCCTAGCTAAAATCTCAAGTCGTTAAATAAATGAAACATTTTAACCCAGGCCTTTTCTTCAGTCAAGCAGCAGCAAAGCAGCAGCAGCAGCAGCACGACAGAGAACTTTGGGTCATGTTCAGTTAAGTTGCAACTGTTTTTATGCGTTCCTCCAGAAATTCCAAAGATAAGGGATGAAAACTCACTCACACTGGATCTTCATGTATTTCCATCTCTATGTTTTCACAACTGTTCTGAACACAACCCTGGGAAAGGACATTTTTTAGAAATAACAGAGAAAGTAATGAAAGAAGAAAAAAGCAGGAAGCAAAGCATGCTGGGATGACTCACACATGGCCATACCAGACTGAGAATGTCTGCTGGAAGCCTCCGTCATAGCCCGCGTCCCAGGACACATTGGCCCAGGTGGAGGATGGCACCACATGGATGCTGGTGGGGGCGTGGGGGCTTGTGCCTGCAGGGAGGGAGAGCAGTGACAGATGTGGTTAAAAGAGCACAATAGTCACTAATGTTGTACATTCATTTTACTTCAAACACATTGACTGTGAGCTGGAACCAGTAATGTGTTTTTAAGCCAGCCAGCAACCCAATGTAACATTTGAGTGTAAAATAGAAACATTTTATGTTGCATGAATAATATAATATTGATCTTTTTCAAAAGTCCAAATGTAGTTTTTTTTTTCTAGTTTCTGCCTGTCAAATGTAAATAATGTACTAAAAGTAAAGTAAGTAAAAGTGCTAAAGAATAATTCCACCCAAAATGCTCAATATGCATTTTCAGTTCCATTGTTAAGGTACTGTACTGGAGCCAAAGCAACAGGAAACCAATCAGAAGCCAGTTCAATATAGTCTTTGCATTGCTCTGATTTGATGGGCTCACATCCACATAGGAAGCACTGTGGTCAGCAAGGCAAAAGGTGGACAACAGGGCAGACAATACCAATGACTGCATTAACCAGAGACATTTATTCATATTGTAGAAACAAATAACATGTCAAAACTAATTCTGGAGCCAAATCATTTTACTCCTGGACAGCTTGTAGTGTGTTGTCCCTAGGGTTGAGCGTATTATGAAAGAGTTGCAGGATGCCAGAGTAAAACAACCAACACTACCACTACTGTCTACATGGGCAATCATCTGGTTTCCTCTTGGAGGCATAAGGTATCCACCACTAAGCAGTTTCTGAAGAAGCCAACCACTAAACACTTCTTGTAAAAGTGTAAAAATTAAAATGTGCCAATGCAAAAAATGGAACATCAGGTGGGTGATAAGTGTAGCAACAGTAACGGAGGCGGGGCTTAGTGAACAAGTCTGATGTAATGTAGGTTTCTATATGTGAATGTGTGTTTGTGAATGTGTGTTGGGTACATGTTGGGTACCTATGACTTGGACGTGCGTGCTGGCAGTGATGCTCGTGGCAACGTTGGTGGCGACACACTCCCACTCCCCGTGGTCCTCCTTTATGAGTGACTTGAACTGTAAGCTGCCTCGGGGCAGAACATTGTGCTTGCTTTTACTGGGCTTCCCTACCTGCAGTCCAGCCAGCCAATGAAAGAGACGGAGAGAAGCGCACAATAGATTGGAACATGCAAATTAGAATTCACTTTGGAAAAACAGAGGCCACACATACAGAAGGGACAGTTTAGCTTTTAAAAATCTCAACCTACAATTTTACATCTACTGCAATACTATTGCTCTCAATATCTAAATAAAATATCAAATTACACAGAATGATGATTTTTTTTTAAGTGGGGGGAAAAACAACAGCTAATCACACAGTAGTCAATATGCGAGATTCAACATGCTTCATAATCAAGCAAACAATTGAGAGAATCTAATATATTCCCTTGATGGCATATTTTATAGACATCATTAAACTGTGATTAAAAATGCTAAAATGACAAACAGTAGTTTGAGTAATTAATATCAGAGCACCCACTACAGGCACACAGCTTTCAGACTCACTCTAAATGGAAAACAGTGAATGTGATTTAAAACAAAACAAAGTGGTGATTTAAAAACAGCCTGACAGAACATCTGGTAGCCATATACACATATACAATTATACACATAGGCAGGTGGGGTGTAGAGATAGAAGGGGTCTTACCTTTCTCCATGTGATGTTGGGAAAGGGGTCTCCCTCCGCCTCGCAGGGGATGACCAGTTCTCTCCCAGCCTCCTGCCTGTACTCCCCTCCAGGAACCACTGAGAAGTTGGGAGGGTCCTGCCGGGGGTAAAGAAGCCAGAACAGGTAAGTCAAAACTGATGAGTTGGTGGGGAACTGCCTCCTGTTTTGCTATCTTCGGATCATTTAAATGCACAGTAGTTTCGCATTGCCAGACCTTTCTCCACAGCGCTGCAGAGGAGGGTCTGGCTAGTTCACACAGCATTCCGGGATCGGAGAAAAACGTGCTCTGGTTTATTGGCATTTCTTTAAACCAATCACAATCGACAGCGCCCCGGTGCCTCTGCAAAATAGTCTCAGGAAGGAACTTGTTTTGGTGTAACACGTGTACGTTCAAAAGTAGTTTTAGTCGTGCAACAGAAAACTCAGATTGGACAGATAGTCTACCCTGCAGAGATCTGAGGAGCAGTTAACCATAGTCCTCATGAATCCACCGGAGGGTAAAATTACAACACAAAGAAAGCCAAAGGTAACGGATATTGATTAAAAGAGTGACATCCGGCGAAATTTCCAGAGGCAACAGAGACTAAATGCACAGTGACTATGGCTGTACCTTTAGCACCAGGGGAGCGGGAGGGGACCATCCCATGGAACCCAGGGCATTGTAAGGCATGCAGGTATAGGTGCCGAGAGAGTCCTCCGTGACCTCTGCCACACGGATGCTCCCATCGTCCATTTGGCTCCAACCAGGGTACTGTGGAAGGAAAAGTCATGGACGGTGTGTAATGAAGAGTTACATTTTGTTATAGATCAATGCAAATGGTTCCTATCAATAACTGTGAAGGTTAACTGAATCCTTTCACTCAAATAAGAGACAGAGGGGCGCACTGAAAATGAAAGGATGAAGTGAAGAATGGAATCACATTCAAGCTTCATCTGAAGAAATGACGCACTTGTTTCCAGTTTGAGGCAGGGTAAAGTGAGCGGAACCAAAGCTGCAGCACTGCACCGGCTCACCTTATCTATCCGGAGAGGGAGGCCATCTTTCTTCCACTTAACCAGAGTTACCGGGGGGTTGGCATCGACAGGACAGCGGATGAAGCCGGGCAGACCAATGGCCACGTAGATGACAGATGGCATGTTTCCCACACGGGCAGGATCTGGTGAAAAACACATGAAACGAGATAGAACGTCTCTTTGTAGCTTAGGAAAACGGGTGCCTGCTGATTGTAAAATCAAACAGTTTATGGGATGTGGGCTCATCATTAAATGATAAATGAGTTTATGTGGAGCACAGCTGGTCTCAGAGCAACATTTGTGCGTGTTTGCAGAGTGTAAATTGTTCTACACTGAACCCCCATGCTCATCAGTTTTATTCCTGAACTGAAGCATTGTGCACATGATGGCACATAAGAGTAAACCAAACAAGATTTTAACAAGGTTTAAATCTCACTACAAACCTGCTCTCATGCATGTGTGTGCTTCACTGACTTCTATCACACTTAAAGGTAATCTTTCAACCTGGACCCTATTTTCCCAATGCATTGGTGTCTAAGTGACTAATGTGAACAAATATCTTTGAAATTGGTTCAGTATTTAGAGAAAATGATGTAAACGGATAATTCTTAATGTACCCAGGGACAACATAGGTTTCTTTTAAAGTGCACATATTCTGCTTTTTTACTTTTTCCCTTTCCTTTATTGTGTTATATATCTTTTTTGTGCACGTTAGAGGTTTACAAAGTGAAAAAGCCCAAAGTCCACCCCAAAGGGACTTACCATCTCCAACAGAAAACACTGTTCACAAACTGCTCCAAACAGCTCTATTGTAGTCCAGCCTTTACTTCAGAGACAAACGTGGTCACTTTGGAACACACGTTATACTCTGCTCATGACTGGCTAGTAGTCCTTACCTAGGTACTGTCAGGGCACTCCCTCATACTCTGCTTCTGACTGGCTAGTAGTCCTTACCTAGGTACTGTCAGGGCACGTCCTCATACTCTGCTTCTGACTGGCTAGTAGTCCTTACCTAGGTACTGTCAGGGCACGCCCTCATACTCTGCTTCTGACTGGCTAGTAGTCCTTACCTAGGTACTGTCAGGGCACGCCCTCATACTCTGCTTCTGACTGGCTAGTAGTCCTTATCTAGCTACTGATCCATATGCGACTCCCAACAAAGATGGAACAGAAGTGAGAGGTCTCACTCTGTAGCTAAAACAGAGAGCTCAACACACAGGGTGAAAAGAGGAGCTGCAGCAATGTGAAGTACAACTAAAATATGGCGGGGTTTTTTTTAAATTAAATGTAAACCTATTCTGACATAACCTCTAAATACAATTATGAACCTGAAAATGAGCATAATATGAGCACTTTAACTATTATATCATCCAATCATCATACAAATCGGTATGCCATTTACCATTTAATATTAAGTCAACAAAGTAGTATTACTATGCATCTAATCAAAATACTGTCCAAAGCCTGCTGTGTCTCCATGAGGCTCATTGACATAAATATGTTTGTTACTGCATATCCAGCAAATTAAACTATTAAACTATTAGTGGCTATCCATCACATTTCCACCCCCTGTATTTTAGGTCTTAAATAATTGTGATTTGATATGGTCGAGATATACCCTTTGGGCATAGACAGGCACACAAGAAAAAAAGAGAGTTCTGAAGAGGGGAGAGAACAGCGTGGTTCCTAAATGAGGTCAGAGAGGAGAGCTTCAGAGCGGACACTGGGTGATAAGGAGAATTGGTGTGAGTGAGAGGAGGGAAAGGAGGGGGGGGGGGGGGGGGGGGGGGGTGAAGAAGAGGCATGCGCGCTATCAGAGGAGCGATAGAGGAAGGACGAGCGAGGCTGAGCGTGGGAAAGAGGACAGATGAGAGAGAGAAAGCGCTAGTTTGTTACAGCGCTTTAAATATCTGTATACATGTATATCTGATGTTAAATTCTGTTGAACATTTTTATTAGTATTGAATTTTTTGGTTTTTGTTTCATATTGCTCATTAACATTTGTTTTCATATTTGCTATGTAAATTGATTTACCTAATTAATATTAATCCATCCAATTATTGTGTTAATGTTCATATAATTGTTTATTGTGTTCTGTCCGAATATTTGGACAAATTGCACGTTGATGCTTTTGCAAGATTGTTATTGGAACTTTCATGCCAATAAAGCCCCTTTGAATTTGAGAGAGAGAGAGAGAGAGAGAGAGAGAGAGAGAGAGAGAGAGAGAGAGAGAGAGAGAGAGAGAGAGAGAGAGAGAGAGAGAGAGAGAGAGAGAGAGATGTGGATGAATGGATGACGTAAGGTAGAGAGGAGCTGGTGGAGGAGAGAGGAGAGAGAAGAGAAGGGAGAGGAGGGAGGAGAGAGGAGAGAGGTGAGAGAGGAAAGAGGGGGAGGAGAGAGGAGGCGGGGTGACACAATGAAGCAGGCAAAAGGCATTCATCTGGCTTTGCAAAGGAGAGGAGATGAGAGAGTGAGTGAATGAGTGTGTGACATGTGGAGATGGAGGGATTAAACCTCAGTGAGAGAGATCGACTGACCGCACCGTTGCCAGAACAACTTTGTACTACAGCTGCTGTCCTCCCGAGTCCTAACCGCCGGCCAGCCAGCGCTCCACCACAGAGAGCCCAGAGGAGTCCCGCCACCAGGACCACAGACAAGAATATCAGCCAAGTTTCTAAATATAGCCCTCAGACAGCGCTATCGCTCACAACATGCTGGTTCCCACTGCAAGATGCTTTAGGGAAGTCACTCACTGGCAGGCATTTCAGGGAGAAAGACAGAGGCAGGACAGGGAGGAAAGGAGACTGTGGGAGAGAGATTTCAACAGGACGAGGCAGAAGAGAGGAAAAAGGGCATGAAGCGAATGGTGAAGAGCGAATGTTGAGGATTGAGAGAAAGGAATAAAGAGAGGAAGAGGGGACAGAAGGAAAAAATGAGAATAAGGGGAAAGAATAGGACAGAAAGACAGAGGGAGCGCTCTGCAGTCTGACAAAGAAAAGTCCTTGGTCTTACAGCAATGATGTAATCCCCCCCTCTCACTTCTCCCTCCCTCTCACGACTGGTGTTGCCTGCTTCTGTTCGACACACACACACACACACACACACACACACACACACACACACACACACACACACACACACACACACACACACACACACACACACACACACACACACACACACACACACACACACACACACACACACACACACAAATGTACAGCCATCAAAGGAGGCAGGAGCGCAAAGGAATGCAAAATGTCTGTTGCCTTGACTACTGCCAGTGGCCGGTCACCGGTTGACGAGGCTAAAATCTCAGAGCTCGTCCTGCCTCTGTCTGTCTGCTCCAGATAAGAGGATAAGAGCCAGATGCTTTTCCAAAGTGACAAATTCACCAAGCGTCATGATTATAGCGCTGCGAGTGACTGATGGACTGAGTGAGTGTTTTATGCGAGAGGAGAATGAGGAGGCGGACACCCATGATGAAGACAGAGGGAGGGAGAGATAGAGATGTGTTGCTGTGCATATGAATATATATACATAAATGAGTACAAATGAGAAATGTAGGGAGGGGGGGGGGGGGGGCAGGGGAGAGAGAGGGAGCAGGAGGGAGAGGCAGAAAGCAAACTAATAAAAAATAGAAAAGTGTATTTGAGAAAGAGTTAGTATGGCACTGGCTGAGAGGCGGGACAGAGTAAGCCTGGAGACAGGGGTTTCCCTTCCATTACAAGGCTTAGGAGCAGCACCCAAGCCTACCGTACACTAGAAGACTTTGAACAGACTACTGCAGTCTGACACAATCTCACATCTAAAGACAACTGTCTCACATCTAACATTAAAGACTGTCATAATATGTAAAGACTGGCAATCTTGCAGGGTCACACATTGCAAGACTACAACTAGATTCGTTTTGAGCCCTGCGTTTTTAGTTTCCACCAGGGATTTTGGTTTTGGGCAGACACATTTAGAACCCACAATAAAATACATTTTTATAATTTTTCTGTAGTATGTGCCAATGTTTTTGAAGTTTTTAACACCCAAACTTTGTTAAAGCCAATATATAGTAATGAGCTAAATTGATTCAGCCCCATCTGTCACTCAAACATCTCACAGAGTAGAGATGTCACATTATCAAATGTATAAATCCATACTGATGGAACAGGAATCACAGGAACCCCATGTGTTTCTATTTTCCCTCTGGTGCGCTTCTTGGAGCATAATCACGAGCAGTATCTGTAATGATTGATCATGGAGTGTCTATGAGCTTCGTGGTTCCACTGTAGGAATACAGTATACCTAATCCCCACGGTAGGGGGCGGGGTAAAATGAGTTAATTCATAAATGAAAACAAGGCTGTTTTCTGCCACTCCTCATGGAGTCCACTTGAAAGCTATATATATATATATATATACATACATACATAGTCAAGTAAACAAGTCACTGCTTGTTTACTGTGTGTTTATGAGCCCGATGAAGCACTACGTGAAACACACTGCTCAAGATCCTCGACCACTTTCTATTGTCTGGTTTATTTACTTAAAGCTGGGGAAGGCAGTTTTCTGGAAAAGGCTAAACAAACGCCGGAATCTGAAAGTCTGTCTAATCCTCTTCATACAGTAACCTGTACCAGTACTAGTCATTCATTTCAAATCATCCCCATGGTGATTGTGACCCTATTGCGGTTATATAGCAGCAATTCTTTGAGAAGTACTGCCCTGTTTTCTTATGTGGGCCTGTAAAGCCCTTTGAGATGACTGATTAAAGTTCATGTTTATGAATAAAACATGTCTGAATCATTTTCTCTCCATCTCTGAAACGCTTCGCCCAAAATGACACATTTTATTGTGTTCGTCAGACTCTCTTTGAGACCACCACTGAACCAGGCTTTTACTATCTAAAGGGACATGCACATGCATCAGCCAATGGGAACACACTCTCTCTCTCTCTCTCTCTGAAATGACCTGTGATTGGCCAACATGTCCCATTACGGGCTACATTTTCTAAAGCCTGGGAACAGAGCCAGGAGGAGGTGCAGAAGTCTTGTTTTCTCTCAGACCCCTTGCATTATAATATGCTGAAAGGTTATTATGGAATTGTATGCCCAATGATGTAAAAAATAAAGGGCCTATTGTAGCTTCAAATTCTCTAATAAAGTATTTTCTTGACAAGCTTCTTTCTATGAGCTACGGTATCCTATATGAACGCACTAACTTCCACCAAAGTTAGAACACTTTAGCTTGTTTCACATGACATGATTTTTCTTGTTCTTTGGATGTGGACGGGGCTCAGTTGGAAAAAGGTGATGTCACAATCCTCCATGCCCCAATTAGGATTAAGAATCATTTTATCAAATAATTGAATGGAATTTGGTGGATTGTTTGATCAATGTCAATCAAATGTGATCAAACCATACCCACACAGTCCCCAAGAAACCAATTAACAGACCTTTTAGTATTGACCTCTTAAAATAATACCTAAGGATGTTTTTGATTGTTGCTGATTTAGTTATTAATATTTAATGTCTAAGATTTGAAGCCAAGTTTTCAGGGGCTGGAAGTTATCCATGTTCTTGCAGTGGACAGCGTCTCTTTCTCTACCTGGTCTGCCAAGCTTCATTCCTCTGAACCTCCGGCATGATTAGCGCTTGGCTTCAGGTATTATTAGTACAGAGTTGACCCACACAAACAGGCCTAAAGAGGAACCCTTGCAATGAACCAGGACAGACTCTAAAGTTCAGCACATACAGCAATGAAAAGTGTAGAAAAAGCTGAACACTCACATTGCACTGTTAGGTAGGCAGAGGCAGTGGGGGGTTGGCCCAGGCTGTTGCTAGGAGCACAGGTGTATTTCCCAGCATCCTCCGGCTTGACTTGAGCAATGATGAGGGATCCATCAATGAGAATACTGACTCTGCGCTTTAGGTCACTGTGAAAATGAAGAGAGAGGAAACGTTAATGTTGGGATCAAAGTGGGCCTTTTCATCTCAGGCGTATTTCAAAAGAAGACTCATGCAGTGTGTACCAAATGTGTACACATTGGGACAGCTATCTTCCACGCTGAAGCTTAGGGCCAGATGTACGTACATTTGCAAATGTAGCGTTATCAGCGCCATGGCCAACCCGCAGAAAGCGCACTCTGTGATATTTCAGCTTACGTCATATTTACCAAACCTGCAGTTCATCGGGAAATCCGCCCACTATACCGTAAGTTGTGCTGTAGCAAAGTGTTATGTACTGGTGCTATGATACGGCTGAGTGCAGACTGCGATATTCCCACTGCTGATGCTATGACTGTTTGAAATTATCTTGATGCTAATATTTGTAATGTAGCGAGGAGTTTAACAACTGCTGGAATGGAATGTGACTGCTGAGTTGGCGATTCAATGTCATCTTTGATTTCTTCCAGGAACTGTAATATTGCATGGCTGCTTAATCTGGAACGCTTAATGATCTTGTGTTCACTCAACTGAAAAAGTGTGATCCTTGTGGCAAAACTCTTTACAGCTCATCTCCTTGGCCTACGTCTTCGTCTTGCTCGGATTACTGCTGCCATTTCACCAGGAGGCATATGCCAGGAAACCTGCTTGCGGCTGGTTTGCACCTGCTTTTAAGAGGCGGAGAATTTCCCCCGCAGAATAGAGGCGTGCTCTTACTGGCAGTCTTGGTAAAGACTGCGGAATATATAATTAGGTGCACTTTACGCGTATCCTCCCACCTTTTTGGGTGGAACTCCCACTTTCCCCATGACCCTCCCACGAACGCATATTGAAAGCGCAACTTGTCTCTTCTCGCTCACATGGCAGGCAATCTGCGAATTTACCCAAGTGCGCCCTGTTTGTAAATAGCCCGCATTGGTTAAGTCAGTCTTTGCGAACAATTAACGCCTGGAAAAAGGCGCAAACAGCTTCATAAATCTAGCCCTTAGTCTTTGTTAGTACTGAAAACTATTTCAACACATCTTCTCAGTCATCAGAAGGCACAAGTCTTACCTTACTTGAGAATATTTATAGATAGATACACGTATACTGTCACTGATTTATGATGCAAGGCTTCCATGAAGACGACGACAGTATATTTGGCCAGTGCCACATTGTCTTGCCCTTTTGTGCTTTTACCCCAGTGGATGTGTAGCTCTGACTTTCATACAGTATAAATGATGTCCTGCACACAGCTTGATTGATGATTCCCAGTAGAATGGTTGGTTGCATAGGAACTGTAAGTCTCCACGCTATAAAAGGTAGCTGGAAAACTCATTAGGATATGCCAGTGTGAGGTTGATGGATTAACTAATCTAATTTAACTAAATAATAACTTTGCCAGATGCAGAGATTTCAGACTTTCTAGAACTCCCCCAGCTTGCAGGCTTTGTGTTGGATCTGAAGAAGGGGATCACAGAGATCTCGGTTCATGCTTGACTTAGCGTCACGCACAGTGCCTGCAGATTTTTGAGCAGCACATTCATACTTTACAAATCCCATTTATTTTCATCCTAAAGGGGCTCTACTATTGTGAGATCTGGGGTGTGTGTGTGTGTATATATCTCTGGAGAACTACACCAAAGTTACTGTCATGTTTCTGGAACTAGCCTCAAGTGCAATATCTGTGAGAAGTATAAATTGGATTGCATATGGTTAGACTGTGGCGGTGAAGGGATTTTGACCGCTGTTTTAGCTGATTTTGGACTAAGGAAAAGAAAACAAGTCAGGCATAAAGTAGCCTAGCATTTTCAGGTTGTGATGGACTACATCACACCATATAAGCATGACAGTATTAAAGGCAATTTTTTATTTTACCCATCAAACTCCAAAAACACTGGCGCCTACCCTTGAACAGATGTATTATTTACAGGATAAGTCTCTTGAGATCCTGTTGTCAAAAGGGTCCTGACAAGTCATTTCATTTTACCAGCTGTTGGGTGGTGCATACAAAAAACATACAGAAACCCTTAAAGGTTATGGATTATGAGAAAAACAGAATGGTCAAAATTGGTCAATCAGCAGAGGCAAAGATTTCCAAACTTAAGTCAATTTATGTGTCATGCTCCCCAAAACCCTGGCTCCAACATTTCCCATAATACAATGCGATGGTGTCCTTTTTAGATAGTGCTCGTTAATGTTTATTCCTTTAATGTCAGGACTCTGAATGATTCTTCTTCCAGCTTTTCTCAGTTTCAGCTTTAACAAAAAGCTTGGATTTCAAGGTGTGGAGTTTGAAAGATTTGGGTGTTTAAAGAATGTCCAGACCTTGGTTTTTATTTTTTCACTGGCAATAATGTGGAGGTTGAATGACAGCTCAGAATCAATAATAACTTTTACAGTTATATAAATAATATTAAATAGAATCAACTTGCCATAATAAAGACCAATCACTGCATGTAAGTGAAAGAATATTTGAGGATCTTTTGACTCAGTGTTTAGTGCCAAGAAGCATACTAGAATACTAGAATTTTCCATAATGCATCAACAGCATCCTCCCTGTCTGTAAATGCCCATGTCTTACAAACTCCAGGCTCCCAGTTTGTAATGCAGGTTATCTGTTGTTTAATCTCCAAGCCTAAACTGAGATGACCCTGATGATATCATCATCAGTGTACATTTTTTTTTCAGACTTTGGAAATCTCCCTCCAGAGTCACGGAAGACATTAAACAACTGTTTTCACATGCTGGGTAGTACTCCTCATGAGTACATGTATGTGTAAAATACATAATTACAGTATTAAACATAAGGGCACGCTGTAGATTATTCAGTGCTGTAAATCTGCTGTTTTGCAGAACACAGCATGCGCTGTAGCTCTGTCTATAGTTTCAATAGTCCAAGATGTTGCATTTATCCATTTCTACATCAGACATATGTTTGCATTTGGAGAGAGGAAGCAGGGATTAAATACAGGTCTGCTGACTGTTGACCAGCCACTTGCAGTAGCCAAGGCAACAGATATTTTGCAATTCTTCGCTTTGCTCCCTCCACTGCCCATTCCACATCATACTGTAGTGCAACGAGCAGAGGTATGAGTCTTGGGAGAAAAGCGAGTGAAAAGAGATGGCATCATCCCTGACGGAGACAACACGTTTGTTGTCATTTAACCACTGTTGTGGTGTCACTATCACAGGATGTGTTTTGCAAAGCAGTATTTCTGCTGATTGAACATAGACTATAGAGGTCTTAGAAGCAAAACATCAAAACAGAGATCATTTTCAAATCGGTCATGATTGCGGCTTTTTCAAAAGACAGAAGCCTTACATTTCAGAGAGCTGTTCACGCTGCTCCGACTGAAACATGAGGGGAAAACAGGGCATCAAATGTAAGGGATTTGTTAGCAAAGGCAATCATTTATCAAACTACACCATTCAGCCCTCAGTCACTACAGTCATTAAATAACTAGAAACTGCCAGGAGCAACAGAATGTGCATCCCCTGCCCTGTCTGGAGGCATTAGAACAAGCTTTGTGTGAAATCCTTCGTTTTTATACCGCAGTCTCTAGTCAAAATATATCACAGCAGTTGTAGTTTAAGCCATATTGTGGACAGAGAAGCTTAGCAAGCGGTAGTTTAGGCTACGAGTGACTTAAGAATTTGGGTCAAACTGGGACAAGCCACATTGATTGCCAGGCTGATCTAGTGTCTCTGTGAGCAATTTGAAATACAATTTGAAGGCATTACTGATGCTTGAGCCTTGTGTCACACAGTATCTCTCTCTCTGATTCATCAGCGTGGTTGTTTGTGTTCACTATCTCCAGTCACAGAGACTGATGAGCATTAAATGAATGACTCAGCTGTAAGATGCATCCGGTGGGTCTCCCTTCCACAGGATAGAAGCTGCAGAGTGTCACCCATCTCATTTCTCCTAAGCTTTACTTATGGTGGCACTTTCTACTACGTCTTCCTTTTTCAGGGTTTCCCCCAGAAAAATTGTTTAGGCCTGGTGGCAAGTGTCTTTTTTTTAATGAGGGCCCGGCTGGGGCCAGTCCCAGACTGAGGGCAGCATTAATGTAGAGCTCATTAGTTTCTGTGATTAAAGAATCATGGACAGTATTGCAAAACTGAGAATTTAAAAAAGCTACAAGACAGATTTCACAGGGCCGCACATTAAGTCAGAGCTGAACGCTAACTGGAGATTTGAAAATATGACTGTCTAACTGTAACTATAGTTTTAAAAAGAAATCTTAAAAATACATAAAAAAAATAATTCTCAGTGGCTTAGGCACTGGGGAAACCCCTGCATCTTGTTTTATTAAATCTTCCCATTGCTTTTTGTACTTCTTAATGGGATCAGTGTTTTAACCCAAACCACTTACTTTTTTCTAATCTTAACTAGTCCTTTTGGTGCTTAAACTTAACTGTCACGTCGTCTTATCACAGTCGCCTTTTAGTGGATAAACTTATAGCAACACTAGAGAACTTTTCCCAATTATGTCCCCGAAGGTAATGGACAATTCTGCTTCCAACCTGTAGGGGGACCCGTTGATGAGAATATGTGACTAAGCAGTGACTAAATATGTATTGAAAGTAGGGCTGTCAATCGATTAAAAAATGTAATCTAATTAATTACACACTCTGTGATTAATTAATCGAAATTAATTGCATACATAATTATGCCTGAACCGATACTTTTTAAGAAAGTAAAAAAAGAAAAGAAAAAAAAAGGGTACTAAACAACAGTCGGTGACATTAAAGAATGGCTTGTTTATATCTAAGGCCATATGGTCAAAATTAAATGATTTAATAATAATGTATAACAATAACTTTCACTAGTAAATTGCTGTTGAACGACAAAAACAATCACCGGATTGGAAAATGACATTTAGAATACCTTCAAATGCACCACGAAGCTGTAGTTTACCATTTTCATTGAACGCACCGTCTGTGTTGTTTTTCCGACAGCCGTTTAGCGTTAGCTGTCAGCATTGTAACCGTGTTTAATCCTTTTTATTTACCGTCTATGGTTTAATCCAGCTACTAGCTAGCGGTAGGCTAGCATTAGCTGCTGTTGAGTATAGTGTTAACTAGCTAGCGGTAGGCTAACATTAGCTGCTGTTGAGTATAGTGTTAACTAGCGTCACGTGCAGCGGTGTTTGTGTTGCCTGTATCGTCTGTTTCAGAGCATCAGAGAGAAGCGCAGACATATCAGTGGCTCCAGATTTCGGTAGCCAGGGTTGGCAGGAAGAAGATCTTTACAAGTAAATGTTCCAATTAATGATCCAGGCAGCACATTCTCGTCTCCCTCCTTCATTTTACAGTCCAATGGTGGCTAGAACGGCTCCGGGTCAAATGTCAATATGGAATGGATTAATCTGCGGTATTTTTTTTGAATGCGTTAATTTCGGTTAATTAATCTGAGAAAAAATAACGCGTTATTTTGACAGCCATAATTGAAAGCATTTTAACTAAGAGATGGCTTCATTTCCCACCAAACAAAAACAATGTAAAAGAAGATGGTAAGTCATTTGAAAGGGTTCAGATTTGATGAGTTAATTCGGAACTGGACTTAGATTTGATAAAATGCGATGAAAGCCCAGATGACCATGATAACACTGTTGAGCTGTGAGGTGATTACAGCAGCCTCCGGACCACTTCAGTCCAGCCTTCCGGGCTTTGTTTTTCTGCTGTCTATTCATATTAGAGATGACACTTTCAGATATCTAGAATAATGTCTCCCTTTTTTCCATAAAAATATCCAGTTCTTCATTTTAAGTGATCTTGTATTTCACATAACAAATATGTCCTTTAATAGCTTTTCGTTGAGGAAATAAATTCATTACTCAAGTGCGAGATTTTCTGTGATGTTTTAAACCTTTTTCACTATAGATCAACTCTGGAAAGTAAACATATCAGTGCAAATTTTTCCATCATGTCCTTATTTTACATTTTTCAAAAGTGCAGACATCCTGTTATTGAAATGAACTTAGGGTATGCTATAAAGACTATCTCCTCTTTCTTTTTCATAATTTAATTATAAATGAAATATATTAGGCAGCATGAAATGGCCATACCAATAAAAAGAGAAAATCTCCCTCTTTGTTTGACTAAATTGCCCGATATATGAGAGCTGGGTTTGACTCTGTCTCCTTTCAAAAACATTCTTTGAAGCGCATGTTGATGTAATTTGATGTATTGTGAATGTGCATCATAAACCTAACTTAACTTCAAGCTTTGGTGGCTGTAGGGCACTTTATGGGGAAGCAGAAAGGACAAGTGCATTTTTGTCTCTGTCAGAACAGCTTCCAAAGATCAACAGTGGAAATGTCAACGCTTGTGGCAACGGAGGGAGATGTGGCGACTGACTGATTTCTAGAGATCCATCATACAAAATTAGTGATTACGCTTTCTTTCCATTATAACGTTTTTTTTTAGTTTAAAGCTGATAACATGTATCTTCAGGAGATGTATGTCTTTCTGTGTAAACACTCATCAAATTGAACTGGCTCAGCATATTGTCTAGCAGTGACTAAATATGTAGCGAAAGCCTTTTAACTAAGAGATGGCTTCATTTCCCACCAAACAAACTACGTAAAAAGAGATGGTAAGTCATTTGAAAGGGTTCAGATTTGATGAGTTAATTCGGAACTGGACTTAGATTTGATAAAATGCGATGAAAGCCCAGATGACCATGATAACACTGTAGAGCTGTGAGGTGATTACAGCAGCCTCCAAACCAACAGGGTGTAGAATTGCCATTTTTCCACTGCATGGTACAGCTCAACTTGATTCTAGTCGACTGGCTCCGTTTTGGTTTAGATAGTACTGCACCTGGAGGTTCCAAGCGAGGTGAGCAGATACTAGAAGGTGGAGTTAAAACACCACTGATTGGTCAGAGAGACCGTCACTAGCACGACGCGCAACATTCTGCACAAACCTGCCATTTTAATATAGCCAATCTATCGTCAAAAGCAACGGCAATTTTGTATTCACTTGACCCATATTTAAAAAATTGGCAGCCCGCAAAACTACGGCGTACACTACACGTCCAATTATGTACAGACATTTGGATGCCAATATAAGGATTCACCGAATTACGCGTTAAAGACAGATATCACTGCAGTTTCGAGCAGCGTGGCTATGAAGATCGGCTGAGAATCTCACCTACAATGATGGGGTACTATCCTCAAAGGAAAACAAAAAGATAAAAGTACTGGTACCAAAAAATTGAGCCGAGTCAAGCAGAGCCGTACCATACAGTGGAGACATGGCATTACAACACAAGAGCTACGTGCTTGTGCAATATTTGGCACCTGTTGTGCGAGAGGAAGAGGTATCACAGCCAGAAATCAGCAATGAGTTGAAATGTCTCATGATGAGTGTTTTCCGTTCTCTCACAGGCTGCATCACTGATGGATTTAAAAAAAACTTATTTTGTGGGATGGCCTCTGGCTCACCCAGTGGGAGCGTGCGCCCCATGTGGGCTGGGTCCTTTGCAGCAGCACGGGTTCAGGTCCGACCTGCTGCCCTTTGCTGCGTGTCATTCCCCATCTCTCTCCCCCCTTTCCTGTCTATCCGCTGTCACTATCTAATAAAGGGAAAAAGCCCCCCAAAACATAAAAAAAATGGAATCTCTTATAATAAATGTTCTTACCATCTTCATAATTTATTAGAGAATTCAGCTGCAGTGTGACAGACCACAATCACAGTTTGCAAAGCTAGGTTTAGCTGGATATTCATTTATTCATCTATGCAGTTGGAATATGTGAAATTTAAAGGAGGGGGTGCTGGTCCGATTATTACTGTGGTTGTTTTATTAAGTATTTTATAACCTCTCACCCATGAGGGTAAAACATTTTTTATAGTCTAATGACATGAGAAGAATCGTAAAACTTCAAATCTGCTCGTTTTAAAGTTAATAAAACAGATTTGACTGTTTTTGAGCAAAGGAGATGATAATTAAGTAATTATGTAATAACAGTATTACAGTGATCTTAATTAGGCGAACAAGACATGCATTTATTCCATGCAAACTTAACCATGTGATGCAACTTTTACATTAATCTGACCACATTTCATTTAGATTTTTGCCATGTTTAAAGTGTTACAGAAATGGTCCTGTGTTTGACCTAGTAAGATTGCTGCCATGCTTTTGAAATAAAAGTGTCTAGTTTAGACCCACATGTTAAATTACCATTTACATAAGGAGTGAATGTCTGAGCGGGGCTTTGGTCCATGCGGTCTTGAGTGGACTCTCAAAAACATTCATGTGAGAACCAGGACTCCCTGGGAGAAGAGATCTCATATATCAATGGGACCTTTCTGGCTAATTAAAGGATACATAAAATAAAAAATAGCATGTGATGTTATTCTCAAAACCCAATCACCAAGTTGAAACAGAATGTAACATACAATGACCCCTAGAAATTATTCATAAAAATATACATAATGAAGTAGTGCAATATAACATGTATGAAGGCAAGGGTATTGTTTTTAACATTGGATATCATTGTCATGTAAAAATGACTTTTTTAGTTACACTGCAGCTACTACAATCTTAAAGCAATTAGATAAGCCATTTTACACGCCAAAAAGAGTCCCTAAAAGCCCATGTAGTTAGCTAAATAACTGTTACACCAAAGGGCAGATTTCTGTCCACACAGTCTGCCTGATCATCATTGCATTTGTACCTGTTTTTTTTTTTTTTTAATTTAATTAAAGTTATATCATTACTCTCTAGTAAATATCCAGCACAGAAACACAGGACTCTTGACAGTGGCTGGTGTACAGTCTGTACAGACAGGTGAGGTGATATGGCAGACCATAATGAAACCGATCATAACTTTACTTCTTGAAGAAGACGTTGTCCTCCTCCCAGAACCAGGTGTAGGTCAGATTCCGAGGGTAGGCCTCCGCCTGGCAGGTGAAGAAGGCGTCCTGCGAGATGTTCACTGTGATGTTCTCTGGTGGCGAAACAATGAACGGAGGGCCTGGTGGGGGGGGGGGGGGAAGAGACACATACACTGAGTAGGACACTTTGCCTCAGCAGAGGTGCGTGATGCCAAATGTCATTTTGTCAAAAACGGATTGAGACGAATTTGTATCAAATAAATCAATTATAATATTTTGCTTAGCAGAAAATCCATTTTTGCTGGGATGGAACCTGATATTGGAAAAATAATTACTAGGGCTGTCACTTTACATTCAAAATACTATTCAAACGTAGGAAGAAATCAAATATTTGATCTATAGTCATCGGATCAAGTTCAACATTTTCAGTGTATAAGTGCAACATGTCAACAGTTTGTTCTTATACCAGAATTATATATATTTTTAAACTAGGGTGCCCCCTCTTTGACAATTAGTCAACTAATCGGTTGTTTTGGTCTTAGTCAACTAAGATTTCTTTAGTTGATTTCTTTAGTAATTTTTTATGCTTTTTTCATGCTGAATGACTTTATTCCAAGAAACTCATGAGCACATTTCTGGTAAACACAAGATTTAAAGTGGTGCTTTTGCATGATTCTTTGTAAAGGCAGTTACACACCAACCAGACGGCCGACCGTCGGCAGAAAAGGCAGTTGGACTGATCAGTCTCCCCGAGTTGGTCAAAAAAGTTCCTCAGAACACACCGAAGAGATGAGACGTAATACGTCTCCATAACAGCAGGCGGCGCTAATCTGTATTGTTGCCCAAAAAATGAAAACCGGCAGCTGATTGGACGAACGCGTCACGTGGGTCTGACTGCTGCTTCCAGATTTTGGATTTTTCAACCGGCCATTAATGGTGACTCGTTCAGAATACGATTTCATATTGTACTAAAATAGTTCACCGAAACGTGTTTCTGAGGTCAGTTTAAAAGATTTTCGTCAGATTTTGAGAGGCTTAGTCATGCTCATCCCGCTCGCCATTTCCGGGTGAGTCCCGACTGCCCTGTCTCCGACTGAGCATGTCAGGTCGGCCCAAATGAAGGCCGACGGCTCCTCCAACGGACGACGGCACAGAACACACGGAACAGATTCGAGTCACTGACCCCGCCAGACTGTCCAACGGCAGATTATCGGCCCGGTGTGTAACTGCCTTAAGAGAAACTCAGTTTTACAGCTCTGTCGATTAAATTAACTAATCGATTAGTCGATAAAATCATATTGTGTTAGTCGACTAACACCTGAAGCATACCGCATGCTGAAGCGCCGTGAAGCGGAGCTATTTTCATTTCGGCGCCCATGTAATCCGTCATCTATTATCTGTCAGGCCACACCGGCCGGCACGCTGCAGCGAGCTTTTCGGCGTCTCTTCTATTTTTTCAGCGAGCAAATGTGTCAAGCCAGGCAGGTAATCACATACAGGAAGGCCACAGGGCAACAACAGTTAGGGTTAAGGTTAGGGTTAGGTGCCTTGAAGTTGACGGTCGCACCGCTGCCTTGAAGTCAATGTTGGGGGCTTAAAACACCATCGAGCGCTTTGTGACCAGTGCAGAGAAATGCGTGGCTGGCTCGAACAGCCGGCTATTTGCGGCGTTTTCGTGTGCAGCGTGTTTCCGCTGTACGAATTTTTTTAATCAAAGGACAGCCCTAAAACCAATACAAGACATATACAGCACATACAGGACAAATATTTATCAGCAGGCAGTCTGCAGCATGAAACTAATCTGTGTGAAGCTATACCGCAATCTAAATGACTGCACTGTCCACATGGAGAACAGGGGCCACTGTGACACTCACATATTGACCACTCTCAGTGGGAAGCTCCCACTCAACCACGTCATACCCACTACAGACACAACACAGGAATTAGTTAACAGACTGGGCAAGGGTCATGTGGGGTATTTATGGCCAGGTACACATACTGTGAAGACACATGGGGATTAACACTGGTACAGCCACTCTGGTTCTGTTAACAGACCCCAAAGCCATATCACATACTTATGTTGCACTCACAAGGATTATGAGAATTTATTGAGTGATCCTTGCTGTGCCAGATGGATCATCCTCCTTGCACGCATGGATATATTTATATACCATGATACATGATTTGTAGTTATTTCCTATCTGTGACGATACCTATATCCGTAACCATGCTGAGTTTGGTCTGGAAGCTAAAAGCAGCCTATTCTACCAGTATCTACATTCAGCTACTTACCACACACTAGGTGGTAGGATTTATACAAGAGCACCCCTTTAGTGTGTGAGCATATGTGGCAATACCACCCAAATTAGATTATACTACACATAAGTACTGCTTAAGACTGAGCTATTATGTGTGAAAGATCTCATTTGAACGTGCCAGTCCTGCAGGCTTTCTGATGTGTGGATTTTATTCTTTCAAACTCAATATATAAATAATTTCTACATAACAGGAACAGTGGCATAAGCTTAAAAGTCCAACTGTAATACAGAATTTGTCAATGGGGACATGACAGTAACAGATGGATATAAAGTAGGTGTTGTTAAATTGTTAGGTTAAAGGAAGGAGGCAGACATTATAAAAAATACAAAATTCCAGCAATATCAGTGATCACTTGTTTGATGAAATATTATTTAATACTGAATGAATACAAAGTACATTCAATGACATGCTTCACTGTGGTATCGTACTTTGCTATACAGTATGATCTAATTTACTATTCATCAAGGGATTCATCAACACCCACTTTCTGCTAGCTTTGTTTTACCATAATATATAGCAAATGCAGAGTTCTCTTGGAGAGTGTGCTTTATCCTTTACAGCAGTGTTTCCCAAACTTTTTACAGTCCCGGCGCGTACACTGCCAGGCGTGTGTGTGCGCGCGCTATCCCACCCTATTTGGAACCAGCTGAGTGCTGGAGATTTGTTGGCGCTGTAGTCTTAGCTGATCTGCTGCTCAGTGGCTTTCCAGGAGGGCCTCTATTAATCCGTCTGTCCCGTAAATTATACAGGACGGGTCAAACAAGCGCTCTGGCCTCAGCCATAGCTTTGGACTCAGTCGCTAAAGGAAACATGGGATCTCTGTGAACATGTTCACTGAAGTGTTTCCTCTATGTTGATTGGCAAGTGGCGGCCCGCCACGGTTAGATTCCTCCCGCCACGGTATCAGAAATGTACAAAAAGCTGTCTATCCGCAGTGATTGTTAGAGCATGTTGGAGAATAACGCTTCACACCGCGAGTGGGCATGCGTGCCAAAGGAAAAGGGAGAAAGAAAAAAGAGACAGGCTGTCAGGAGGACCTGGTTGAGATGGCATGTGTGCATCCTTGAGAACTGTAAGTCGTATAACTTATGTTGTCAGTTCATTTAAGCCTGTATTAATCTATAGTTCTTGCAAATTTAAATTAACTGGTGATTTTCGTGGTCTCACCTTTACCTGCTAGCTAAATTGCACGTGGCTGTTGATTCAATATAATAGCGATTACTGAACACCCTTGATCACATTTGTATTTTAGGTGCATTATTTACATGCTTAAGTAGTTACACTATATTAAGATACTGGAAGAGCCGGAATCCCATAACTACTAGAACTGCCAGATTTCAAACCCTATAATCTCTCATGATAAATACCCAATTGCGATATTAATGCATGTATTGTCTCAGGATATCTTTAGAACAACGTAATAACACCGACATGTACATTTTAACGAGTTTAATTATACTTTTGAGTAGTAGCCTAATACGTGTTTCAATAATTCATATCGTGGCATAGTAAACCATGATTATTTCATACATTATGAATGTATGAAATAATCATACATCCCGAAAAATATTCATTCATTCAACATAATTCACAGCCAAATAACAATTACAGCTACATTTTACAGCTGGTGCACTCCTTGGAGAGGATGTGTGCAATGATTCCAGCCAGTTGTAGCATGTATAAAGTTAAATGAACACGTAGACAGCTACCGGCCATCTACGTGTACCGCGCCTTTCACAGAGCGAGCGCCCGGTGCTTTTCTTCTGATTCAGAACAGAGTCCATCCACGCAGTAGCCTACGTTACCGACTCTGGCTTTGCCTTCAGCCCATCGGTGATGCCCACACTTGTTACTCGAGACTGCTAGTTACATTTCTCTGACAGAGACTATGATTATTACTCATGTCTGTACAAAATTCGGTGCCAATCCATCTGATGGACTTGAGATAGTTCACAGGATAAGTGTAAACTTTAAACGGCTGGTGATACTAAATGGAAAATCAGGATCAACACGATCCAACACTGGACCAAAGTGGTGGACTGACCGGCTGGCGGACATTGATAAAACTTAAAGATCCCCTCCAGACATGTTTAGGACATATGAAAATGTTGTGCATTGGTGAAGCTCAAACATCCCAGTGAAGTGATGTTTGACATAGGAAGTATCATTCATAGAAATTCTCTGGTTTAGCAGTGCATTATATGGCTTTCAGCTAGCTTTATGTCTCATAGTCCAGTCTTGCATAGTCCTTTTTCTGGTATCTAACTGGCATTCATTATGAAGTGAGCATGTCTTTGCTACTTTGTTAAATTTCCACAAGAATGATACAAGTCAATCTGGTGAAAACTCAGTGAAAATGTTTCAGTTAGAGATGGAGCCCCAATTTCCTCAGTTCAGATGAGGTCGTGACCACTCAGCTGTGTTCATCTGTGGCAGCCATCTTTAAATGAGATGACCTGGAATACCATGTTTGCTGCTTTATCATTTATCCTCTTCGGTGAGGCGTATCAAAGCTATGGTTGCTGCACAGACAGATTTGATACTGTGTTTACTTTCAATTTCTGGAGAGAAAAAAAAGTTTCAGCACTGATGTGTGCATGATGTGGCACATTCTAGACAAGAAATGATTTATTTGCTAAATGTGTCTTGATTTGTGGTAAAGCGTGGATTGTTATAGTTACAAGGCTGACGTTTCATTTAGAGCTGCAGGCAAAATGCTCTCTCATCCTTCTTTTTTCTCTGTAGGCCTCTATGAATAATAAACTGTGCAAATGTATGAATGCAATTGCTAAGCTGCATTTAGTCTTAAATGTCCCTGTTGTAAAATGCAGCAATTAGTTGTCTCCAAACTAATTTCAGTGTAGACCAATCCCACCCCTAGACATACTATCATTAACTATTTAAATTCTCCTCAGCCTGCTGTGTCCACATGGGTGTGATAGCACCCTTGATGGATCAGCTAGCTGATATCACAAAGGTTGTGACGGTTTTACACCAGCAGGGAAGAGATACATTTAGCTTTAACACATTTCAATCTCAGACAAAATGTTACAGTTTCATTTAAAACTGTTTACTCTATTGTTAGCGATAATAAAGGCATGGCTCAAGGACACCAACATGGCTCAGTTGGTGTGTTCGTCAGCTGGTCATAATTTATATGTAAATGTAAACTCATCTCAAAACTAGACACTGCCTTTCTGTAGTTCTGTTATTCTGTACAGTATATTACATTTGGAGTGTTGTGGCTCTGACTTCACTGACTGCACATCCAGAAATGTTTCCCTTAGCGAAGCCACTCTGTACTGTCCTTACTGCTCATTAGTCTTTCAGCTGCATTTTATGATGAGTGGAGTTCATGAGATTAGCCGTTACTGAGGCATGCCCAAACATCAATCTGCAGTTACACCGCAAAAAGTGGTGTACATGCTTTAGATGGGTTTCTGAGCAATGGCATAATTTTCAATGCAACTCAGGATGACTAAGAGCTTATGAGAAGATCAACATGAGACGATTTTGTGCCATAAACTGCACAAATCGAAAAGCAATGCACGAAAAGTTCAATATCCAAAGAGGGAAACCTCCTTGTTAACTCAGAGGGCATACATCTATATCAGCATCCTGTTAAATAAGGTGGTGGGCAGTTTTGCAAAGATAGTTTATCAGGCTCTATCATAAATTAGGGTCAGAGGGATGTGTGCTTAGTTTCAGTGTATGATTTGGTTACAGCTGTTAGAGTTGCAGTGTTGGCTTTGGAAAATGCATCATGTTGTTATTGGTCATTTTTCAGAGAGAAAACTGTTATAAGTAAAGTACTGCCTGTATACTGTACTGCTGTATGTACATGGCTTTGCGTTATTACTGCTAGTAGCTACTGTTTCTCACTGGAAGGCTTCTCTAGCTAGCTAAACATTTTGGAAATGCAAGTACAAGTACGGTACACAAATTCACCTCTAAAAAGCAACTGGTTTTCAGCTTGTTGCTCCATTTTTGAATACTAATAAAAATATTGTCAGGTATGAAAAATTATAAAACATATGGTCATAGGAATAAGAAAATAACAAAAACACTGTATCATATTAAATTAAAGTAAAACTCACATAAAAGAAGAAGAAAAAAAGCAAATAAAAATGTCCTAAATAGGCAGAACAGCATTATTCCACTAAAATATTAATGTATCTCTCAAAGCACTACTCCTTAGTATCCCAACTTCCAAAAAAGTAGCTGTACTTTATCTATAATGTGTATGTACATGATTGTATATTGAACCGTGGCAGCTACCACAGACTCAGTGTCAACAGTAAAGTTAAAGCAAAGAAAAACGATTTCCTGAGTGAAGAGTGGAGCTACATCTAAAAAATGTCCATCAGAAGAATTCAATCAAAGTTGTTACGAACACATGGAATGATGGAAATTAAAAAACTTTATCCACAAAAGTCCAATCAAATGTTTTCATAGTCTTAATCCAAACATTTCTTAATCAGAAGAAGTGTGTGCCATAAGAACATTTAAAACATACTTTGCACTTCTAAGGACACAGCAACACATACCCATGTACCTACCTTGTACTAGCAGCCGTGTGGTGTGAATGACCTCTCCCTGGGGGCTGAAGGCTCGACACGTGTAGGCCCCACGATCCTCCCGGGTTATGGATCGCACTGTCAAACTCCCATCAGACACCTGAACACACACACACAAACATTGCAACTAATAAAAGTCTACTTTTAAGGTGGACTGTCAGTGACAACAGGCCACATGCGTTTACACATATAACACACACACACACACACACACACACACACACACACACACACACACACACACACACACACACACACACACACACACACACACACACACACACACACACACACACACACACACACACACACACACACACACACACACACACACACACACACACACACACACACACACACACACACACACCAATGTTTCCTTCAGGATTTTTTGTAGCAGTGGGGGCAGGTCTGTCGGAACCCTCCCCAGTCCCGCGCCCTGCCACAAAATGTTTTACGTATTAAACAGATCTGACACTTCACTGCAACACAAACAAATATATTTATTCACCTCTATTCACACACGAGGCATATTTTCATTTCGTTTTGATTGAACTGTATTTTTGAGGAACTGTAGGTCTACAAAATGAATTTTACAAGAAATTGTTCATAGGGAAGCCAAATCCCAAAGTAGGCTATAGTATGAAACCATTCATAATAAAACTAATTGCATCTTTGCCTCAGTGGCATTTGATTTTTCTTGGCTTTTGGAAAAATAACTCCAAGGCTGGGTTATAGGGGAATTGAGAAAGAGGTGGCCCATTAATGCTGAGTAGCATACATGCTGTAGATGGTCCCCCTGTGGCCTGTTCCTTAACACTAGAACGGCCAGGACGGTCATTTTGACTAAAAAAATACAATCCTGCTGGTACCTGACTTTTCCTAAAAGAGTCTGTATTCTAATTTAAAATTGTTTTATATACAGTACATTACACAAAATGCAAAGAAAATACGATCACTTTGACCTATTTTGTCACCCATACTGATCGCTCTGATTTTTGCGGTTTTGTTTTTAATCTTTTGCGTGGTTGAAGATGCATCTTGGTTGCTTAGTAATAATCATAGTCTCTGTCAGAGAAATGTAACTAGCAGTCTCGAGTAACAAGTGTGGGCATCACCGATGGGCTGAAGGCAAAGCCAGAGTCGTTAACGTAGGCTACTGCGTGGATGGACTCTGTTCTGAATCAGAAGAAAAGCACCGGGCGCTCGCTCTGTGAAAGGCGCGGTACACGTAGATGGCCGGTAGCTGTCTATGTGTTCATATAACTTTATACATGCTACAACTGGCTGGAATCATTGCACACATCCTCTCCAAGGAGTGCACCAGCTGTAAAATGTCCCGGAGGAAGTTCATGCAGCAACTGGTAAAGTAGCTGAGAGCGGAGTTTATGGAGGAAAAAAGGGCAGCGGCGCACGGTCCGAACAGCGCTGCGCACCACAGCAGACACCAAAACGGAGGCAGTGCCAGGTTAGGTTAGGTTATAAATGTTCAAATAACATACTTTTAATTGTTATTTGGCTGTGAATTATGTTGAATGAATTTTCCCCAACATGTTTTCGGGACATGAATGTATGAAATAATCACGGTTTAGCCTACTATGCCATGATATGATATCAAGGGCGTTGTATTGAATCAACAGCCACGCGCAATTTAGCTAGCAGGTGAAGGTGAACTAAAAATGTGCAAGAACTATAGATTAATACAGGCTTAAATGAACTGACAACATAAGTTATGCCATCTCAACCAGGTCCTCCTGACAGCCTGTCTCTTTCTCCCTTTTCTCCGAGTGGCACGCGTGTGCACTCGCGTTGTGAAGCGCGTGTCCGCGCTATTCTCCAACATGCTCTCTAACCATCACTGCTGATAGACAGCTTTTTGTACATTTCTGATACCGTGGCGGGGGGAATCTAACCGTGGCGGACCGCCACTTGCCAATCAACATAGAGGAAACACCACACACACACACACACACACACACACACACACACACACACACACACACACACACACACACACACACACACACACACACACACACACACACACACACACACACACACACACACACACACACGCACGCTTTTAGGGCCGCAACTAACGATTATTTTCATTGTCGATTATTTTCTTAATCTATTAGTTGCTTGGTCTCTAAAATGTCAGAAAATGGTAAAAAATGTGGATAATTAGTTTCCAAATGCCAACATGACGTCCTCAAATGTCTTGTTTTGTCCACAAGTCAGATATATTCAGTTTAAAAAATAAACTAGAAAATATTCACATTTTAGAAGCTGGAATCAAATAAAAAAATTTTTGTTTTCATAAAAAAATACTATAGTTAGTGATTAATTTAGCAATTCATTTGACAACTACACTAATCGATTAATCTTTGCAGCTCTAAGTCCTAAGAAAGTTTTTAAAAGTTAAACTAAGAAATATAGGTATGCATGCATTTCCAATACATTACATTTGATTATACAATATATTTACAATATAATGAAACATCATGAAAGATGGGAGCTGGACCATGAGAGAGTGCAGGGAATACACTTATAAGATCAAAGCATATAATAACTTTGGGCAAGAAAAGGATTATATTTATACAATAGACTAGAAATAGTGCTGTTACAGTGCAGTATTATGATGTCCCAAATTTGACAAAAGAAAGTCAAAGTGCAGTAGAGAAACCAATCATCACAGGCACAAAAAAAGTTGTGCATTTACGTAAGATGATCATGAAGTGGGTTCCATCTCTGTGCTGAATGGTAGCTAAAAGCAGCTTGTTACTACCAGCTCATTGCTTCTAAATCATCTGAGGGAACTATTGTATTTATATTCTCTAGGCAGAACTGCATGTTGGCCTGAGGTTGTTAGGTGATTTATAAACCTGCAGCAGCCCTTTCAAATCGGTTCTATAACTAACCAGAAGCCAGTGGGAAGATTTAATGACAGGAGGAATATGCTCAATGGTACTGGTACCGGTTTGAACTTTGGCAGCAGTGTTCTCAATGTGCTGAAGTTGTCTAATGGTCTTGTACAATAATCCATCCTGCTGGAGATGAAGACATGAACGCATTTCTCCAAATCTTGTCTTAACATGAGACTTCTAATTCTTGCTATTTCTTTGAGAGGATGAAATGTTGATGTAGATTTTTTTCTTCATGTTGCTACTGAAGCTATCAACATCACTATGATGATGCAGATGCACGTAAATGCCAGACAACAACTATATAAAATAGCCGTTATATTTGGCTCGTAAATTAAATTGAAAAAGTCTCTTGTCTCCTCGTTCGCCCACCTATATCTTTGTCTTTGTTGACACTCGCCATTTCTGTAAAGAAAGCGGAAATGACCTAAGACTTCTTCTTCTTCGTTTTATGGCGGGTTGCAACCATAAAATGACCTAAAACGTAATCACAATTCATTATTTATTCGGCAAATAACGTTTCCATCTGTGTTTATCGCATAAGCCGCTTACTGATTAAGAGAAAATCCAATGAGATCGAACGTATAAACTTTGTGTCGATATTCATGAATTTCAGTCAAATTTTTCTGTTTCAAGTCATTTTTACATTACTTAATTCACATTAAAAATGTGTGGATGGAAACATGGCTACTTCCAGTCTTTATTGAATTGAAGGAAATGTAAATGATTGGACGTGCACAGGTACGGGCTATTGTTGCCCGAGCAACAGCCCATTTGCATAAACTTTTCTTTCAATAAGCCCATCATTAGTAAAGTTAAATCAAATTAAATCGCCATATCATCCAATCTTGTGTTTATACATGTTTTACCCTCAGCGATGCCCTCTGACCCCAGTCATGTGACTTTGTTTATAATCTCACACAGAGCACTGCGTGTGAAAGAGAGAGAAAGCACTTCTGCCTTCACGTGAGTTTTGGAAGTTATAGAGATAATGACAAATGCTCTGACAAACCAACAAACGGACCCAAAAACATAACCTCCTCGGCGGAGGTAATTAATAATCCAAAGCTTTTGTCATTTTTTGATTTAAGGGGCAGGAAGTAATCTATGAATTTCATCAAACTTGAGCATTGATTAGGGAATTCTAAAAACATTTACAGGTCTCTAGTAAAATCTAAAACTGCTTCCAACTGGAAATAACAATAGTTTGATTTTCACAATAGACTAATAACCTGCTGTTGCTCATTACAGCAGGGATCCAACTACTATTACAATCCCAGAAATAATTATATTGCTTTTTAATTTGCTTTTTGGCTGAGAATGAAATTAAATCTTAATTAAATCTCTCCGCACCCGTACCAGCAGGTTCAGAGGAAGCTTCTTTCCTGCGGCTGTCACCCTACTGAACTCTTGCTCTGCATCCCGGTGACAATTTAACCTACTAAGCCCCCCCGGACAATTTGCACTACCCTACCCATACTGTTCTATCTATTTATTTATTTACAGATGTACACACTGTAATTACACCTATACATGGCCATATTCTACTGCTCTTCATACTATTCATCCTGCACACACACTTATTCTTACTACTCTCATAATGTTACCACTGCACATAGCTATACATATCTGTCTATATGGTTCATACAGAATATCCATATTTATTCTGTTTTTCTTATTATATATTCTGTTAATAGACTGCATATATCTATATCTATATTATTCTTACTACTAGTATAATGTCACTGCTACTACATTGCACATATCTGTACATGTTGTTCATATTACATAGCCATATTTATTCTGCTCTTATAACACTGCAATATATTTCTTGTCCCGCCTATGCACCACCTGTCTATACCTCTATATCACATTGCACTTTTCTGCTTTTTTTTGCACTTGTGGTTGGATGCGAACTGCATTTCGCTGTCTTTGTACTTGTACACTGCACAATGACAATAAAGTTGAATCTAAAATGCGATGTCACTTGGAGCAGTGTCTAGTGCATTCGTAGGTACTTTAAAACGCATGCTACTGGTATTGGAGAAGGTAAATGGGGAGTATAGCTGGAAAGTGAGTTGTGGAAGACAACTGTTACAAGAACCTCACCAGTCCTTACTACACCCAGGAGAGGGAGGGTTTATGACACAATGTTGCCTTCAGGGCCGAGCCTAGAGGTATGGAAACATTGGACTTGTTTCAAATTGTAAATTGGTGTTTTGCATTGGTTGGGCGGCTTTACTTCTTATTTCATTGGACAGATAAAAGTAGTTTGGTGTGGCTTGTGATTTAGGCTACCTTTTGTACCATTTGGGCTGTTTCACTAAACTTAAAAAGGAACTCCACTGATTTTACATTATATTATTGTGTTAAGACAGACATGAACAAATTGAGTATAATGTAGTTGTAGTTCTAAACAGGTCCTGTTTTTTTTGCCATTTTTTGCAGAAACTTTCCAAAAGAAATGTTTATGGTAAGCACGTCATATCAAATAAACACAGCTGTGTTACAGCTGTGTCAAAACTGACTCAAAGGACTTTCCTTCTCCTCCCTTTAACTTCATTTTTCAGTCTATCACACCTGACAGAATGATGCAACAATTTCCACTTTACATGGGACCGTTTTTTCAGAAAACAAGAAGTTTGTTAACTGAAAGAGATGAGTGCAGCCTTTCGATTAACACTAATTGTTCATTCAGATTGATGAGTCAGTCAGTGTAGAGCACATCTTCATGTTAGCAGATCTACAAGTTTCACAGCTAACTAAAGGCAAACTCTGCCGTATTAAATGTGAAGATGATTGAGGCTCAAAGATCCCAGCTGCAGTGACAATTTATTCACCATCCGATATGCTACACTTACAGTAAATCCCACAAGGAACATACTCACTAATAAATTCACAAATTATCCAGGAGATGTAGCCTCTCCTCTTGTCTTTCTCTCCCTCATGTGCATGATGTCCTTGTCTCTCTCGCTCTCTCTGTGTGAATGGTGTGCTTGAGTTTTGCCTCTTGTGTGTTTGTGTTGTCTGTCCTCCACCTGTATCCATTTTCTTTATATATGTTTACAATCTTTATATTTCCTATATTGTAATTTTGCCATTTTGGTCTATTCTCTACACATGTTTAATGCATTTCTGTCTGTCCTGAAAGAGGCATCCCTCCTCTTTTATGTTTTTCATTATGGAGCGGCAAATCTGTCGGCGCAAACGTTTTGAGCGACCAGAGCGTCAATCAGAAAGTTGAAAGTAGGTCACCTTATGGTAATGAGCTATGACGCGGTTCAGCGGCAAACGCCAGCAACCAATGGGAATATAGACGTCCTTCGCGCTGGCTGATTCCGGAGAAACATACGATGTAAACTTTCGTTCCTACCAAAACATTCGTTCTGAGAAAATGGAAGAAAAGCTCATAATCGCCGTTGCTGGGTTCCCCATCATTTATGATATGACGTTGTTTGCATATAGGGACCAGTTAACGTTACCTGCCGGTCACATGGTCTCTAGACAGTCCGCTCACAGTTAAGTCCTGCACAGATCAACAGAGGAGAGTCTGGCGGCTGCTCGCTCTGCCTGCATTCTGCTGCGTTTCAGCGGCTAACGAGCAAGTTAACTGCTAACAGACACCGCTGCGACCAACAAACAATACAAATTCTGTCATTACACATGTAATTTATAAAAGGTTTCTAGTGTCAATGTATTGGCCGTGCAGTGGCTGCTTGTGCTTTTTCTTCAATCGTGTGTTGAACATGATCGAAGAACGCTGCCACGTCAGAGAGGCCAAAGCGTCAAAAAGCTTCCCCATACTTTTTGACAAGCGTCCTTGACCGGGCGGCCAGAGCTTCTTTGCAGCTCAAGTCGGCAGCGGTGTGTACGTACAGTAAGGGTAAAGACAGAGGGTGTTGCAGGCTGTACAGATTTGTGATTTTTTAAATTGGGCTATATAAATAAGACTTACATGACTTGACTCTACAGATCAAGAATTAAACAATAATAAAGAGGTAAAGAAGGAAGCCTACAATTGTGGTCAGGAAGAATGTTCAGTGAATTTGGCCATTAATGATAATATTGTCATTCTAAGTGAACCAATCACGCAACAAGTTGTTACAAGATGTATTAATTAATTCCATCGAGATGCAGAAGTCCAATTTGTCTCATTAAAATGAATAAGAAAGCTGCCTATTTACACACAGCACTGGTGTCAGTCTGAACACAACCTGAGAGGAGCGTCACAATCAATATTCAGATGAGACATGAAGACATTATACAGTCGTATACCTTGTACTTGGCACTGCTGACCATGAGGCTGCCTTCCCGCAGCCAGCTGACCGAGGGTTTGGGGTTGCCGAAGGCTGTGCAGGTCAAAGTAATGCTACCCCCCTCCTTGGCCTCTACATACTGAGGTGGCGTATCCGTGAACGTGGGGGGGGCTGAAGAGTCAGAGGACAGGGAGCAGAAGAAGACACAAGGACATGTTAAAATGCTTCAAAAAGGATCAAGCACAGATAAGGACAAATAGTTCTTTCTGCAGACTTCTTTTGATCCATTATAAACTGTTGCATACTGTTAGCAGCAACCAACCACATCCATCAGACAATGGTAACTCTTGTTAAAACAATGTTGTTTTGAGTACAAAGATGCCTTTGGAGTATACATGTTTGGTCAGTCAGTGCAGATCTCAGCTTACCCAACATTAACTGAGCCCATGGACAATATTCACTAAATAGGTTTTTCTAAATATATGATATTATAGTATACTGGCTGTAAAAATGAAACCAATACTTAATCGGGTAAATCAGTTATTTTATGTTGCTCTGTGTCTGATGATGCGGATGTGTTCCTGGTATATGGTACCAAGAGTGTGCAGGTGGGACTCACAGCAAAAGGGCAGAGCTTTAACCAACGCATGAGGAAGACTGCCCAATTACACTCTTTGGAAAGCAAACACAAACACATTCCAGTCCGTACGCTGTACAATCCCATGACAGCTACATGACGGAAGACACGTTTTTGTGGAGGAGGTCAACTGTATTTAGTAAGCTAATTATTTGGTTCAGTGGGCAGATTTTTACAAATTATACGTCTGCTTTGATGGCACAGTCTTGTTATAAGTTCAAAACCCTTTGGTACTTTCTGCACTCCCTGTTTTTTTCTTGTTGAGCAGTAAGCAGTGATTGCTCACTGCAACCTTACTGCACAGTGAGTGAGCAATGCTTCCTAATCACTGGGCAATATTCCACAAATGAAGACAAAACTGCACTGGTAGCTAAATCTTGCTGTAACCACATGTATAACATAATGTGTTAACAAAATATATATTTGTTACACATACCAGCACTGGCGCCATCTCTGGGGGGGGCATTGGGTTTCCCCTCCTGATGCTGGTTGTACAAAATGTAACCAGCGGATCTGCCGTGAGTAATTGTGGCTTGGCAGTGACATCATCACTCCAGTTAGAGAATGCAGATGTAACAGATACCTGTTGCATTCAAAGTCACACGTAAAGGGAAGGCCTTCTGTATAGTACTAAGGCGCACCAGAGAACACCAGTGTTGATATTTACATGTTAAAAGAACCCCTTCCAGCAACATTTGACATTGAAGTCTTTGAAGGTATGTTCTTACATGGTTGCAGAATTCCTCCTTTGGAAGCCAGATGTACATAATAGCAGGAGACCGACCAGTCAAACAAGTTACCAAGAGACTACGCAATGATGCATGTGTGTAAACATTTGCCTGGCTTTGCCTTTGCTATCTGGTTGACTGCACATGTCTCAGGGTCACAACTTTAGATTTGTACCAGAACAGAAATAAGATGATGAAAGTCTGGTAGTAAAGGAGTACTTGTCACATAACTAAATGGGAAGAAGAGCTGAGTAATAAACATGAATGACTTTTACCCCTGGTGCTGCAAGTGCATGTACACCAACAGAGCATATGCAAAACACACACTCACAAGCAGCTGATGAAAGCCTTTATGTTTGAATCCACATCTGTTTGAAAAATTGTGTCACAAATGGAGCAGCAGGTCTGACATTTTCTGCAGCCGCAGAATAATAAACAGGAGAACTTGTTCTTGTCCTTCACGGACATGAGTTCTTAGAATAGTTTTTTGTCTGCTTTTGAATTCCAAATATCACCATTTTTTAATCAGACCTCAATTTTTTGCAAAAATTAAATAAGAAGGTTGTGAAATTAATATGTCTAAAACATCTAAATACCCATAAACTGCAGAAAAAGTTGTCCACCTTGTCAGGGCTTTTACACTTCAATCAAGTCTGCTTCTAGTGTTGTGCCAGGCATGCTGCATTTTGTAAAAACATTTTTCAAAATCGTCTTTAGCTCAGAGGCCTTCTAGATTATGAAGAGGGATGATCATGCAAGACAGTTGGCATGTCTTCCTACCAAATATACTTAAGCTGTGTTTTCTAACTACCCCACCCCCATGTAACCTGATCCAATCCCATTAAATGCACACACGTTGATATCATTTTTAGTGATTTAATACCGATTTTGTTCAGTCATAATTCCTGTTTTGATATTCTCAATCTAATCACCTTAGGACTGAAGCTGATCTGCTTACATGTGTAATCCTGTAGCCTCTCAATTGCCAACATGTCATTCCATCTTCAACCATAAACCAGACCATAGTGCTAATTCCATGCCACAGAGATGGTGACAGTAAAGGCACTCCGACCATGCAACTTCTTAGCCACATCTTTTTTCTATTGATTCATTTAATATTTAAAAAAACAGCAAATGTGTTGGGATTTCCATCTTGTTTTTGGATGATCTGAAATTGCTAAGGAACGCAGGGTATTTCATCATCATCAATCAGATATCTTCTGGAATTACTTTTTATTGTAATATTATGATTATTTTTAAATTTAATTTAAAACTTTTCCTTCTTCAATGGTGGTGGGTTTTCATATTTTAGTGCAACTACAAACTGCATACACTGAACAATATTTGTATCCATTCACCTTTACCATTTGCCAGAGTTACATAATTGTCGTCATGTGAACTGCAGTAGGGAGTAGGTACTATTTTTATAACTCTACTCTGTGGTGCAATTCAAGGGCACTTTGACTCCCAATAGTGATAGCCAGCTTGTCCAAAGCATTGCATTCAGAGGCTATGTTGTTATTCAATTTTAAAAGACACATAACAGGCAAAAATGGATGTTTTGAAAGCTATAGTGTCTTTTGTTTGGCAGGTTACTCCCAAATCTCAGATATTGGTCATCACTTGAGTTTTTTCCAGAGAAGTCTTGACTCATACCAAATTGTTTGAATTGTGTCATTGATTACCGTTTCCAAGTAAATTTGAAGTGTCTGCAGGTTTAATTCTACTGTGCATTTCAGTACAGTGTAATACATTTAAACCAATGGTTCCCAGGAAACCTGTTGGAAGTAATGCAAAAATATTGGCAAATTGTGGTGTGTTTTATGTGGTATGCCTGTCTTAGTTGAGTGAAATGCAAGACAACTGATCTGGAGGTTTGCCATGCTTGCTAATACTGTACTGTGTGCAGGTTGACTGTGATCATAAGTCATTCTTTACTGCATCCTGTCATGCAAAATCTGCAGGTAATGAGATGTGATTCATAAATCTACCATGGCAGTGATTACCATCATGGGATCAGGACACCATTGACCTACTCTGAGCAGTGGCATATGTGACATAAAATGTTAATGCTAACTGTGCCTCACTGCAGGCACTGGCATAGTGTTGGTTGGGTCTCTACAGAATCAAATATCAATCAAAGATGGTTCTGTTGCTGTTACAGCTATCACAATAGGCATCTTTCTGTATCACTGTAGGTGACCACATTACTATGTTAGATTGGCAGATGGTAGTATTCCCTTTGGTCATGTTTTAATACAGCTGGGAATATTCATGCTGAGCTGAGCTGTGACCAACCACTATTCAAGCCCTGCTGGCATAGAGTGTTTTCCACAGCACAGCAAGTTAAAAGGCATTGCTGACCTGTTGGGAGGTGTGCTGGTTTGAACCAACCACAGTAAGCACAGTACGCTATCCTGCAGCTCTTTATCTCACAGCTCTCTGTTGTATGCTGTATGTCCTCCCTGAAATATCCAAAACAGATGAATATGAATATGCCACGTCAGTTAGCAAAAAAGACGGTCCTTATATCTCAAAAACTTGCCTGAGAATCATCACGTTTTTAACTTTCCTTGGGTATCAAAGTAATCTCATATTAGTTGTCAGTAAATCTGTGGATACATCAAACGCAGGAACTGCTAATAACTAATTCAGCATATTCTAAATGGTGCCAATGGTGCCAAAAAAAGGCATAAAAAACACACAACAACTCAAGTTGCTCACTGACTCCATGGCAACATTATACTTGCTTTTCACATCCCCCAAAGCCCCCAAATGAGGGCCCCAAACTAAGATGCATGATAGCAAATAGTAAATAGCAAACAGCAGGACATGGCAGGTATGGTGGGGGGCGGGAAGACAACGGTGTGTTGAGCGGGCATAGTTGTCTCAGTTTTGTCTGAGGAATCGCCCCATCAGGCTTTGCAAACCCCTGGTTTGTATTGTTTTAAGGGAGAAGACCATCACAGCTTGGTTGCTATCTGCAATGCTAGTGTGGCTATTCCCTGCTGTGAGGACACAGGGAGAACTCCTGTGTTCATGACATGGCATTGCACAAAAACCCATGGAAAGGTGGCCTAAGTCTCATTATAACAGATCCTATGTACCACTGACTTGAAATGGCACCTGTTCTCCTAAACAAGGTGATCATTATTGATGTCACTGTAAGTATAAGTGGCTTGCTATTCTCTCTATTTCAATGTCATATATTTAATTCTCATAAAGTATCGAGGCTAGGGCACTGCTCCTGGAGCATCGGTTTTACCAGACAGTAAAATACAAAACCTCCCCTTCCCCTACTAACACAGAGTCGTTACAGGAACGTTGCTCCAACGTTGTAACGATATAACGTTATAGCAACCTACAAAGTAAGTGTTGTCATCAGCACTTAATTTGAAACGTCGCCGATACGTTGTCCCAACCTTTTGGAGATGCTATGACAATGTCACTTTATGACGCATGCAGCGTCCAGGGTTGTTGCAGGAACGTCACTGCAACGTCCGACATTGAACGAACGTCACAATCACGGCGTTGCAGGGACAGCCTGTGTTTGTAGGAGTGGCGACTTTTCTACTTAAATCCCGGCTTTTGTCACCCACTTAACTAATACGGCCTTTATAACAAAAGGAGGATACTAACATCCTGCAATGAACTGGGAAAACTGCAATAAATCATATTTCCAGGTGCATTTATTTATGCAACAAATTCTTTGTCAATACAAAACACAAAAGAGCATTGGACACGTGTTAGCATGTCACCACAGTCACTCACAACAGGCAACCAAAATATGAAACAAGTTCAAGTGAGGCCAACACAATGCATCAGTAAGAATAAAGGGCTAATTATTATTCTGTAATATCTTAAGACTAACTGTGTTCATTGTACTCTGAAATAAGTTCTTATGAAAGCTGTATGTAAAATCTTATATTACGGAAAAGTAGGTGTTTTAACTTGATAGATTTGGATGGTTATCATTTTGTCTTGGGGGTTTGGACACTGCTTGTTAATCCGACAGCACATGGGATAAGCAGTGGCCAATGGTCAAATCCAAATCTGTTTTTAGACCATGAAAATAATAATAATAATAATAATGACATATCCCTTTTTCCTCAATGTCCTCAACCTGTGCTTTGTTTGCATGTGTGTGTTTGCAAGTCCAAAAAGCTCACAAGAGAGAAAAAGAGGGCAAAAGGTAAAGTAGTAGAGAAAAGATGGGGGAAAGAAAGAGAAAGGAAGCCACCATCAAAGAGGTAAGATAGAGAGAAAGACTGTTGTGCAGCATGGAGGCACTGCAGACTTCTGCTGCAGAATACAGGGATGGCAAGCAGGAGGATGTGCTGAAGCTATTTTAGGGGGAGCTGTTGAAGACTAACCCTGGGAGATATGAACCTTGCTTCCTTGGAATCACCTCATGCTGGATTGGGGCCTGCACAGTGAGGGAGAGCGAGCAAAACAGTGTCTAAATCATTTTAGAAGGAGAATAAAAGGAGAGAGTAATGCCCCAAGAAGCCAGAAACTAGGATACTTAGTTATAATGATCCTCTTCGTCCATCCATAAAGTCAAATTCTAAACTACTTAGTGGGTAAAAACTGCACCTCTCGCAACAACAATAATTTAAATACAAAAAAATAGAGTAATAATATTTGCTAAAATCATAGTGTGTAAAAATAGTGGATGTAGCATCAGTGACGTCACCCACTTGTTTGTGGACTGTCGTTTTGAAGCCTTGAGTTTGGCCGTCGGCCTTTATTTATTTATTTTTTTTTTTTTAACCGGACGCAACGATATTTGAACGAGAAGGTGGAGCTGGGGAGTATGACATGGCCAAGCCAGTGTTGTTTATGGTTGCAATGGCGCTGCGCTAAGCTAACCGCTTCTGCAACCCTTCTGAAGCGAGTCCTTCATCTGCATGTACGGCAGTACACAGAAATCGGCAAACTTTCGCTTAAGTTACCAGCTAATACTAAACTAGCAATTGAGACTATAAACTCATTAAGTAAATGTTTACTGAGGTAATAAATCGTAGGGTCATTTTCTCATAGACTTCTATAGAAACAGACTTCTTTTTGCAACCAGTGGAGTCGCTCCCTGCTGGAAATTAGATAGAATGCAAACCCCATTCCATGCTCATTCCATTCAATAACTCGTGGTATTCCTTTCATTCAAGCAAAAGGCTTGCACAATAATTACATCATTCTTACAAACACATCCTCTCTTCCTGCTCATCCTTTCCTCCTCTCACACTCTCTGAAAAGAGATTGAGGGTGATATAAGTTCACAGAAATGCAGCATAGGTGTCAATTTGTAGAAGAAAAGCATCAGAGTGGTATAGCACTCTCATCCACAATCTATATGCATCACACCCGGAATCTACATGCATCGCTTCCTTCCTCAATGCCAACAGGGCTGACAGCTAAAGTGCTGAGAGTAATCACTGACAACCACTGATGTTTGACAATGATAGGGACAGGTGGGTTGCAAATGGGGATCTATAAATAGTAGCACTGCTGGAGCTTCATGCACCATGAGTATGTAGCAGGGCCCTGAACCTTAAAGATTCTGTCACGGCAATTCCTAAAAATATAAGCCACACTTAAACATGGTGCTAGAACACTTAGTTAAGCATTCAACACACTTGTGCTATTAATGGCCAGGTAGATATTCACAGACTCACATGTAGTACAGTACTGAAGGATGTACACTGCAGTTGTAAGCATCAGCTCGTTCACTGTGACTGTATAATATCTACAGCCTGCCAGCACTGTATTGACAGAAACTGGGGTGTGAGGATGTAAAGCTTGGGTGGTCTCATCTACTGTAGATGACATCTCATAGATCACATTAAAAACCCATTAAAGGTAAGCTCTATTTCAGACATGCTTTACTGCCAATGGAGCTCTTAAGGCTCATTCATCTTCTCTATGGTCAGAAAATGGGCATGTATATGCTCAGTCAACTACGGTAGACCTGGGCCCATATTTGTCAAAGTGCCCGATGACCAGCAAGTTTGAAAGAGTGGGGTGGAACTGATTTCTCATTCAGGAAATATTTCGTGTTATAATTCATGTTAATGGAACAGCACTGTGAAATAATACAAGCAGCAGTTGCTTGGCTGCACTGAGTGCAAAACAGCGAGGTTAGTGACAATAAAATGTGCGATAAGACGTCTTATTCTTCACCTGGAATTAGTTTGATATTTGATATGACCAAAACATTTAGAAGCATATCTTTGATGCACTATGCTTTGGTGACTCCACCATGACTTCCACAGCCACAGACTATTGCATTCTGTACATACACACATCTGTCACGGTGCAGAACACACCACCGCTGCCATGGAAGACTGAACATCCGGACTTAACTGCTTCTACCTGCCAGCCAAGCAGAGGTGGGGGGGTTTTCTCCTGTCGAGCTACAATGTGGATGACATCAGCAAACAGTAAAGTGGCAGGGACTCCCCAGAGCCCCGGTCCCCCTGACCCTGACTCCGCTTCACTGCCGTTTCACCGAGCATTTCACCAGGCCAACCTCCTTGTCTTAGGCTTACTTTCTTTCATGTTTGATTTATTTGATATTTTATGCCTATATTTTAACTTGCACTATATTACGTCTTAGATTCTCATTCTGTTTTTTTTTTTAACTTCATTTAACGAACATTGTTGCCTGAGGCCCAAGATTGTCATTAACAGCGACTGCTTCTGTAATTGTTGTGCATTTGATAATAAATAACTTAAATGTTGGCTACCTGGATAGAATATTCAGATTACCAATCAGCAAAGAGGAGCCTTCGTCTGCCTGTTTTTTATAAACTAACAGGGTGTAACCATCTTTTCTCAGTGGGCAGTTTCACAACACATACCATGTTATATTACTGTTTTTAAACCAAGCTACCTTTCAGTTTTATTGGTACAGTACACTGTAAGTTGGTTCTCATATTGACCTCCCACCCACTCCTACACTGACATCTAGCTTTGTCTTTTTCTTTTTGATTTGTTGACTCCACAAGCCCAAAAGTACAGTAGATTTAGCATTTTGGAATGTCTAAATACAACACAACTTCCATTACTTAATTATTTAAGACATTGACAATGCTTCTTGGTTTGATATCTCAAAATACATAATTTAAGTCATAGACCGACAAACTCCTGTCTCATTTTCATCTCATCAGAGACAACATCAAAAAATCATTCCCTTTTTGGCATACCTCTGACCTAAGTCGACCCTTTCAGCTGTGCACTGTACACCACGGACTGTCTGACTATTACAACTGATAGGAGTGCCGTGGCTCATGTCTGAAGTGGCAACAAGACACTAAAGGACAGCAGAAGGAGTGATAGACATGAAGACCGAAAGAGAATAGAGGCCGAGGAGGAAGCCTGAGGCCGTTAAACACTTCTGGGAGGGAGAGAAGAGGCAAGGCAAAGTCAAACAGAACAAGAGCAACACTGATGAAACTGAGCTAATGTACAGTGACCATATGTGTGTGTGTGTGTGTGTGTGGGGGGGGGGGACACTCTGATTAAGTGTCTCGATGAATGCTTGAGCTATCAAGAGAAGGCAGGAATAACTGTTTCTGTGTTAGAGTCCCATGATTCGGTTACTTATTTTATACTCAGGTGTTTGTCTGGTGCTCCTCTCTCCAGAGACAATGTCAGTGACAGAGCATGTAGGGGGGTGCAATGTTTTGCTCAGGGTCACCTTTGTCAATCTTCCGAGTAATGACACCACCACCATGAGGCCAGTGAGACACCACAAACAGTGAGCGATAATCAGCCAGTGATACTTTGGAGTTGTTACTATGGGGACCTAAACGTTGACCCTGTGGGTCACCGGACAGTAGCTCCACCCAGCTGACCACTGTTAGAAAATTTGGCATTCATGCCCAGAAGAAAATGATTTTAGTTTTATTTTGGTCAAGAATTTTGGTCATTTTAATGAAGCAAAAACTCCAAAAAGTATTTGCTGGTTCAAGCCCCTCAAATGTGAGTATTTGCTGCATGCTCTAGGTTTCATATCACTATAAATTCAATATAGTTGGGTTTTGGAGCTATATTTGGGGTTTGAACCAACCAAATATTTGTTGGTTACAGCCATAACTGAGATAAAAAGTGTAATAGTTAGATCTTGTTTTTTCGAGTCCTTTAATATCAGGTATCTGCCGATGACAAGTCCTATACGATACTTTTATGTACTTAAAATGTTGCTTATATATGTACCTGACGCACTTGAATTAAGCTGTAGCTACTCAATCTGACACACCTTGTTTTTACGAGCTACTTGATCCAAATGCTCAAGGTCCTAGTTCAAATATATTATGTTAATATACTAAAACTAAAATGATTGATACACTGTATTATGAATGAAAGATTAACTGGAGAATGCATCTCGTGAAAGATAAAGAGAAGAGATTTCTCTCTGTTGGATTTGACGGGACTACAGAAACACTCCCAATTGTGGTGTTGCAGAATGGAGCGTCCTCCCACTCAAACAATCTTTGACGAGCACAGATAGCGGCTGCAGAGAGAGCACTTAAACAAGGCAACAGCCAAGTTTCATTTTGGCCTGTTATCAAGTTACTTGCTGAATTAACAGTGTGTTGAAAAAAACCCAGCCCTATGGAGAAATGATTAGCCTTAAATTAACATTCATTATAATATTTCAATAATTTTAACATTAGCCTCACAATTTCTGATTTGAACATTTATCATATATAGAGCCCGACCGATATATCGGCGGGCCGATATTAACGGCCGATATTAGGCATTTTCCAAACTATGAAAAACAAAGAACATTTAAAAAATAAAATAGACACGGACGAAACCCCCTTCAACCATGTCCTGAGTGTTGGCGTTGAATAGTCTGTCCACCAGAGGACGCTCTACAACCTCCCTGTTGGCTACACTCGTGTTTAACCCTTTAAGTTTCATATCTTAAGTTTGTATTTTTATACATTTCATTTATCAGAACTTTAATATATTTTGATGTTCCTCTGTTCTGTTGTGACAATAAAACAAACAAGTTTATTTTTAAACTGCATTATCATATTATTTTAGTGAGGACTTTTAGTAACCACAAATAACTAATGTTAGGGAAATCTGTATATGTTTTGTTACGCGTTTCTGGATATTAAAAAAAAAAAATTATATATATATATATATATATATATATATATATATATATATATATACACACATACATACATATACACACACACACACACACACACACACACACACACTAATTTTTTTTGCCTCATAAAAGGTAAAAACAGGAATTGCTGTGTCTCTATGATCCTATGCTGTCCTATTCATGGTAGCCTACTCGTGGACATTGCGCCGTCATCACGTGCTGTAGTAGGGGGGCCCGCCTTGATAATCCTGCATAGGGGCCCAGTGTTGGCTTGTTACGCCACTGCATATAAGAGATGAGATGGCCTACGCGCACCACAACAACAAAAAAACACTGATGAATGTGCACCATAACACACAAGGGCAGTCCCTCCAGGATATGGCGGCCTTTTTTGAGATTGTTGCGGCCCAAAATGCCTGATTTCGCAGGAGCTTTTTTTATAACAAATTGCAATAAAAGTTGCAATTTCTTTTGTATGTTTGTTGCAATGAAAAATAAAAAGGAAATCCGTTTTCTGGGAGAATAATAATTATTACTATTAATGAATTACTCTGGGCTGAGATTTCCTAGGAACCTTACCAAAAAGGCTCAGGATGCTGCTGGTATAATATGAAAATGGCTGGTGGATTTAAGACAAAAATAATAATTTACTGAATGAATCAAATTTGAACGTGTCAGTGGCTTGTTGATCTTTACATTGTTAGTTAATTTCCTAACCTGGCCTGGGACACACAGTCATACGGTTTGCTAAAGTACTTATTGGACTTTAACTTATCATTGCACTTACAATAACGAGCGTAGCTGTCCTCAATTTAAGTCATCCTGTACATCTTATCTCCGGTTTTTCCGGCATCCACCGTGTGTGTGTGTGTGTGTGTGTGTGTGTGTGTGTGTGTGTGTGTGTGTGTGTGTGTGTGTGTGTGTGTGTGTGTGTGTGCGTGCGCGTCAGTCGTGGGGGGAACTGAGCAACAGCCCCGCCCGCTGCAGAGAGCCAACAGGATTGAAACAGCAGCAGCTTTCAGCGACTTTAGAGTCACCGATGATGAACACCCACATTTGGCGAGTGGTCGGGTGTTAATTTCAGGCCCTGTATTGTATGTGGGACAAAATGTCGATTAAGTTAATGAGCCGAAGAGGAAGTTTTAACGGGATGGCGGACAGCAGTTTGAGAAAAATAACAGATGCCCCAGCCAGGTTTAAGTTAAAAGTCTGGACCCAGAGTTGCCCTATAGTTGTTTAATTTACAGACTGAAAAACGTGTGTGGCAAAATTGTGCCGTTTTCTCACAGTTTGGACTTACAAAGAAAAAAGGGATCATCTGCACTAAACCTTTTCACAGGCATTTTGTATTCATAGTTAGACCGATGTTATGATGTATCATTATAGGATTGTCTAGCAATATATTGATCATCACATAATTGCTGTATCTGATATTATCTTTATCGTGAGCCAAATATCGTGTATCGTATCTCGAGGTACCCTGGGATTCCCACCCCTAAAATATAAATCATATAAATCTATTTATTTATTTTACAGATTCATACTGGCTTATTTACAGTATCACAGTAGTTTATCTAAGTTTATCCAAGTCCATATCCTTGTGCAAATGGTATTGAGTTGACCTATAAAATCCCAGTCAAAATGTGTGTGTTTGCATTGACTGTGCGCATATCTCAAGGTGAGAAGGGTCTTTAAAATGTCTTACACTGGAGCCCATCTTTGCTAGCTGACACCACAGCTGCTAATATTAATAACCCTAATAATCAATATACCTACATGTGCAACAATATATCGTATGTACACCTATATAAGTCTGATGTTTTATTTTGAACCGTATGAATAAAGCATGCTAACTGTGCTTACCGTTGACGGTTAGATGCACCCAGCTGCCGTTGTGGAAGGTGTTATACTGCTGCTCCAGCATCAGCACCTTACACTCATACCAGCCTTGGTCGTCTGAACGCACGTTCTCTATCCGCAGGGAGGACTTGCCGTGCAGACTGGCCCGGCCTAGTGCAGAGAAACGGAGATGAGGTGTCAGCAGAAAAAGACACAGAGAGGTGAGAAAGGACGGGTGGATTGAATTTAATGAGGGGAAATGAAGGGAAGGAAGAAACAGGTGAGAGGTGAATGAATAAAGAAGAGAGGGAAGAGAAACGCCAGATGAATTTTAAAGCGAAAATCAACCTTTGAATGGTTCAGATATAAATGTGCAGGGATCACAGTGTGTTAGTGTAGGTGTCTCAGGGTAACATCACAGTTCAGACCTGATCCAAACAGAGTCAATGCTGCAACAACATCAAAGTAGGATACCCAACGCAGTTGTGTACATACGCAGCGAAATCTGTCACTTAAGCCTCAGTGCGGCTGAGATGTCCTCATCTCCATGTGTGTGGCAGTCTATTTTGGAGATGCACTGAGGCAAGGACAGGTCATTACTTCCTTTGAGGAGTGGGAAGTGGCCAACATGACAACAGAGAAGCCTCAGGGATACACAGGAGTCACAATCCATCAGAACAGATATCAGCTTTTGACTTGGCGAGTACAGAGTCAGGAATAGCTGCATTTTACTTTTACAGATCAAAAGCTGAGAGAAGGGGGATTGATGATGTTGCACCGGGCAATCTGGCAACTGGATCATAGCAGATGGCGACTGGCAATAAGGGCTAAACAAAGGGCTTTCAGGGAGCACAGGCCGGCTCAAAACGTCAGCATTATCAAAGCCTGGCTATCCCTCATTAATCCCCTCACTCTGCCCTATCCTCTTCACTTTGTGGGTATTCCTGACTAATTTCGTTTGCCTTCCTAAATCCCCTCTGTAGCATGACAGCCCAGGTAAATATATCAGCTGCCGCGGCTGCCTCACTGAGTTAAGGTATGACGGTCAAAGTGATGTTTGTCCCCTAGCCTGTATTTGTGTGTGTGTCTCAGTGTGTGTGAGTATGTGTGGCCTGGTTAGCCTATTTATATATCAGATCATATTTGTCCAGCTTCCAACCATGTCGGTCTCCTCTCTTGGCCGACTGGAAAGAACTGAGACAGAGACTCCATGTTACTTATTGAGTGTGAACTATGTATTTAATACACTGTATACAGTCTCTATGTATCCTCTACTATCCACCACTGCCATTTGATTCCATCTCTCTTTGTCTGAGGGTAAATAATCTGTCCCTTTTTGGACTTGATATATTCAAGCATAGAAGTTAACGAACGGGAAATCATGCATGAGTGTGTATAAACACAGGGTGCTAGTCTGACTCTCATTTACTGTATGACAGCGTAGTGGTGCTTCATTTTCACATATGGCCCTTGCTTTGCCCACGCTAATCTCTGAATTACCCAGTGAACGTTTATGTAAATTAGATGTTGATGACTAGAGACCATCTTGCGATGGTAAGATCACACCAGCCACCGTTGCGGCTGGTGTGATCCTTGAATACAGACTGTAGAGTTTCCTGACTGTATGCAGAAACAAAAATCTGTTACAGACAGACAGACAGACACTTTTAATTTTGGAGCCAGTAGTGATCCCATCACGCCCATACACCCGCTCGAGTCAATCACGACGTTTCAACCCATTTTTATGGCATCAAATAACTAATAAAAACCAAACATCAGAAAAATCAAAAAACATCAGCGGGATCAGAACGACCTAAAAAGACAGAAACCATCTTCGGAGAAAATGTGATTGACGTTTTTAGTTTGGCTCATGTCCCATCTGCTAATGTAGAGGGGTCGGGGTTTTCTACCTATACTGCAGCCAGCCACCAGGGGGAAATCCACATGTTTTGGCTTCACTTATACAGTCTATTTAGCAACCCCTGGGAAAAAGAAATATTACAACAAAAATTTGGATGCTGTTCATATCCAAAATGTATTTGTATTCGTTCACATCCCTTAGAAGAAACAATCCTCTTTATCATCAGCCCTTGTGCTTGCATTACTTCGTTTCTGTACAAAACAAAGACTCATCCTGCCAATTAAACGGTTGACAAACAGTCACTTAAAAGCAGATGTCTAAACAATCTGCTACACGATTTTTGGGATCACCAGGTAAAATCAAGTAGCTTTTAATAAGCACTAAGAATACAAATGAGTCAATGCTATTTAAAGCGTAACTCTCGCCAAAATGCAACCTAGTGTGTGTTTGTGAATGTACACGAGTCTAGGGCTGAAACGATTCCTCGAATAACTCGAATAATTCGATTACAAAAAATCCTGGATGCAAAATGACTTGCCTGGAAGCTTGGTTAAATCAATGTTACTAACGTTGTATCGCTGACGGACGGTGTTTCCACTACTGTCGCTCACCAGACACGGCTCAGTCTGCTGCTGGAGACACATGCCAGAGGTAACTAGTGAGGGCTGAGAGAAGAGACCGGCTGGAGGAAACCACAGGAAGGGTCCAAAGTTTGGAATCAGTTCAAACGTAATTAAAACTAAAACTCTGTACAGTGTGCCTACTGCAAAATCAAACTAGCTTACCACAATAATAGCACGATGTCAGTGCTTTAGCATCTCAACAGAAAACATGGAGTCTAACTAATCATCCATTCCACGAAGAGGACCGACAAAAGTCAATCACAGAGTCGTATGGACGATGAAACTACATCAAACACAACTACCAAAATCTCTCTCTCTCCACGGAGAAACAGCTGATCAACGATCTAATAGCATAAGTGTAACAGAGCTGTGTGACATTATAATCAAATATATAAATGAAAGTAGGTTAAGTATAACTAATATTTACATATAGGTCTAGTTTTGGTTATTTAAAAACGTTAAAAAAAAAAAAAAAAATTAAAATAAAAAAAGAATCCGATTAATCGATTAACCGATCGATTAAGTGCTAGATTAATCGATAGCTGCAGCCCTACACGAGTCAAACTTTCGTTTAAAAGCATATTTAGGACAGAAGCACCACTTTTAAGATTTACCGTATTCTCATTTTTCGGTCAAATGGCCTTTTGAATGGGAGTGCTAGGGGCACTACTATGATCACATCAAAATCAACATTTTTAAAACACTAAGAAGGCTCGACACAACATGAGACTTTGCTCCAAGTATCACCAGGGGCTCTACACCTCAACGAAAGCATTGACAACATTGTTTGTGTACTCAGAGTTTACTAAAAAGAAAGGTTTTGAACAACTCACTTTAGCGGTTGGTGTTTCCGGTCGCTACCATCTTGCCAGTCAAATAGTGTCGATCTCCGAATGCAACGGACGGGGAGCAGAGTAAAGATGGAAAGCTCCTAAAGCTTAGTTCCATATAAATGCATGGATAATTTATTGTTTTGTCATTAGTGAAAAACAATATTGACCTTGTAGTTGAAAAAGGAGCCTCATATAAGAATGACATTTCCTCCTATGGAGTCTGTTCATTCGCATGTGGAGATTGCCTATTTTTGACTAATTAAAAAATAGGCGTCCTAATTATGCTTTCAGGTACATTAAAAAAAAAAGATCCTAGGTTGCATTTTGGTCAGAGTTACGCTTTAACATTCTGACTGTTTTTTAAATATCTTTAAACAGGAAACATAATAGCTACTGCAAGCCCTGCTCACACAGAAGGTCAAACAATATTATATACCACAACCCTGGTAATGATGTATTTTACATTTACCACCAGTTGCTGACATGGCCTCCATGCTCTGTGCCCTCTGGGGTCACATCCTACTCAATTATCAACGAAAATAAATCTCCACTGTTGAGTCAAAACACCATCAGTGGTGCTCTCCGTTTGCTCTGTGCGTGGATACATTTCACACCTCTGACAGCTATAGTCTTAAGCTATTTTGAAGTATATGAATGCAGGTTTTACGCTTGTTTTCACATCAGTAAGTTAGCATTTGTCTGACAGCCTATGGGAAAAAGATATCACCAGGAACAGGATATGTCACACACAATACATGTTATCAGGGATGCGTTCAAATAGCCAGTTCCAATTTGGATCTGGTTCAAAGTTCGTAAAATACCCAGATTTCTATGTTTCATTCACCATCTCTTCTTAGATAGTCTCTTTAGCATCTTACTAGGGTTGGGTATCATTTGGGTTTTTTCCGATACCGGTGCTAAAACGCTACTTTTAAAACTGTGCCAGTGCCTAAATGGTACCTTAACCAATACTTAAAAAAATTGTGTAATGGGGAAAAGGGTATTTTACAATAACTTTGAATGCATGACGAGGCTTACTAGTTTCAAGTGAAGGCACCACATCTATGTGGTTTTTCCGACAACGGCAGCTGCACACTGCTTAACGTCCCGCTGTTGGAATCCTCTACAGTGAAATACAGACAGCGTTTAGCTGTCAGCATTTTAACCATGTTTAATCCAGCTGCTAGCTAACGGTAGGCTAACGTTACCTTCTGTCAAGTGAAGTGCTAACTAGCATCACGTGCAGCGATGCTCTTGTTGCCTCTAACATCTATTTCAGAGCATCAGAGAGCAGCGCAGAAGGCATTTAAGTGGCACCGAAATGAGGCACCGAAATCTGCGTTGCAATTCGGTCCGGTAGATACCGGTCGTTTAGGAACCGGTGCCGTATTAGCACCGGGTTTCGATACCCAACCCTACCTCTTACTGACACTACAGGCATCTGCAAAGAAATACAGATGTCGTATACAAACCTGTGCTTACTAAGAGACACTGTTGTTAATAACACTGACTAGGGCTGCACTATATTGGAAAAAACTGACACTGCAATATTTGTTTCATGCGATACATATTGCAATATGAATAAATTCTGGAATTTTCACGAGATGACAGTATTTTATTTGAATATTACTATTTTGAAATAACTAATAATTCACAAATGACTTGGGTGATTTTTGAAGGGGAGTGCATCTGCATAGAAAATAATATATATATAAATAATAATAATAATATAATATTTGAACCATCCTTTGTTGAACTGTAATGCTTTACAAACACAAAAGCAATTGAGGAGGGGTAAATTTTCTACTCAAATACACTGGTTGACTCACACCATTGTATTCATATAATACTCTACTATCATTCCATTCTGAAGTCAATGATATTAATAATGCATGCATGTTGTTTCCCCTAAAATAAGGGTCCCTGATGTTGCTCCCCTCCTGTTCCTCGCTCATTTTCAGGTTGTGGTCGACTAGCGGGGCCTGCTTTGGTTGTTTGATTAATTAATCAACATTGATTGTGATTGGTGGTTGGCTGTGCATGCAGAGCCTACATGTCATGCACTAGCAACAAACTCCATGTATCCAAGAATCCTTGAATCAGAGTAAACTGTTATATCAGACACAGACTTCTCTTGTAGATTAGTTTTATGTATCCAGATTCAAACCGTGGTTGGGACAGACCCCTGGTTTATTTAGCTTTAGCTGGTAACTAGCTTTCAGTCTGGGAATGGTCGGGAGACGTCGTGATAATGTTGCATTAATCAGGAGCTTTAGTTCTTCTTTGCAGCAAACAAAACACTGACTAGTGTAGCTTCACTACCAATGGAAAAGCATGTCTTTGCCACCTGCCGCTTATGGTACTTTTCCACACACACACACACACACACACACACACACACACACACACACACACACACACACACACACACACACACACACACACACACACACACACACACACACACACACACACACACACACACACACACACACACACCATTAGTCATGTATAATGAGAACAGTGCAAGTTTTCATTTTGTATCGAGCAGCAAAAAAGTTGTAGTGTAGCATTTACATTACACAACCTGCGATGTGACTATTGCACATGAGCACATTGCAATGTTGATGAAACAATATATCATGCAGCCCTAACACTGACTGACTGACTGAACATGAGTGACAGCCTTAACTTAAACATTCCAAAGTATACTTTGCAAAGTCAACCAAACAACTGCCAAATGTAATATTTGAGAGAGGATATTCACGGCGGAATACCAAGTCCTGTACATCATGTTAAAGCAAGAACTTTGCAGTGAGATGTCTTTATCCCCCACCAAACAAACTAACTAAAAAGATTCAATAAGAGATTTGAAAGGATTTACATTCGATGAGCGGATTTTGATCTGGATTCAGATTCAATAAAATAACATTAAGCCCCATCTCTTCTTGTTAGTAGGAACAATTGATTGTTGGTTTTATTGGTGGTCTCATCCTTTAGCTTTGTGATAAGAATATATATATATATATATATATATATATATATATATATATATATATATATATATATATATATATATATATATATATAAAGACTTTCTGTGTTCATAAACATGTCTAAGGGTTGCCATGGTGTTACTTGTCAAAGGAAAAACAAAGCGAAGTCCAACCAAAAGGTCCTACTCTTTGTGTTCTACATTATACTCTATTCAGCCACCACTGATCTCCCTTATCTGTTGTGACTCTTCTGCCCTCACCACGTTTATGTACATGGCTATGCAGCGAGTTAAACACCCAAAAACGTGGCCAAGACAGGAGCTGACTTGATGGGTTTTTAATGTAAATAGTGTAAAACTAAAAGACGTGTAAATTCCACATAATGACAATATAGTGTATATATCTCCATAAACATGAAATGAATGCATAAAAATACACCAATGAAATATTAAATACCTAAAAATAAAATAATCCACCAAGGAAGATCAAACATGTAAGAATTGAAAAGAGTGTAATATTACTTAAATATTTAGCATGATATCTAACTTACACATCTTTAATTTGACTAATTGTCTAAATAAAGCTTATATAACATGTACTATGTATTCCAGTACCTACAGATTATGCCTTCTCAAGGGCCTACGCAGAGGATGGAGGTGGACATAACCTTCTCCAATATGGTTTACCAACAAAATGGTGCATTCAAATTAAAACTTTATTCACAGGAAACTTATAAACAGGAGACAGCACAAATGTATCGGCCATTAGAGGCCACTAAACTGCAGGAGACAGAAAATGTCAGTTGTAGCTAGTCAGAACAGTGGCCATCTAACTTGCTTTATTCGATCTGCTAGTTAAAGACTCCTCAACATTAACTGATGAGAAGACCTCTTTTAGGCCTCATTCACACTACCTGCGTCGGCCGTCCGACGGTCTGGCAAAAAACGCAGGTCTTTGCATTCATTTTGAATGGGCGTAGTGTGTTTAGGCTGCGGCAGACATTGCCGCAAGGGAGGACACGCAAAAGAAACGCAGTGGGCCTGTGCCGAAAAGTTGAGATTGACTCAACTTTAGGAGAAACACAACCCCATGTCAAGCTGCGCTGGGCAGTCATGTAAACGGAGATCAGACTCGTCAGTATGTTTTGAGCTGAGATTTGAGGCAAGTCCCGTACAGGAAACAGGAAACATCTCTGCCTCTATTGTTGCCACATAAAACGTAAAAACGAAACACAAGCCCGGGAGTGTGTGTAACAGCTGAATGTTTCCTGCAACAACAAAGCACTCGTTATGTCTCGCTCCTCTCTTTTCTTTCTCGCTCGCCTGTGAAACAAAGCTGCCTTCAAGTGCGGTTGGAAACTTTGAGATCTATAGCGATCTGACGGAAAACGGTTATTGTGAACTATAAAGTCTACTTGTGCTACATTGGGGCGTCAAAGAACACAACAGGACATCACACAATTGGGCCATTTGTGACGCTCCCACACCACCGGACTACCCTGCAGCAAATTGCCGGATCGCTGTTTCCCTGTCTGAACGCAGCCTGGCGTTGGAACATTAGCAGAAATAAAACACTTCTGAAAAGGATGATTACCAGAAACGCGCAGAAATTTCATTTCAAACTCAATATCTTCTTTTGATTCTGAATATTAGAAACAGTTTCAATACTCATTCCTCCGATACTCTTCTCTCCAACAGCGAGTTGACACACAACGCTGCAGCACCCACATAGCTGCTCTCTTCTCGTCACTCGCCTCGTTCTCTCCGGTTGAATATAAACATTTTCGGGTTTTTGTTATGGCGTTAGCTCACTAAAGAAATTATTAAAGACACTTTTACTGGTTTTTCTTGACGCAGAAAAGCAGGAGTGCCGTTTGGAAATACTTTGCATTTGAGGCAAATGAACAAAGAAAGGCAAAGGATTCAAGCAAGCCCATATATTATCCCTGTGGTATTCAAAATGGTAAAGAATATCAATATTTTTCAAATAATGTATAGAAGTTAGAAATTCCAGTATATATATATATATATATATATATATATATATATATATATATATATATATATATATATATATATATATATATATATATATATATATATATATATATATATATATATATATATATTTGACAACAACAACATTACTTCTCAGAAAGTGGCATCTACATTATGGCAGCAGAAATGCTCACTGTAAAACATTTAGTCCATTAAGAAGGGACTAACTCTGTCATACAGATGGCTTTAGTCCGGTTGAACTGAGTATAGTCCTTGTGCCAGCCTTATAGATGATAGAGGGGCAGTGGTGGTCTAAAGGTTAGAGACGCGAGCTTGTGGGAGGTCACCGGTTCAATTCCCAGACCGACAGGATAAAATCTGTACTGGGCAGCTTCCAGGGTATGAATGTGTACAACTGTGTGTCTGTGATCAGGGTGTTCCTGCAAAAAGATTTTTATTTAACCTTTATTTATTTATTTCTCAGGCATACAGTATTACTCTGGGGAGGAGCCCCAATTTTTCAGGGGACAACAATCCTACAGTCAGCCAGGAAAAAGGTGAATGTATTATGATTAAAGGGATACTTCACCGATTTAGCATTAAGCTTTGTATCAGTAGAAAGACGGTAGTATTTTTGAATGACTGTGCTTCCCTCCCTCATGTCCCCCTGAGAGGGGAGATCTCTGTATTGTGGGTCTGCAAAAAAATCTTCCGATGACGTAAAACGACGATTTTTGCGTCATCGAAAATTTTTGCCCGAAGGCAAAGGACTACAGCCAGTACTAGGAGCTACTTCTGCATAGCCCATGGGGGTTGGACTCCGGCATTCCCCAAATTTTCACGGACCAAAACGACTGTCAGCCATCTTGAATCCTCGCGTAGCTTAGTGGCTTCTCAGCATCAACACTTTAGATAGATAGATTTATTAATCTCGAAGGAAATTTTAGAACAACAATTATGTGCATTCAAACTACTACCGGGATACATTGGTACAGATCGGAGAATATGCAGGACACTTTATTACAGATGGACTACTCGACACAGCTTCACCCGCCTGCTATGGAGACCAGCGGTGCTGCTCGACGCCTCTGGCCGGTGAAGGGACATCATCAGCGGGGAACGTTGAACGCTAGTCGGCCACCTGTTCCATCAATCCTGCTTGCAAGTGTCCGCTCATTAGACAAAAACTGGACTACATCAAACTTCAATGAAACTCCCAACGCGAGTTCAGAGACTGTTGTGTTTTTGTTGTTGTGGAAGCTGTATCGGACTATCCAGCTACGGACTATCCAGCTACCAGTCTAGCTACTCTACTAGCTCTGTCACCGGGTAAGACTAGCTAGTGGAGGTGAGCTGTGTTAACACGGACTGCCTGGTGCAGAAATGGGGGTGCTTGTATCCAACTAACTGCTAACTGCTGGTGGAGTTTGGTCGGTATTTAACAGTTGCATTCTACATTACACGCAAATTTGTATACTCGGTGATACAGTCTACCAAACGGTGACTTTCACTGGGTATGGAGGTTGCGACTTTCTCGTCAGACTGTGTGGAGCTCCTAAAGTCCGTCAATTTTCATAAAACGGCCCATATTTGAGCTTTATATAGTTGATTTCTCGCTTAAAAAAGTCTCAGAAGTGAATTTAATAACGAAATAGCCCGACAAACAATGTATAACTTTGCAGTGTCTGAAATATGAGACCTGCTGTCTCGTCTCCAATGTGTTTTACAGCCTACCAAGCGCTAATGCTAGTATGTGTTAGCTGAACTTTACGGAGCATATAATGTGTTTCGTATGTCGTTTTTATATATTTGAATTGTGTAACCACTAGAGCCACGGTGAAACGTTGTTTCGTGTAGCTATATGGTTGAAATGACAATGAAACACAGTTGAATTGAGTTGACCGTCACACTGTCTGTCTGTAAACGGTAGGCGTGGCTTGGGAGTGTACTCAGCAGCGAAGCAAGTGCATTCTGGGATTTGGTGTCTTTCATCCACATGAGCCAAAAACACATTTTCTGGCTTTTCTCCGCCTAGAAAGCACCAATTTCAATTTGTTTTCACATTTATACTACATAAGTGACCCAATTTAAAGATATGTTCAGCTTTCCAGCGGTGAAATATCCCTTTAACGATTATTCTTATGCATATATACAAGTGTACGGCCACACTAGTGGCTCTGTAGACTGTACCTGGGGACAGCTTTGAGCTAAAAGCTTAAGTCAGCATGCAAACTAGGGGTGGGAATCACAGGGTACCTCACGATACAATAAGATACATGATATATGGCTCAGGATACAGATAATGTCACATTACAGCAATTATGCGATGATCAATATATTGCTAGACAATCCTATAATGATACATCACGACATCGGTCTAACTATGAATACAAAATGCCTGGGAAAAGGTTAAGTGCAGGTGATCTCTCTTTATTCACTGCAAGTCCAAACTGTTAGAAAACAGCACAATTCTGCAACACAGGTTTTTCAGTCTGGAAATTAAAATTAAACAACTATAGGGCAACTCTGGGTCCAGACTTTGGACTTAAACCTGGCTGGGGCATCTGTTATTTTCCTCAAACTGCTGTCCGTCATCCCGCCGTCTGTCATGGATCATGGAAAGTTAAACTTTAATCTGTCATTGGGCGGTTTGATATATTCACATACATACAAAGATTAAAAGCTTCTTTCTTTTCAATTTTTTATTTACAGCAATATGTTGATATCATAATAGGATGTAAATTAACTTATCAGACAGCACCCCCAAATAGCAAAAATGGCGTGATCCTTGTTTCATAAAGCCTAGTTCACACCAAAGATTGGCAACGAGACAAAACCGTTTTAGAGCGTTGCAGGAAAGAGTTTCAGAGGTCTGAAGCAGCCCGTCTCAGCTGGACTCAGACCAGCTGAGGTGTTGCTGCGACTCAGCTGGTCGAGTCTCCAGAGGCTGGTTTTAGAACGTAAGAGACGTCTCCTGTTTCAACAGCCAATAGAGAAGTCAGCTGGTAAAGTCAACTATAAACTATAGAAATAAAATGATCCATAATCCATTTTATTGCTATGTCACAAACTGTCAACTGGTCAAGGTTTTGAGAAATAATACATTGTTTTCGCATATTCATTACTAGAAATGCAGCTGTAGCAAGTTCTAACTATCACTATCACTAACGTTATCCACATTAATATTTAGACGCAAATGTTATAGCCAGCTACAAAAAAGGGTTGAAAGTCGGAAGTTAAAACGTAAGTACAAAGAGTCGTTCTGGAGATGATACACTCGACGCACTGGTGTAAACTGGCAACTTTCAGGTCTTTGCAGACTGGCGCGTTGCAAGTAGTTGTAAGTTTATCTTTGGTCTTAACCGGGCTTTACGCCTCTGCAAAGATTGGACTGTAAGATTAGCGGTCGAATCAGGCTCCTTCGATCCAAGCGTTGAATATTCGACTATTTGGTGTCACCCCTAGACCTCACAACTAGTTTGGAAGCCAATCAGTGTGATGTGGAAACTTGAAGCCTCCACTGCACACACACTAAGAATGGACTTTAGACCTTGTAACTTTTGAAATGAACAATTTCTGCTTTTTCATTGATTCTGGATTTTTCAATGACGGAGAAGAAAAAGATGTAAGTTTAAGAATTTTTAACGCGCTAAGTACAAAATAATTGGGGAGGACATAATGATTCCAAAATGAGTATTTTTGTTATAAAAGAGTAAAATAAAAGCTACAACTTTTCTGCACACACAACCTCATATTAATGGAAAGACATTATTATATCTCAGCTTTGAAACCCAGAAGATATATTGGCTAGTATAAAAAAATTCAATTAAAAGAGATTGTTTGCAACAGTGGAGGATGTAGAATTCCTAAGGTGCTCACAATTCTCATTTAAATCCCTGTTCAATTCACAGTGGGAATATACAGCCTGAACTGTGTCCATAGTATAATGTAATAAGGGAAAATAACAGTATCCCTCAGGCAGCAGGAGCAGCAGTCTGGAGTCAGGACTTTGGTTCATTGAAGTAATTATAACAACTCCAGCTGTTCCTCCAATCTTGTTCTATTCAGTCAGTCTACCCCACTTTTTGTCTCTTTTATCAGCTTCCTGCAGTCAACACATGGCAGTCTGTCACCGAGCTCTACTCCCCGTGATTGGCGTTAACTGTGATAACATAAAAGGACTCGCCTTGGGTCCACATTTTCAACTTCATTATAAACTGCCCTTCATAAGTATGAACCCCTCTGAACGATTTGATTATATTTGTTTCATAAGATCAGTTCTAGAAGATGAGAGCTAGATTTGAATCGGAGCCCAAAATATTCTGCATAACTTTGGAAGAAGGGCAAAGCAGATTTGTCAGCTTCAGGGAATGTCTGCTTGGGCAAGTCATTTTAAAATGTCACCATTCTTCTGGACCAGCTTGGAGATCGTCCATGATGATAGGAGACATTCAACAATGTAATCTGGGACCACTGCTATTTCTTTATTTTTTCTCTGTCCCTCCATTTCCCGTTTAATCTTCAATTTCTATTGCTTTCTTCCTGCCTGGCTATCACTTTTTGTTCATCTCTTCCTCTCTACACTCTCTCGTGGAAATGTTTAATACTTGGTCTGCCCCTTGTACTCTCACGGATGTTTTCTCCCTCTTCCGCTCTATAAAAAATAAGACAATGGCTTGTTTGAGACCAAGGGCAGACAGATGTCTAGGAAACAGTGCCCCTGTGGTTGGCTCGACTCATTAACCCTCGACATCTTCCCAATCTAAAGAGGGCACAATATGAGCCTATATGTATCTCAGCAGCTTTGACTGTGACTTCCTTCCATGATACAATATCATGGTGTTTGCCTGTATCCGGCTATGGAACTTGAGATATTTCACTGGCGCACTTCGAAACAACAAAATGCTAAAGGCTAAAGCCAGTGATGTGTCTCATCATACTGAAAACAGAGCAAGAGGAATTTTACAGTACAAGGGCCAAGGAGAGGTTGTCTCTCTTAAAACCAGTCAAATGTATGTAATTGATATATAATTGCATTCTTTAGTGTAGATCACGTTTTAAATCTAATACCAACCAGCAATACATGACTGACAAAAAACATTTTTACTATAACTAAAATACACAAATTTGTTCAGCTAACAAATCTCTTTTCAAACGTTTTATTTCTTTTCCCTCTTTTTATAAGAAAGAGCCATGTAGGTAACATTAGTAGGCATTTTTTTAGCCTGCATCGCCATCATGTTTAGCCTGCGATGGCTGTCACTTTCACCAGTTTAAATGACAATTGTTGCAGTGTTATTAATTAACCTTCATTACATGGCTAAAAGGAAACTTGGGGCTGTTTTTCTGGGTAATGTGCTTCCAGCAAGAAGGTGTCTGTGCTCAACTAAAGATTGTTTGTAAGGCAAAAGAAACATCACTTTATAATGCCACATTTCCACTGCATGGTACGGCACGACTCCACTCAACTGGACTTGCCTTTTTGTTGCTATTTGCCATTAGCAAAGGTTGTGGATAGTCCCTGGAAACTGGTAGTTTTTTTGGCTACCGCCTTGTTCAAGGTTCCAAGCTAGCATAGCCGATACTACAAGGTGGAGTACAAACACTGCAGACCACTGATTGATCAGAGAGATCCGTCACTAGTGCAAAACCCAACATATTTAAATATCCAAGCTACCGGCAATAGGAACCGCAATTTTTTTATTCACTCAACCCAGATTTTTACAAGACTGACTGGACAGTGTTTGGTCAATGTGCTTAAGTGTGGCCAAATTGTTACAGGGATAGTCAGGGGTGGTTTTTATAACATGACTACCATAAGGGATTATATAAAGCAAGCTGGTCATTATTGCGAATTAGAGCCCCAACAGGGTGATGCAGGACCCAGCGGTATTTGACGGCATGGGATTGAGAATGAGTTGGACCAGTCCTTCGTGTTCAATCTTGCTGGCTGGATAAACGCCGGTGACTCACTGCCGCTATGCACGCTATGCTTGCTATGCACGCTGCCCAGCCCGGGCTTCTGCGGGAGATCAGTGCTCAAAACAATTTTACCTGATAACTAGTCTATATCAATGACGTTTCATTTTTTCTTTTTGCTTTACCAACAAGTGCTTCTGTTAGGGCCTTACGTCTTAATAAGACTAAGTTGGTTAAGTAAGTAACAGCAGTTATTTTAATGTTTCAGATACATTTTTTGGTTGTACTGTAGCTACAGGTTGTGAACATTAAGAGGGCGATAGTACCACTAAAACCTGTTTCTGGCTTCTAAGCTAACAAAACATAATAACAGATTTTACCTGAGTTTATCTGAGTTTCAGTTACTGTATGTATGACTTAAGTTACTTGCAGATGTTGAAAGCTGAACGTATTTACATTCTTACCAGGGATCTGGAAGGATTTGGATTCAATAAGAAAATGTAATATTGGATTGAATAAAATCTAATGGACCTCAACCCTATACAGTATGAGTCTAACTCATAGGTGGACTGGCATAAAAACCCCAACTAAATCATGATATGATCATGTCCTCAGTTTGGTGGCTCAGTCCTGTTTCCAGGTCTACAATACAGACTTTGTTTGGTTCATGACAGAAAACTGTCCCACATAATGGTGTGATTGTTGCTGTCCTCGGGGACTGTGAATTACATTCATAACCTACTGCTCTTTTTGCTGTGGTCAGGATTCTGTAACTCAAACCATCGGTTCTGAGACTCAGCAGGTATTTGTGCTCAGGGATCTAATCAATGGAGACTGAGAGAAGTGTGTGAGAATGCAGAAAGATTATACAAAGCTTCTGTATTTTTGCCACAATCTTCTAATATGTCAGACTGGTTTTCTTCCTGCTGCAGCAGGCAGGTGGGATGTAAAGGACACTTTAAAAATAAACATGTTCCTGTATCCGATGCAGACGGTGGCCAACCAATCAGCTGCCTTTCAAACAGATGTGGAGATTAGTAGCTGCCATGTTAATGGTATAATGTTTCTAATTAAACCTGTCAAACATTGTCACAACTACATTTTTTATTTTACCAGTGCCTGACCTCAGTTTGACCAAAAGAGGTACCCTAATTCAGAAGCTGCATGACATGATCATCGCATGTGTTTATATTTATACGCATATCTTAGTAATATAGCACTATAAATGTATTTTTGCAGTACATTTTGGAGCAGATCTGAAATTGCTATTATGGTATAATGCTCAGAAGGCTTGAAGAAAGGGGACATCCTGCACACTGCTCTTGCAGCAGCATCACCATTTATTAAAGAAGAGAAAAAAGTATAGAGTCATAAAGAGTCACTCTTGACGAAGGTCCAGAGGGGCCGAAACGTTTTCGTTAATAAATGATGATGCTGCAGCAAGAGCAGTGTGGGGATTTCCCTTTTCTTTTTTAGGATTTCTTATTTTTACCGCACATGCACAGAAGAATTGTTTGGATGTGTGAATAAAAAAAAAAAAATAACACTCAGAAGGGAAATTAAGTAACTCTTTAGATGATCCAAAATGTTTGTGGATGCTACTTGCACTGGCTCATACTCACAAGGGATACTTGCATTTCATTTGTTATGACATGAATGAATGCATGATAAAAGCTCTTTGACTCACACACATACCAGAAGGGGGGATTATTTCTGAAATGTAATGATCAGAGGAAAGGAAAGCAAAAGCAGGCAAGGGGAAAATCCCTCTCACCTCCCCAGCAAAGTTCACCTTGAGCGCAACACATAACTAATCTGAGGTGGAAGGAGCTGCTGCCTCCAAAAGAAAAATGTCATCTCATTAAAGCTGTCTACATTAGTTAGTAAAAACCATGTGATCACTGATCAAAGACAGAACTGTTGTGGTTTAACGTCTTTGTTTAAACCCTTTTTACCAAAACAGAGAGTGGAAGAAAAACCAACAGCAAAATGTGAGTCTACGAATCAAGATGTATGCACAGCAGCTGACTCGGTCTAAGAAACTACGATTCACTAAACATGTATCTACACCATGCCTCTTCAATCACACCAACATTTAACATAACTGTTGAATATTTTGTCTGTGACTGTCTGTAATTATGTTTGTCTATGTATGTGCATTGTTTACTCTATATGTCACCTTTTTGTTACACAGAATCTTCACAAATAAAAAATAATAATAAAAAGCTGACTCAGTCTGAGGATAATATCCCTGGTTTCACTGAGACAAAAAGGGGGGTGGGGAGTATGAACATTTATCATTCTGCACAGTGAAACTCAAACAGCACGGTGAAGGAACTGTAGGGAAAACCCGTTCCCAGTGGAGGGGGGCTTTAAAGGGCAACCTGATCCCAGCGTAAACATGTTCTTGCTGACCTCCAGTGGTTTTACCTCTCACCTTGCTGCAGTGATGTAGACGTGTACTCAAGGGTGGTGCTGCACAATTAAACTCAATTTCATCCAAATCGCAATATGGACTAGTGCATTATCCAAAACACATTCTGAATTAAGTATCGTGGCGATCCAGAGACGTCCCAGCCTACAAATTGTATCCAACAGACAAAATCCTCGCAAAAATCAATAATTTCTTTTTTTCTTTTACCTTTGTATTTTTCAATGAAAATGAGAATAATGATACAAAAATGACCATTCTCTACAATATCGTGAATCCTATCGCAATCGCAATATTAGTAAAAATAATCACAATACGATATTTTCCTCATATTGAGCAGCCCTACGCAATGGTGTGTAAGTACACTGTGACATCACTGTTGTGTGTAGTTACAGGTGCAACAGAGCCCACATCCGACCACAGTCAACAGATTCCACAGGCAGGACATTTGACCAGTGAACGGTTGCCTTTCAGCCAAGTGTCAAGTCACTGCTTGCTAGGGTTGGGAATTGAAATTTGGTTCCAAATTAGAAGCGATTCCAAAAATGTCAAGAACCAAGTACCCGTAAAAAATAAAATAAAAATTTGGTTCTGCTTATCTGTTCTTCCACAATTACACATGGCGCTCTTTCTGGACTAGACGACGCTGCGTGAAGCGATACATTTGGTTTTGTTTAGGCAGAATGGGCGAGATAAATTAGAGTTGCGAGCACACGAGTCAGCCATGCACCATGGACCGGAACAACCAAATACTAACAGCAACCAATTAAAACTGCATGAAATTAATTTACCGATTTCATAAACTGTATGTGTATATAAGTGAATTTTAAATATGGATTTAGCACTGATCTGTTTTTCCCCCCACCCCTCAAACAATCAGAATCAAGAATCGTTAAGAACTGAAATGGGAATCAGAATCATTAAAACGATACCCAACCCAACTGCTTGCAGTCTGAATGGGACTGCCTTCACCATCTTACCGGCATATTCCGGGTCCACATGAGGAGGGTAGAAGCGGAAGTTGATGAAGAAGGGGATGGGCATTCCATACTTGAACCACTCCACCACATAGGGCTGGCCGTTCAGGGGGTGGGACACGTCGCATCCCAGGATGACGTTCTCTCCTGCGCGTGATGTCACAAACTGGGGCTCGTCTCGCACTCCGTGGGCACCTGGGTAACAGCATTCACAGGTCAGCCAGCTCCACAATCACAGCTGATCTGCAGCTGTGGCTAAAAGCCCATTTTAAGCCTACACATTTGAGCTACAGATTACCATGTAAAGCAAAACAATGCTTAAATATTTCATTTCAATAGTCAATATTTCACACAATAACATTTTAATCTTCAGACATTTAGTGCTCACATTAGTGTCTGTGAAAACATCCTGTAACCACAGAGCAGTAGGAAAGAGAAGAAAAGATATATAGACGGACATATGTGATTTTACTAAGTAGTCAATAGAGAATAAAAATGACTAATTCCTGACAGTAATTACAGTTATTACAGTAAAGACCCGTTATTACCCTTAAAAATAACAGTTATTTACTTTTATGTGAATGATTAATCCTATTTCTGGGTGACAACCATAAGACCTACACCAGCTTTCTACTATTGTCCATTCGTCAACAACAACAACAACAACAACCGCACAGTCAGCAAATATGTGCTTTGTTTAAAGGGATAGTTTGTAGAAAATATGCTTATTCATTTCCTGGCAGAGAGTTAGATGATAAGATTGACATCACTCTCGTGTCTTATCATAAAGACTGGAAACAGAGGGAAACAGCTAGTTGACAATTTGCTGAGCCACGCTAGCGGTTTCCAATCCTTATTTTAAGCTAAGCTAACAGATGACTGGCAGATATGAGAGTGGTCTCTATCTCCTCATCTGTTTGTGATTCCCAAAATGACAAACTATTCCTTCAGGGGCTCTTGACAGTAGTCTAGTTTAACAGATATGCCACCGTGCACATTAGAGATGGTTCCGATTACAAAGAAATATAGCCAGAGGGTCTTGAGTTTCACCCAGGAAGTGAGTGTTTGTGTGTGATAACACACACATGTGCTAAGCTACAAGTCCCATCACTCAGGACAGCACAGACTGCCAGTGGCAAATCCAATACAGAGCCAAGGCCAATGGGTTGGGAAAGGAAAGATTAACGGCACTTGCAGACTCATGACTCGTGATTTATCTGGCCAGAATCTTTTTCATCTAATTCGTCTGACAGAATGTGGGCAGGCAAAACATAAAAGAGGTAATGAGACAGTAATGCACCTGATGTTCAATAATACTTGGACCTTTAACCTTTTACAAAAAGAATTCCCTCTGTTAGCTCAGCAATGGAGCAATCTCAGTGAAAGTGTGTAGCTGCTGGACAGCCACATCGATCCCAGGCTAATTACTATGTAGCTCAGCTTCATGAGCGGAAACCCGGCATGGTAGCATTTTACCAGTCGATATGGTTAATCAGATGTACTCGCTGCTCGTCCCTCTGTGGCCTGTAAGGAAGCCAGGCAGGCAGCTACTTTCTCCTGCGCAAAGAAGATGGTCAACTGCCTGCAATCACCTCTCATTAGTGAAAGCAAACAGTGTAAGGTGTGTACAAGGAGCCAACAGAACTTTATCTATTACATCTGCAAATAACTAAGGCAAGGGCGAACCACTAGTCTTGGTCTGTTATTCTGTAGCACAGCATAGATGTGAGTCAGTAAAAACATTCCCAGAGACAGACCAAAAGAACTGGAGCTAAGATCAGTTAAAACTTTTCCTCTTCCTTCCACCCAAATGAAGATGACAGAAGGAAATATGTAGAACCTGTGCTATGGAAAATGATTAGTGTCCAGCTTAATTTATACTTTAGGGGCTACGCCACACCTAGAGTGGCTATGTGTGAAGTAAAGCCCGATCAATACCGGATTCAATACTGCTAGTCATATTTGGGCGTTTAAAACTTTTAATACCTAAATGCATCTGCAGACAGTATTTTCTTAAACAGAAACAACACTCTTCATACGGACCTCTATGGCGACTATGGAGATACCACATGGGGGCTGCAATAACTGTGATTGGTCAACTTGAGTTGCTTGTGTTTTCTGTGCCTAATGGAGCTCAGCATAAATTCAGACAGGAAGACTTCTAAACTTAAATCACATTTCTCTCTCTTCTAAATCTGAACTGCGGTAGAGGAGTTGACTTTTACATTAACCAATCAGAAGTGGCCTTGAATTTCATGAGCCAATCACAGCGTGACATCCCTGTTTTAAACCTGTCTCTCTCTGCTGCTCAGTTGTCATTTCAGTCTAAGAGCACAAGACTGAAAGACTGAGCCCTCCTCCTCCCCTTGCTCCTCCGGTCTGCATCTTGCACGGCTCCTGGTTCCTCCTCTGGCAGGTCTGCCATCGGCCCCTTGGTTCGATATTCGGGTTCCTCACACCACCATCAGTGTCTAGACTCCATCGGGGGATCAGGTTATGGCTTTCTAAAACCCTAAATATATATATCATTTCATAATGATGGAGTCTAATCTCCAAAGACTGTACATGTCATATCATGCATTCGTACAATAAATCTTTGCATATCTGCAATGAAGTCTCTCCTGATTGAAATGACAGTGGAGTTGTTGAGAGTGAAGACAACATGAACCAAGTTGAATGAAGGTTCCGTTATCTTCCTCTTTTTAGTAACGCAAATCTCGCAAAGCCCCCTCACAATATTTAATCGTTAACCAACAATGATGTTGACCGATGAATACTATCACTAAACAATATTATTAAATTTAAAAAAGTAGTAGTTTGTTATATGGTAAAAGAAAAATAAGCTGTACAAATAAAAATAAGCTGTATAATCCATTTCTTAACTGCTAGTTGCTGGTGTAAACTAGCAGGCTTTTACCAGCCATTATAAGGTTTAGGTGCAGCACCCGAGCCGTTTTGGGCAGCACCTAAGTTGAATGAACACAACAAAAGATCTAAAAGACATTTTTCAGATCTAATGATTGTAGTCTGACTTATTTAGCAAGTTTTGTCTTTGAGCGTTTGGGGTGTTATTTGTTTATTATCTGCTCTAGCTTTTCCAGTGTTTTACACACAGATACGGTTATAATAATGGTCAAAATGATGTGAAAAAGAGACGCAAAACTACCACAAAGGGACACAAACCAACTACAAGAAGACCCCAAATGACCACAGAGACCCAAAACAACCCTCAAGACTCAACAAATTGTATGGGGGAAATTTTGCCTAGAAATCTAGACGCACCCTAGCAGTAGTGCTATCCTATTATTGAGGGAATTTGAAAGACAACCGTTTATCCCGCCCCTCAGATTGAGCCCTGCCAATGGTGTGTTCCCAGGGCTTGTCAGGCTACGGGAAATGCTTTTTTTTTTAATCCAAAAACATTTGAGGAAGGACGCCTAAACCCCCCTCCAAATATGTGCACCTAAGTCTTCCACAATGCTAGGGCAAACACTGCACTCTTGTTGGTGGCTCTCACAACTGACTGCTGAACAGCACTCACAACGGCCAGCTTTGTGAAACATGTTAAATTAGCTTAAATTAGCCATCCTACACACAGCGTATGCCCGGCAGACACACAGCTGACAGCCTCGCAGCTAAACTAAATGATGCGGTGGAGACAGGCTTGGACATACGTTCTGTCTGGACAGCTGCGGTTAAAGAGGGTTGGCTATCAGTAAAAAAAAAAAATCTCAATTAGCATCCCTAGGCGACAGCGTGGAATACTCTATGTACACGGTTAATGTGAGGAATATAAAAACTTTCAAAAAAAGAGCATTTAAGGAGAAGCACGTGACCGGCGGCCGCTATGCTTGCAAGAGACTGAGCTCCTACACTTGCCTCCGTATTTCATTAAATAACCAGGTCTATTACTTTTTCTTCGATGCCAAATCGTTTTGGCTGTTGTCACGGTGACTCGGTGAAAGGCCTGCAAGCACGAAAGAGTGGGTCTCGTAGTAGTAGGGCTGTCTCCTCGTTTGGAGAAATTCACTAGCATGTCTGGCTAATGGATTAGTGGCTAATGTGAACACGTTCTCTAATATGGAGGAATTAATCGACCAGGTCTTAGAGAAGCAGCTAAGTGTGCTTAAATCAGTGATCTACAGCGCAGTGAAGGGAGTGCTGCCCAAAATGAATGCCTTACAGCAACACATCGGGGCATTACCTGAGGAGCAGGAAAGCATGGTATGTGAGCCGGACCAATCTGACTGCGTCACACTCAAGATCCAGCGACTTCGGATGCCTGAAGAGATAAAACATGAGCTGGCACTGCACGCTGAACGCAACTCTGACTGGTTCATCTGACGCACTGCCCTGGGAGCGACCAGCGGGGGGAGAGAGTTCACCTTCGCTGCAGCCGTGAAGCCCGGTGTTTTCTGGCTGGAATTAGAAGAGGAAGAGGATACGCAAGGAACCGGAGAGCGACCGTGGGACTTTGATTCGATGCTGGGGGCCGCGACTGGAGGGCTCAGCACCTGTGGACTATTGGTATTTGGGCCATTGTACTGAGTTTGACTGGAGGACGCTGTGTGTAAGTTTTGAAACCAACCGTTGGAGGGACACCTAACCAGACTGTAAGGAATGATGAATGCTGGCTACTCAGTCTACAGTCTATATTTTGTATCTATACTTAATCAGGCTGGAAAAAAAAGGGAACATGATGAATCCTGAGGATGCGCTATGAAGTTTCATAACTAAGGGACACTTAACCAGACTGAAAATACATGACAAATGCTGGCTGGTGAGTTTACAGTTTGTTTGTTAACAATTAAGCTAGACTGAAAGAACATGAGGGATACGTCTGTTCAGCTCATAGTCTGCTTATTGCTCCAATTAGATTGGTCTGTTTTTCACGCAGCTTAGTCCAGAAATTGTTTGAAGGTGTTTATAATATTGTTCATGGACAGGAGGTGTATTTTTGAGCTGGAGTTTTGCGCAAACTGCATTTGATGTAGTCACGCATCTTACAAATAGGGGAGGGGGTCTGCGGTCTCAGAGGGTTAGGGGATTTATTTTACTTTTTATGTGTTTGTCAGACCTTGCTCAGAGCTAACAGTTCAACCTTTGCTACAGATTTGTCAGCAAAATCCGGTAGGGTACTCGAGACACGTATACGTTTCAATTTTGAAGATGGCTGAGCCTCAGTTAACATCAGGGGGCTAAACGAGCTGATCAAACGAGCTAAATTCCTGGATTATTTAAGAAGGAAAAACATAGACGTGGCACTTACAATGAATTGCTCTCTCTTTCAATGAATATCCACTAATTATAGGGGGAGACATGAATGCAGTACTAGATTTAAATCAGGATAGATCAGGGGTCAATCACACGAAAGCCCAAAAACGCATATCGGACATGTTTAAAGCAGTTGTGGAATCCCACCATTTTACAGACATATGGAGGATGCACAATCCTACTAGCAAGGATTACACCTTCTTTTCCACACGCCACCTCACCCACTCCCGCATTGATTATATTTTGTGCTCCAGTGGGCTTAAGACAATGTTCCACACGATAGCAAAAGAACCAGCAATTCTGTCTGATCACAATGCGCTGATAACCACATTCTGTTGTTATATGTTAGGAGAAAGATCTAGGAGATGGCAATTTAACAATTCCCTTCTCCAAAACACAGCTATTTTCTAAGTAAATTTTTTGGTGTTGTTTTTCAGCCTTTATTTCGATAGGACAGCAGAAGACATGAAAGGGGAGAGAGAGAGGGAATGACATGCAGCAAAGGGCCGCAGGTCAGAGTCGAACCCAGGCCCGCTGTGTCGAGGAGTAAACCTCTATATATGGGCGCCTGCTTTACCAACTGAGCTATCTGTGCACCCAAATACAGCTTTTTATAGAGTTTAGAGCCAAGCTGGCGGAGTTTATATGAATCAATACTGAGTCAGTTTCTGACCCGGCGTACATTTGGCAAGCCACTAAAGGATTTATTAGAGATTTCACATCTTCCTTTGCGGTCAATTTGAAGAAAAAGAGAGAGGCAAGGATTGCGGAGTTGGATGAACGTTGTAAATTGTTAGAACAGTCTTTAAAGACGTGTTTTTCTAAATCTACACATACTCTTTTAGTCACAAATCGAGCAGAGCGAAATGAGTTGCTAAGAAGGAGAGCTGAATTCATAATGCACAGATTGAGGCAAAATTACTATTTTAATGGTTGCAAACCAAGCAAATTGCTAGCTCTGAAATGAAAACAAAGCGAAACCAGAGCTGCTATCAACAGCATCCGCACAGGCAGAGGTATCTCAACGAATCCTAGAGATCTCACCGCCACTTTCCAATCCTTTTATTCAAAGCTGTATGAATCCTCCTGCAATCCGGATCCGACGCAGTGCCAAACGTTCCTGAAAGAGCTAAACCTGCCTCTTCTCGACTCCCATTCCTGTTTCCTGTTTTTGTTTGTTTGTTTTTCTTTCCTTGTTTTTGTTCAATTGTGTTTGTCTGTTCTACATGTTTAGAAATATAAAAAAAAAAGAGCATTTAACAGAAATGCATGAACCGACGCAGATCTCATTATCAATCAATGAAATCTTTCCAAAATAATATCAAATGTAAAATTCACCAATTTATGTATTAGTCGGCTATAAATAAATAGTATCAATTTGTTTGTTTTTTTCTTCAGTTGAGAAAAAAAAAATGGGACGCTGCAATAACACATGGCCCAGAAGGGCTTAGACCAACAGTAGGAGGAAGATAAATACAAGAATCATTGAAAGCCGAATGGGACAATGAGGCAGTAATAGATCTCAACAGTCACACTCACAGCCGACTCCGGAAGTAAAAATCCCATTGATTTTCTCCGTAAGGATTTAGAATATCAGTCATAATGTCTAAACCACCCGAGGTAGACTGACCCCGAGCTACGTGGTTGTGAAACGAAGGTTTCTGCTCCTGTAGAAGCTAGAAGTCCGTATGAAATCAACCTTGTTTTAAGAAAAACATGTTTTATCCGTGATTTAATGGAGAAATACTGCACTACCCACAATCCTAAGCGTAACAGCAACGTCTCTGATTGGTCCAACTCACTGTTACCATAGAAATGTTTACCGTACCCGCGACACCTCGAACGGCTAGAGCGAGCTTCTACCATTGAAGTCTATGATAGGTTCTATACATGGTCTTGTACATTTTGCCTTTTTTGCCATTTTAAAAAAGGTTTTTTTGCGCCAAATCAAATGTGTTATGCTCACTATTCATCTCGTAGCTGGTTGGCTTGGTTCCAGACTTAAAACTCTCTATATAAGCAATTTTGGAAACGTCAATCAAATGAATGAGGGAAAAACACTTCCGGTGACAGAGCCGAAAAAAAGTGGGCGGTCACAGATTGTGTCATTGTAGGTAGTTCTGATCACGCTGATGTTTGTTCAATTGTTCCATTTTTCTGATCAGTTGGGTTTTTATTAGTGATTTCATGCTATAAAAATGGGGTGAAACGAACATCATGATTGACAGCTGTGATTGACTCACGATTGGTCGGGTGGGTCTATGGGCAGGACTTTGATACCGCGGCTCCACCGCCCGATCACTACAGCACAGACTCTGGCTCCAACATTACAAGATGGCAACGCCCGTATCCGGGATATTTTGGCTTCACTTTGTCCAGTGGGAGCAAGTGGAGACGCGTTGTCCATCTTTGTATGGTGCTGTATGTTTGGTCCGTCAGCAGAGGTGCTGTATGTAACAGCTAGAAAAAGGTCAGGAAGAACAGCTTGCTGAAAGCACAACTACTTAAAGGATGACATTCTGTTGCGCTTCAATCCCAGCACTTGATGTGTCTCAATTTTGCAATTACCAGGATGTGCTCAATGTGGAATAGAGCAAACACATTACATTGCTGTAATAATTGAATATTCAAGGCCAGACATAAAGTGTTAACCCAAATGACATGTCTTGACTTGACAGTTTGAGTATTCAAATGCATTTTAAGGCGAAGTACGAAAAGTAGTACGAAAAGCATGAAAGGCCTCCACAGGCACCTTGAACTGAGGTCAATATGAAAAGCAAATCATTATCTAGGTTTCCGAATTCAAAGTGAAATGTAAACTAACAAATACCACAAGGGCTGTGTTTCCCCAAACGCAGGGCTGAGAGGTACAGCAACCGTTTCAACAGCAGTGCAATCACTTTGTGCAATACAATGCAATATAAATATCTTAAATATCTGAATACATAATCACCCTCAAAGGCCTATCATTTCATACAGCAACCAGTGTATAGCCCTCTTATGTATGATACCGTATGTAGAGTATATTACATCACTGAGAGGCTGTGTATCAGAGGAAGCCTGTGGATTCCTGATTTGATGTGCATGTGCTCTCACGCTTGCCGGCAGGACCAGATAATAACTGTGCTTTTCCCAGCGGTGAACTCCCCTCACTACCCCACCCCCTCACTCAGACACACACTACCTCAAGCGGCGCTATGCGTTGATTGGCTGCTGGTGACATCATGGCAGATAGCACAAAAACAGGCCCCTTGGAAGGTATGACTTCACTGTTAACTGATGAGAGGGAGAGAGAGAGCAGAACACAGAGAGAGCGAAGCCACAGCTAATTTGCCCATCCACACCAATAATGGTCAAGCTCAGTTACAATCAAAGACCCAGGGGAGGGCAACACACACACACACACACACACACACACACACACACACACACACACACACACACACACACACACACACACACACACACACACACACACACACACACACACACACACACACACACACACACACACACACACACACACACACACACACACACAGTGTGTAAGCAAGGTGGAAGAGGGAAGGGGAGGTTATGTTTGCTGGGTAGTGTGATTGTTGCCAGGAGTACCATAACACTTGTGTAATCAGGCTGCTTTGAAGCCACCATCAGATTAAAAATATATTGTGTTGCAATATTAGTTCAATCAGGGGAGATGCCACAAGTGAGCAAATTGATTATCAAAACATTAGTGATTTTATTTATATATATATATATATATATATATATATATATATATACATATATATACATATATATACATATATATACATACACACACACACACACACACACACACACACATACACACATATATATAACATGGAAACATGTAGTTTGCCAAAGTATTCACTATTTCCCCCAGTCACTTGAGCCATTTTCATCTTAAAGGAACACGCCACCATTTTTTTAAATAGGGTTATTCACAGTCTCCCCTAGATGTAGATAGGTGGGCAAGCGCATTTTTGTCTCAGTGCATGCATTCTCTTAGTCTGGCAGCGCCGCCGCTAGTTTAGCTTAGCATAGTGAATGGAATCCTTTGTTGCCGGTTAGCATGTCTTTAGTAAAAGTGAGCCAACAACAAAAAAAAAAAACCTAATTACTTCTTGTGGCCTACGTATTCACAACAAGTACAAATAGCAATGCAGATTAAGACTAGACGATTTCCTAGGCAGATACTGACTTGGGACTATATTGGGGCGAAGCACAGCTGAAGCACTGCTACTTGGGCGCAGGGATATCACCCAGCAACTCTGTGTGAGTCCAGGTCTAATAAGGATCGATCTATCCTGTAAAATAACCATGCGTCATGTTTACAATAATCAATTACTCTGTGGACTGCAGTTTATTGGGTCCATTCTGCGTTTTTTCCAGTTGACTTTATCGCAAAGGAAAAAAAGTCGAGGACTGCAGGATGGATCAACGCAGAGAAATCCTCGGTAGCTGTGACGCAACTGCGGGCACACTCATCTTGATCTACACGTTGAGCCTGGTCATCAATGGCAGTACCTTGACCCACTCGCCACAGTCGGCATAGGTTGGCATATTCCCCCAGACTCATACCATCAGTTCGTGTCCGGCTCTCATCCTCACGTCCTCAGGCTGTTGAGCAATCGCAACCTCCTCCTGTCGTTGTATTTCCAAAGCACACAGCTCCTCTTCTGAAAACTCTGGTTGGTAGAGGTACGCTTCTGGATCTTGACTGTCTGAGAAGTCATCCTCTTCGTCTCTCACAAAATCTGCCGTGTTCATCGCTATTCACTGTCTACTGTAGAGAAAAATAGCCAGCTAATATTCACGCCGGTATGTTGACGGAAGTTGGGGGGTTTCAGGTGCTGGGTGATATCCCTGCGCCAAAGTAGCAGTGCTTCGGCTGTGCTTTGCCCCAATATAGTCCCATGTCAATATCTGCCTGGGAAATCGTCTAGTCTTAATCTGCATTGCTATTTGTACTTGTTGTGAATACGCAGGCCACAAGAAGTAATTAGGGTTTGTTTTTTTTGTTTTTTTGGCTCACTTTTACTCACGACATGCTAACCGGCAACGAAGGACTCCATTCACTATGCTAAGCTAAACTAGCGGCGGCACTGCCTGACTAAGACAATGCATACACTGAGACAAAAATGCGTCTGCCCACCTATCTACATCTAGGGGAGACGGTGAATAACCCTATTTCAAAAAAACGGTGGTGTGTTCCTTTAAAGACATTACCTTTTAGGTAAATACATTTTCTTCCCATTGTTTTCTCAAGTTATACTCTCCCTCATAATGCTCCAGTACACTGCAATTCGAAAATACTGTGTGATTTACGAGTGATATTTGATTTCAGGTCTTGGGGTGTCAAAGACAAACCTGTTATATGACAGTATGACAGGATATATATCAGTATAACACTACGTGACAGCACAGACAGGCGTATTTCCACAGTGAAGCCTCACAGAAAACTGCATTTCTACATTTATTCAAGGTGACAAACGAGACCGTGCATGTAAATTCAGTGAGATGCAATGAATAAACAATACAATTATGACTCATTACCAAACACACAAAACACTCTAGCATACAGTACTATTTCAGCTGAGACTCTCTGTTGGCACTTAAAACCCTAAATATACTCAAGCGTCCCCCATCCCTGTCTCAGCTGCTCCCCTGGCTCCATTGGGGCTCTGTCTAACAGGGACAACTGGCCCACTCTGCTAAGTGCCAACAAAAATGAAAAATAAATGAGAATTTTACACAATATAACATGAATTATTGATGACTATAGCAAGGTCAGTACATTATCATACAGCCTATTATTCTTGCACCTGCACTTAGTCTTCCTGTATCTTATTCCAAAGTTGAAATCAGAGGTGGCTACAGCCTTGTGAAACGAATGGAGGAATTATTAATGTTGCCAGCCAGCCCACCAAGCCAAAGGGATGAACAATGAATAGGGGGCATATAATGACACTTCTTCTATAAACACCATCCTCACTGCACATGTGCTTAATCTGTCACTGCTCAACACAACACAGGAGAGGTCAGCCTGTTTGCAGCAGGCTCACCTCAATCAGTTTTCAAAAACTAGTACAAGTTTGTGTATGAAAGCTCAGTAATTCATACAGAGTGTGTACAGTAGAACATTTCCTCTTTCTCACTGTCACTTGGCCTTTAAACTCCTTTAAACATCTGCTACCAAAATATGGAGGCTTGAATCGTGTTATGCAACGGTTACGAAAGCATTCACAGCATGAGTTGCAAATGTCAAATAGCAAACAATGAAAACTAAGATTTATTTGCTTTGTTTGAAACGCTGACGTTTGCATGTGTGTCACCAGAGGACCAAACCATTCACTCATTCTTGTTTCACCAGATTTGACTCTCATCTTAGTAGTAAAGCCCACCCTGTTACTATGTATATATTAAAACAGTTTCCTTCACTTAAATAAAGTGGTAATTAAACAGACTGCTAATAAGATGACTGCATTTATAAGTCCAAAGAGAGACTTTGAAAAATGGCATCAAAATAGTCTCCTAACCCAAAAGCATTAGAAGAGGCCATTAAGAGCTTGTAATCCCCTGTGTGGGATCAAAGAGAAGTACAGTTTTAGATCAATAAAGCAAAATGTGCAAAACCATGTGAAATAAAGTGTATTCCATTGTGCATTCTTGCAGGAAGAAATCATCTATTTGGGAAGAGCAGTGACTGAAAACTGGTGTGTGTGAAGCTCAATTTGAATGGAAAGAAAACCAGAAATCAGCATCCAGAAAGTCAAATCATTTATGCCTAAAAGCTTAGCGAAATTGGCAACTTGTGCTACAACCCTTAGATATACGGGTGGCTTAAAACACTAATGCTACACCAAAGGGTGGGAGACTTGACCTAATTCTGAAGCAAGCACCCTCATCATTTTGAACTCACAAGAGATCTTTCCAGGGTGCAGAGGCATCTGATCCCTCCTGCATCACATGTGGAGTAAAGCACAGCAAAGCTAGAAGTTATGTTGGTGGTAGCCTTGCTATCGTTACACTGCAAACATTTGTGAATAGTTTGGACAGCAAGACGACAGGGTTGACTTTTAAAGGGATTTAATCCTGATGCAGTTTCCATTTGTTGTTAGTGCATGCATGCAAACAGCTGAAGGTGACTCTGTCTGGTGTCTGTCAGACAACAACTTTAAACTTCAGCTCAGCCAGTTCTATCATGGCGTTGCTGTCATCATGCGTTGATGTTCACTAAGTATTTTGTCCATTAATCCTGTCCTTCTCCATGACCCACTTCCTGGTGCTGATGCTTATCATGTGTGTCCTGCCAAATTCCTGAATGAAATTCAGATTTCAGTGTTCTCTGACCATAGACTGTAAAAAAATAATGGACAAAAAAATAATGGTAGAAGCTTCCACTTCTGAAAACTGAAGCCAATGTGGAAATGCCTTAAAGCTGCATTCTATCTAATTTCCAGAAGGGGGCGACTCCACTGGCTCCAAAAAGACGTCAGTTTCTATAGAAGTCTATGAGAAAATGAGCCTACTTCTCTTTTTTGTTTATCGTTTCTTGTTCATTACAGCATGATTTATGTTTGGCAAAATTATGGTCCCATTTATTTTAAAATAGACGATAAAGCAGGGCTTTAGTAACCGTCAATCAGGACAGAGGCCTAGCGAAGCACTGTCGACATTAAAGGGATATTTCACCACTGGAAAGCTGAATATATCTTTAAATTGGGTCACTTATGTAGTATAAATGTGAAACATTTTTTTAAATTGGTGCCTTCTAGGCCGAGAAAAGCCTGGAAATGTGTTTTTGGCTCATGTGGATGAAAGACACTAAATCCCAGAATGCACTTGCTTCCCTGTTCTGAGTCCACTCGATCAACTACTCAACTGTGTTTTATTGTCATTTCAACCATATACATGAAACAATGTTTCACCGTGGCTCAAGTGGTTACACAATTAAAAAATATAAAAACGACGTACGAAACAGGCTACATTTAGTGAACACACATTAGCTATTTTCCAGACCCACAATACAGAGATCTCTGGTCTCAGGGGGACATGAGGGAATACTACAGTGTTTCTGCTGATACAAAGCTTAATGCTAATCGGTGAAGTATCCCTTTAAAATAGACCTGAACTTGTTTTAGGTGTTGCCAATGTTTGTGTCTTAAACTGACCTTCTCACTGTGTTGTCCCTTCAAAGTTAATTGGAACATTTTGGTGGCCTTAAAATGTCTTGTCAGCTTTCTGCCAACCAAGCTAGCAAGCTACTGCTAGTTTTAGCTAGTAACTTTAGGGATAGGCTGCCGATTTTCTGTGCTGACATACATGCAGATGAATGGCGCCAGTACCCGAAGGTCTGTGTTTATGCGCCGGTAATTCTCCGCTGGATGACTCGCTTCAGAAGGGTTAAATATCAGCAACTTTCCCTCTTTAGTGTTTAACTTAGCATAGCGCCATTGCGATAATAAACTCCCCAGCTCCATCCTCTTGTCAAAAATGTTCACATCCGGTTGCAAAAAACCCTGTATCGCCAAACTCAAGGCATTAAAATGGCAGTTCACAAACCACTGGGTGATGTCACGGATGCTACGGCCACTATTTTTACAGCCATGTCTCTGACACAGGGCAGAACGCTCCAAAGATCCTGTAAATAGTCAAAGAAATAACTGCTGATGAGAAACAACCTTATCATCCCTCAGCAGCTATGCCAACAATTCTACCTTAACATTTACCTCTGCAAGCAGTTCTGTTTCATATATTGCTGCTGACAAATGTTTTAATGGTGTCTCATTGGCCCTTGGCCTTCTAGGTTTACCCTGCAGCCCCCTCTGCATGCTTCCTTTCCCAACCTGAGATGTCCTACGATTGAAATTCATTGCATGTGGCATTTATTGTGGCAGCATGAAAGCCAAACGGAGCAGATGGTTCAGACAAGAATAGGTGAAAACAGGCAAAATCTAACTGAAAGGGCCAACTCTCAAGCCAAGAAGCAAAGTTTAGATCGGCATTGGAACTTTAAAAATCCTTCCTGAAGGCACATATTAATTCATGGTGTTAGCTGTATGAATGAGGAACATAATAGACAATATAGTCAATTAGACATTGGGTATTTTTAAACTTTTTTTGACTACTGACACATATTTTACAGTATTGGAGGGTAGAGTACAGGCCAGCGGGGTATTATGACATGCAATTTCTGCATCTCACATTTAAAACAGTGTTTCATTTAAACATTGCTCCATACGTGCATAATTTACATTGAATTATATGATTACGTTTTACGTATATTATTGTAATTTTACTATTTGCTTGACACCAATTATCAACATCTAGAGGGTATGACAGTTTCCACACCTGTTTTATTTTAGCAAAATCCAAATTTTAAGTTAATTAAGTAAAATACTTGTTTTTATCTCTATTTTAAGCAAAGACATATGCATCACTTTTACAGTATCACAGTCCAAGAAAACTGCTAGTAGGCATGTTTTTAAATTTGCTTCAACTTTTGAACCTGTTGCAGGCTTCTACCTAAGAGTCTTTTTTTTTGCGATGTGTGTGTAAAGAAGTGTTTTTGAGCCTCTTACCTCCTGTTGACTGGCTGGAATTAAGGGCAGACGGCAGAGGGTGGATCATCGGATCCTCAAATTCAGCAATGCTCACAAATAAGCAAGGGCAACTCAGTGATTAAAATCAAACCAATATTGACTCAGAACACAGTATTTGACGAACAAGCCTCTATTTCATCTTGATGACTGTCAGTGATTTAAAAGCTACAATCGATTTTCACACTGCATCTGCATATGATTTCTTAAACATTTTTTTATTTTTTTTTATTTTGTATTACAGCTGCAGTATGCAGCTTTGGTTATAATGACATAGGTGTTACATTATGTGTGCTACAAAGGTCTTGTAAAAGCGGAGATAGTAAAAGTGTTGCTGTGTTCAGCTTTAACTGACACTCTTGCTGCTGTTTAGATGAAGGTTCTGTGTTCTCTTCAGGAGCTTTTACACTTGACTTGCTGAAATTGAATCAAACTCTGACACATCTACACCCTCGGTACAATTGGTTTGGGAAGGTGAGAACGCCCTAATCAACTCGGGGCTGCCACAGAGAGCGAGTGTTGGAGCCCTTCCAAGTGAAGCCTGGAACACTATGTGAGGGAAAACTAATCAGAATAAATGCTGCTCATTACGGGCTGACTATGGAGAGATGCATTCTTGTCAGGAATGGTGTACACAAACATGTTGCATCTGTTCGGCTGTCAGCATGCATTACAAGCTTCAGCCTGCCTCACTTGCATTCCTTGCAAAGAAACTGGGAACAGGTCATGATAACATTTCATCACTTCAGGTAGTCCTTGTGCATCCGATTGTCCCCCCTCCCCACTCCCCCGCTGGCCTGCACTCACACTGCAATAAAACAATCAGGGCCAGAGCACGCTTACGTCATTACATTGCAGGACTCACCAATTCCAATTCCCGTTCATCTGTAAGATAAAAAGCAGACCTGGGCACGTTTACAGATTACACTGGTGCGGACCGGCACACCTCTTTCAAGCGGGCCCAGTCACAGTTAGGCAGGACAGGTTTACCGTGCCCGGGCACAGCACGGAGCGATCACACTAGTCAAACGAACCGGACTTTGGCGTCAAAACGGGCACGGTTTAACTGGGCCAAGTGAGAGTACGCCCTTATGCATACGGGATACTTGAAAACCTGATCACTTAGCAATGATAACTGCAATCAAGGCCCACATTTAAAAACCCACAACAGATTGTAGCTCACTCATGTCACATCACTCCACAGCCAGTTGGATCTGTTTAAATACATTGTCTCATCTTATCAAACATGTTGTTTAGAATATTTACCACGGATTCAATCAAAAGGTTTGCAATGAGCAATGATTTGATTTATCAACAGGCAGTAGATGTATTAGCCTCTGGCTAGATGTAAAGACTATTACTGCAGTGGTACAGTCGCACTTTTACTGACAGATGGTTGGCAATCGCCTCTGATGTGAGCACTCAGGTTTAGAGTCCCATTGAATCAAATGACTTCCTCAAATTAGACAAGGGACTTAGAATCAACATTAAGCTCTCAGACAATACCAGCTTGTTGAGTCCCTACAGCTCTCACTGACCCCCAACTCATTAAATCACAGTTGTAGGTTACCTGCTGACCACAAAATGAAAGAGAGCCAAATAAACAACACCTGGAATTAATTTGGACAAACCTTCAGAATCTAAATTAGGGGAGATGAAATACTCTGTGGAGTTTAAGTTGGTGATTTTGAATGGATCAGTGAATGCAATTTGTTTAGAATATTGGGTTTCCTGGATTTATAGTTCATGCAAAGGGTAAATGGAGTCCCGCCGTAGATAACTGCAGCGTAGGTTTTAATGTATACCGGAGTCTCTGATTTTACCATCACAACACTAGATGCATGTATTGTGCATAATCAGGCTGTATATTCCCCGCAGTAACTGTGTTTACATTCAGGTAACTTATTATGTTGCTTTGTCTCATTACTGAACGGTCTGCAGTGAAATGTGTTTGCTACATGTGTATTACTGAGAAACACAAGACTATTCAGTCTCTAATGTTGCTTCGACTCGCAACAATCTCCACCAGCATCAGAAACCCCAAGCAGCTAATTACAGTTTTCCGTAGCTGCCGAAACCCCAACGTGGAGTTACATTTTTGAGGAGGAGCACATCAGCAATGGTGTCGCCTACAGAATACAGTAACCTCACATGGAGGCATAACCTCTCAACACAATGATTTGACAGTACTTGTACATTTTGCAAGGTGACTGATGCATGTCATTTTCTACAAAAATGTCAAGCTGATAATTTGTCTGTATATTAACTGTTAAGACAGACAATATGAAGATTTAAGCATTAAGGCAATTTAGTAATTTTCACAGTATGGAATATATTGTACATATTGTCATAAAAATCCATGTCCGCTTGCTTCATGTTTAAAGTAGAGCTGGTGGTAGCCTTGTTAACGAAAGAGCTGTTAACAATGTCATGACAGGTTGCATTGTAAAAGTAATTAAAAATAAACTTGCCATTTAAAATGACCCCAAAATTGTGCTTACTGTAGGATGTTATAAAGCAGTAAACAAGGCCAGAGGCATTCTGAATGTCAAGCTTATGAATGAGGACAGTTCTCAAAGCTGTCCTGTCCAAAAGTCGTATTTTTTTATCACTGTAAAACTACTCATTCTATTAACAATAGGTTTTTTGTCACAATTCCTCACCACTTGTTGGGACAGGTTGGTTAGAGAGTTTCAATTTGTCTTTACAGAGGGAACTTTCCCTTAAAGTCTCACTGGAATTTAGAGATAGCAAAACGTTTCACTAAAAAAATGCATTTGAATAATATTCTCTACTGTGTCACATCTTAGTAGATGGAGTGTTTTTCTACTGTACTCACTAAAGCTGCTTTAGTCATTCCTTTTAGATTCTTTGGTCTTTCACTTTGCCATGACAATCACATGATTCCGGGCATAGTGAACACTATTTATCTCTAATACACACAGCCATTGTTGACCATTATTAAAGCATCCATGAGCACTGAGCTGAACATTATTATTATTGGAAAGACATGCGCCATAGAAGTACTATACAATGATTGGCCAGCATGTTTTGAGTCCAAAGGTGACTGATCCACAACAAAATGTCTTCAACAATGAACATTGTTTAGAGTTGTATGGATGGATCAGCTGTCACTTTTAGGGATTGTTGCTATGCAACCTTTTCTGTCTACAAATTACACAGGTTGACCATCTACTGAAACTGTATAATCTGGCTACTTCTGTCTCCCTGGCTCCTTGTGTGGAGTTGTGAATACATTTCTGACTTTTCTCCTTTATGAATATAAGAAAGTGTTAGCTTTCCATTGGTCTGTGATACCCCATCAGTTACTTGTTCATATTTAATGTCACACTTCATCCTGATTACTCTAAATAATATATTGGACGTTGTAGCTCTTTGCTGTACATGCCCCAACCCCTGTGTTTGCACTATGCTCCATATTGCTCAGACATTATATGCTGCCAGCTTTCTCTCTATTATGAATGAAGTCTTTGATGTCTGGCTTTTTACAAGCCAAACGTTTTCTCCCTGAAAATTACAGGCTAATCTCTAAAGTCAATCTAACTTCTTCAACCCTTCTTTTGGAAATTCAAACCAAGCCAGCCGACAGGGGTATATCCCTGTCATGACAATTTAGAGATCACCTGGGTCACAACCAGGAAGCAATGCATGACAGTTACCTTAAGTGCTAGAAACGGGCGGGGCTCAACACGTCATATTCAGTGAACAGCTAACTTGTCACATACTCCAGTCCAGCTGTACACCAGCAGAACTAATGTTTTGTAGCTACTTGAAATTGACATTGCACCGGAGAGAGAGAAATAAAAAGTTCACTTTATGATTGTTTCGCAGTGATTACGCTCTAAAGCATAAATAACCATCAAACACTAACAGATGATTTTGTGCAGACTGATTTCTCCTCCTCTGCAGCAGCTGGACAAGGAAGTGGGTTACTCTAGTATCGATTTTTGACTATTTTAAGACGAGGTGAGAACATTTCTCTTTGTTTGACTTCATTAAAAGTAAAGTTGGGCTTTGCTGTTGGCTTCACGACTCATTTTTTAAAAAGACAGAGAGAATAGTTCATGGTTCCATTATCTTTATTGTGACTATTTCTTCCTAAAAGGAAGTTTTTCCTCGCCACTGTTGCACTAAATGCTTGCTCTTGAGGGAATTACTAGAATTGTTGGGGCTTTGTAAATTAGAGTGTGGTCTAGACCTACTCTATCTGTAAAGTGTCTTGAGATAACTCTTGTTATGATTTGATACTATAAATAAAATTGAATTGAATTGAGAAAAAAAGATTTGCGCTGCGCTCCCCAGCAGCCACACTGAACTGCAGTCTGCAGACGTGCGTGCAGAGAGAATTTAACTAAACTTATTTTTATACGTTGACGTTCTAACGATGGGTTTTTACAGGCAGTTTTGCTCTGCATAGCGCTCTGCAACATGCACTCCGTTCTGCTGCTGTTGAAGCTGCTTGTGTAAACCATGTGCATAAAGCACAGTGAGACAAAATCTGTGTTGTTGTCGTTTTATTAAAAAAAACTTGATTTTAAAAATGAAAATCACATACTTTGTCCCACCCCGGTTGGTAGTGACACAGGTCGTGCGCAATTCACATTGTAATCGACCCTAGTCCTACCCTGATCCAACCCACCTGGCGACCTGGGCTGCGAAGCCGAGTAGATCGAGGAGGATTACCCCATTCAAAGACACAGTCAACCTGGGTATAACCCTGATTATTAGTGTGCCATTAGTGTGGAAGGGGTATTAGTGGTGGACTAGGGTTACAGGTCAGACCTGAAGCAGGACTCATTGTCTTTGTGGACTACAAGTAGTTGCTGTTTTTGCTGAACCCCAGCCGCATTCTGGAAGAAATCATTAGTGTGCGTTTTCTGCAGCACCAGCGGGCCATGCCATGATGCCAAATTACATGAATTATAGTGTTTCTCTCAACAGGCACAGGTCATGTACAGCTGCTAACACTTCTGCCCTTGAACCTACAAATTTAGCAGCAGCACTTTAAAAGACACATCTAAACAATCCAGGACATTTAGCCTGTGCGGTGTGAAGTTGACATCTGGCAGACACCAGAGGGAACACTTGTTTTGAAATAAATCTCTCTAGTTATATGAGCCGTCACTCTGATTAGTCACCATCTGTTTCCACAGACCTGACTTGTGTTTGCCAACCACAATCAATAAACAAATGTCCAATCCAGATTTGACAAAGTTAAAGGCTCAGGAGCCGGCGGCCATCTTAAAGCCTCTGGCTGTTTGAGGGATGCTCTTGTGTGCATGGCTGCTTATTAGGTAGTAATGTGTGGCTGTCCATTGCTCGGACAAGGCCATGGCATCAGGTCACAGTAGATAAGGGGACACCAGAAAACCACAGCACAGGAACCCACATATTGAAATGGGCAATAAGCAAATAAGGAAATTACCTCTTCTGTATTCTGTCTCGGTACAAACTGCAGTTTTATTTCATAAAAAATATGAATGGATGCCTCATTCTATGAGAAAAAAAGTTCACACATTACAACTGTAGAAGATACTGAACAGCATACTCTGATGAGATCAAAACATAGGATTCATGGCAGATATGTAGGACAAATCCTGTATTGTTTGCAAAATGCTGTCATCCAATTTTCACAGTAAGTACATTTTAGCTGGAGGTAGAGGAGACAAAATGCCAGCTCCCCTAATATGTCTCTATTTAGACATGACAGCTATTCCCTGCTCACCTCATGTCCACCACAGCGCACTCTACCTGCTCTGAACACAGACGATGTTCCTCTACTTTTTTCCAGAAAGCTAACTGTTTTCCACAAGCTTCCTAGATCATTGACATGTGAAACCACACACTCTTCCTTTACATATATTTGCCCCAAGCAGCTCTGTGATGTTTACTATATTTTAGTGAATTACCAGAGCTCTTCATGTTTGCCTCGTGTGTCTGCATTGTTTCTTGGACAAGAGTGATCTGACCTTTTGATGGAAAGCTTACAAACAGTTCATGTCAGCAATATGCTAAGTAAGTTGTTACTTGACACCATGGAACCAGCAGGCTGATCCATCTGCCTCATCCTTTAGGGGTGATGGAGAGTCATGGATACTGCCATGGGCACAGGGCTGAAACTACTGCACATACAGCTCTTGGAATATACGGTACTTTAAAAGGCCTGATTACCTATTCTCTCAATCAGCTTCTTACCATGAGTAACAGAATTCTAAATAAACAATAGTTTTCACTGACAAAGTTTTGGTTATTTCTAGGGCTGTCAAAATCGACGCGATAATAACGAGTTAAGACAAATTCCTTTTTAACGCCACCAATTGTTTTTGACGCGCGATTAACACACACACACTGCTATTTGGGCGTCAGGCCGCAAACCATTATTTTCCACATACAGCCGTGTGGTTCGTGCCAATGAACTACAGTACTTACATTGCTCTTTATAAGAGCAAGCACGTTGGTAGTTGGATTTGCTTTTTGTGTCCTCTTACAACTCCTCTGAAAGTACAGATAAATGAAAACGGAAACATCCTGGTAGTCATTATCTGCTCTTAATATTTTGGCCCTAATTACTGCTAACCACAACAGTCATTTGTCTGTGGTATTTGCTGCAAGTTGTATCAATCCATGTACTCCAACACTGCTGCCACAGAGTAGCCAGGGGATCATGTGTCATATGCTGTACCACACCAACATCATCAATCAGTTGTCTATTACATGTCTCCTACTGCATCTCTCAAAGGGGCCAATATGCAGCCATGCCTATAGAATTTGCCTGTTGGTTTGCAGCATCAGGGTTAGGCTCAGCTCTTGGGCTGAATTTAGTGTAGCAGAGCTGAGGCTATGGTGAGGTATCATATGGCCCTATCCAATGAATGTTTAATGGGTCTCGAGAAGTCGGCGTGGAGGAAGCTGACTGTGCTGCATCAGTCGGCCAGGAGGTAAAATGAGACAGGAAGCCAGCCAGCTCAGAATGGCAGGAGGAGAGGGGAGGGAGCATGTAGTGCAGTATTCAGAGAAAGTATACAGAACAGGACAGAATCCAAGATGCATGGTAGCAGGAAACCAAAAAAAAAAAAAAAAAAAAAAAAAAAAAAAAAAAACACACAATGCTGCACTAAAATCCTCCAAATGATTATTGTATGGGTATCAATCATAGATTTCAGAAACGCTCTATTCAGAACCTGCACTAAAACCAGGCTCATTATAGAAGACAGACTACACATAATTAAAAAGGTGGTGGTGAGGGGATGGTCGTGGGGGTTCTTCAATTATGGGAATTCTCCAAATTGATACAGTCGCACCTTTGGGGGACTTGTTGGGTCTCTGTAAATTATATCGGTAATGTGTCCTGAGATAACTTCTGTTATGATTTGACACCATAAATAAAATTGAAATTGAATTGAAGTAACGGTGGTTGATTTTGAGTCTGTACTTTGAGATGCTTCCCCCTCTTGTCTATTGCTGGGTCAATCTGCTCTGTGCAGTGTTTGGGTGGCTGCATTTGCGTACAGAGCCTCTAGCACGGCTGTAGACTAACTATTTCTCTTCTGCTGACTGGCATTTTTAAAATTACAGTTGGACATTGATACTTTATGCATGTGCCCCTGTTTAAACTAAATAAACACCTTAAGAGAAATATGTGCACTAAAAATTAATTCTCACTTTGCTTTGACGTGAGGTAGAGTTGGGCTATACAGGAAAAAAAAAAAATCAAATATCCAGATATTATTGACCAAATACATCATTATCGATATTGCGGCGAGGTTGTAGTGTTGACTATCGGTGCTTTCACAAAATATTTACACAATTAGATTTGTGACAAATAATCATCAGTAATGTGGATATAATGACTAAATGGGTAAAGGCAGCGACCAGATACTGGATAAGCAGACGAAGATCGATGGATGGACAAATAATAGACAGCTAGAACAGTCTGGTAGGTTGAGAAAATGACATCACTCACATCACTCACTACTGTAATACAGCCTTTAAAACCAGGAAAAGACAACACTTGTGTCATATTGTGATATCCAAATTTTAAGACAATATCTATATCTATTCTATCAATATCGATATATTGCCTAGCCCTAACGCGATTCACCCCAATGTAAACTCCACAGCGGCACTACAAGTCGCCAATGCAACTAGGCAATGTTTTGATGATGTGCCCATTCTGTGTATCCTGACTGCAGCAGAAGGGTTATAGAAATTACTAGCTGGACAGCTTTAAAATGAGTCAGCTAAAAGGACACTGGTACAGTATATTCAGAAAAAATAAGCAATACCTTCCTGAAGTGGTTTGCTGCGAGAGCTGCGAAAAATCAAATACTTTATCGTAATCAGTATACCATGCATGCACTCATCTCTAACTACCACAATCTATTTTAGACATCACAGATGTGAGACGTAGCTGTGAGGGAGTCAGGAGGGAGAACGTTTTGGATAAAACAGAGCAGCTGTCTTTATGTGAGCCAAGAGACAACAAGCGAGATATTGTCTTTATCCATGTTGAACTATACCAGCGGACCCAGACATTCTTCTCTGCTAGCTCCCTGCTCCTTTTAGGAGAGATACTGTATATAATTGAAGTTAGATAGCAAGGCAATACTAGATAAGACACACCGTCCTCCCCCGCATGGAATTAAGACCACCCCAGGACACTGAGTGATGATGCAGATAAATCGAAATGCAGCTAGAAACTGAAAGTCTGAGGCAAAATCAGCTGTAGTGTTTACATTTTCTGGGCTATAACAAACAATTCCAAGCTTATTAAAGCTACATAGGGAGTGAATTTTAAAATAAACAGCAGTTAAGTCATAGTATCTAATAATGACTTAAAGGTGCTCCTTTAAGTCAAAATAAAGGTGCTCTGATTGATCGGTCACCGCTCATAATGATATTTGTTCTAAATAATCGGATCAGTTATCTTAAAAATGCCGATCAGATGATGATACGTGCTGACGAGCTGCACAGCTGTCTTATTTCCATGTTTTGCCGGTGCTCCTGTTGCTTACTGGTAGCCAGAGCTGTGCAGCTCTAGCTCAGTTAATTTTGTTATATTCCTAATTACAGCAGCTAATTACCCACTATACAGATTTAAACTTTCACTAGTTTGCTCAAGCACTCACAGCTCTGTCCTTTTTTAGCGTCTTTCCTGCTAATCCCACAGTTGTTTACACGCTATTCAGTCCTGCTAGAGCTAGCTACCATAGTTAAGCTACGCAGTTATCAGTGGCTTCTCTCTCCTGCCATATTTAGCATTACAAAAATAAGTTATTTGTGTCTTTCGCGAACGTAAGTTAACTTTCGCTTATCCATTAAAATGCCATTTTACTGTGAGAATGTTCTGGAGATATGTGGTTTGTGATAAATGGGTCCAATATTAACTTTGTTGACTATGGGGCGACAGAATCGGTGCTAATCTGTGTTCGCTTTCACTGTCGCTAGTCTCCTAAAGAGGCATGGCAGCAGAGATGGGAAGTAATGAAGTACAAATACTTTGTTACTGTAATCAAGTAGATTTTTCAGATATTTTTACTTTACTATTTATTTTTGTGCTGACTTTTTACTTTTACTCCTTACATTTTTAACACCAATATCGGTACTTTCTACTCCTGACATTTTACAAAATTGGCTTGTTACATTAGTTTCAAATAATTTCAGTGGAGTTACCGTTATTATTTTTCACGTCATCAATACCGAATTCAATCTAATAGGATGGGAAAATACGTTGCACTTGACGCACCACTACAAGACGACTCGACAGATTCGGCGGCATTCATTCGCAGGAAATCATTGCGGCTTGATGGCGGTAACGTTAGCACATCGTAGTATGGACGGCGACATGATTGAAAATGAAGAAAACGGAGATCCCAGAGATTCGGCAGACAAGCAGCAAGACATTCCCAATCATCCTTGGCCTCATCTGAGAGAGATGTTTGAGATAGTAGGCATCAAGAAAATCTGCTGCATGACTCTAAAATTATGGGGAACTTCTTAATCAACGTCTTTCCAGAAGCCATATATGAGCACACATACATACATGTAGATTCCTTTAAATGTTAAGGGAAAGATTAAAGAAGAGAAACTGGATCTGTGAATTCTCACAGAATCACAATTGAGTTCCTATCTTGCTACTCAGAATCGTATTAATCTGGAGTCCCAGTCTCTGTCACAATAATCATATAAATTATGTGATTTTTTTAGGCCTATTGGCAGACATCCATTTAAAATATAGCCAATGGCATATAAAGAGCCTTTTTTTCCACGTCCACTCAAGTTTCTCAGCTTGCACTCTAGTAACATTTGTGTGGTCCAGGTAGCTTTGCATAAACAATGGTTGTCGTTCACAAGGATACTTTTACTTTTATATTTTAAGTACATTTCCAAGCCTGTACTTTGTTACTTTTACTTGAGTAAAGAAGTTAAAATCAGTACTTCTACTTTTACCAGAGTATTTTATACTATCTGTATAATATCTGTACTTCTACTTGTGTACAGGAAGTGAGTACTTTTGCCATCTCTGCATGGCAGTGGTAAAACACACAGAAAAGCAGGCGAGAAAGCAAACAAATGAGTATTGAAAATGTTTCAATTTAGAATCGATATAAAAATATTTTTGACACCGCCAGTATGCATATTCCACTCTCTCTCTCTCTCTCTCTCTCTTAGAGACACAACTCAAACCATAGCAGCCTACGCTTGGCTGTTGGGAGCCGCTTAGAGCCTAACAAATATGGGTTTCCTGTGGAATAAATTAAATAACATTGTATGAAAATGAAAATAAAATGTGCTAAATGCTAAATGTGCACAACGCATTGTTGTGAAATTATATAGAAGAGAGTGAATATGTTGCACATGTTGCCTGCCAACAAACAAACAGTTGTCAATTATTGATACTTTCTCATCTCTTAATTTTACTACTTAATAATATACAGTGATATTAAGAATAGCCCCAGAAGATTAGTTCACTGAACCAAAATAGAGGCTGCTGGGAGCTGGGGGGGATCTGACATCAGCCGCCAGTCACTGCTCCTTGGCCCAAATACCAGGTTGATTGCCACCTAAAGGTTGGTGACTTTTATGAAGTGTGCCATTCGCCCAAGGCAACAGGGGTGCTACTTTTCATTAGGCTCAGTGGGGGTGAAGGCTTCTGTACATGGAGCACCAACCGTTCACAGCAGATTATACCGCACAGCTGCACATGATCCATGGATACCAAGTAGAACAGATTCTCAACCTCTCCAATGTGTGTCCTTTATATCACAGTAAACTGAATCTTTTTGGGTTTTGGACAGTTGGTTGGACATAACAAGACATTTAAGACATCACCTTGGGCTCTACAAAACTGGAATGGACATTTTTCATTATTTATTATTGTCAAAATAAATTTATAATGAAAAGAATTGTTAGTTGCAGCCCTAGTGCCCAGCCCAGTTGATTACTTAGCTAAACACACCACATGCTATTTTTGTTGGTATCAAAGATAGAGGGGAGAGAAGTGCTCCCTCTGCAGAAACCTTTTAGTGTCAGCCAAGTGATCACAACAACTAAACAGCTGTTAATAAATAGATTAACAAGCTAATAAGACGGTGCTATGGCGATACTTTGTGGCCACACACCGGCTAAGACAGTCTCAAACGGGGGGGGGGGGGGACTTCAAGTCGGACACAAAAATAGAGGTGTTTACCAAGCTGAAAACCTGCGCCAAGGATGGGACACACACACACACACACACACACACACACACACACACACACACACACACACACACACACACACACACACACACACACACACACACACACACACACACACACACACACACACACACACACACACACACACACACACACACACACACACACACACACACACACACACACACACACACACACACACACACACACACACACACACACACACACACACACACACACACACCTGAACTTTAAAGAACATGTACAGAAAGGAAATGAGCCTTTTGAAGTCCTGAAAGCATAAAAATAGACAGGAGGGATTTATGCAGATAAGATGCAGCCTCATCCAACTGGGCCTCAAGTCCAGGTTGGAAGATTTGCAAAAATATAAGTGAACTGGTGAGATGCTGACAAGTTATATGTTGAAATATTTTGAGTTATTTAGTCATGAACAGCAGTGATCAGTATCAGATCAATTAAAAAGGCCAGATCAGAGCATTCCTAATAAAAAAATAATGTGTCTAAAGCCACAATATTGGAAAAAAACTGACATTGCAATAAAAAAAGATCTGCGATATATATTGAAATTTGAAAAGAAATGCTGGAATTCAGATTACTTGAATAGCTCTATTTGAAAATAATTCATTATTCTCAAATTAATGGGGTGATTTTGTAGGGGAAAGCATCTGCATAGAAAATAATAATCAAACAAAGTGAAAAATTACTTTTTTTTTTTTTTTATGTGAACCATCATTTCTTGAGCTTTTGTGCTATACAATTGGTTTCAACACACCAAACACAAAAGCAAGAGAGCGCTGTGAGCATTCATCTGACATGTTTTTGGAGGGGTACATTTGGTAGTCAAATACACTGGTTGACTCACACCATTGTATTCATATAATACTCTACTATCATTCCATTCTGAAGTCAATGATATTAATAATGCATGCATGTTGCTCCCCTCCTGTTCCTCGCTCATTTTCAGGTTGTGGTCGACTAGCGGGGCCTGCTTTGGTTGTTTGATTAATTGATCAACATTGATTGTGATTGGTGGTTGGCTGTGCATGCAGAGCCTACATGTCACTCAATTAGCTTTAGCTGGTAACTAGCTTTCAGTCTGGCAACTGCAAGAATGGTCGGGAGACATCGTGATAACGATGCATTAAACAGGTTGCATTTTTTTTCTTTGCAGCAAACACAAAACACTGACTACTATAGCTTCACTACTAACAGTGCTTTTCTACACACATGAGGGAGAGCCTCACTTCCCACAGCAAACCCATGGCCGCCTGTCTTAAAGGGAAAGGGTCGGCCGGTAACATTAGACATGTATAATGAGAACAGTGCAAGTTTTCCTTTTGTATCAAGCTGCAAAAAAATTTACTGTAGCATTTACATTGCACGTCGTGCAATGTGACTACTGCACATGCGCACATCGCAATGGTGATGCTAAAACAATGTATCGTGAGCCCTAAGCCACACTCAACACACAGCGATGAGAGTCCTTCAGTGAGAAAATGCTCAACACCCACAGGATTTTAATCCATGCTGTGAACAAGCCTTTTCTTGGTCAGCAGCTTTGTTTTTGCCAAGCAGCCACCCACTTACTGGGAGAACACTCATTAAGTGATCATACTGTAGGGATCATCAAAAAACAGCTATACCAGGGACATTTCAGGGAATCAAATTAATTAGGCACCAGCACTCGGTAAGGAAAAAGGATGTCATTATTAGAAAAGGAATTACTGGCAAAGTTTTAGGGCTGCAACTAAGAATTATTTTCATTAACAATTAATTGAATATGTATCTCAATTAATCACTTGTTTTCTTAATGTCAGAAAATAGTTGATTTTCCCCAAAGTCGAAGGTGCCATCTTCTGATGTCTTCAGAAAGTCCAAAACAAAAGGTTGTTCAGTTGACTATCATAGAAAAACCAGAAAAATATCCCCATGTAAGAAACTGGAACCAGAGAATTTGGCATTTTTCCTAAAAAAAAAAATAACCTTGAAATGATTAATGGATTATCAATATAGTTGCTAATTTATTTTCCATCCATCAACTAATCAAAATAATCAATTGTAATTGTTGCAGCTTTACAAAATGTAAGTCTAAAGTGCAGAACACAGATGTGTTTCAGAGTCAGGTGTAAATGTAATCCAACTAAAACCAATTCCTAGAGAGAGTGGATGGATAGATTTAAAGGTGCTCAGACAGCGAGAGGTTAGCACCACTTCCATTGTTCCCAATATAAGCACAACTTCAACCGAGGCAGCGGCAATGGAGAGAGAGGGCGGCTCAGTTATATGCCGGTGCAGCCTGAGTTCATGATGGTTGAAGTTAATTTTAACTACTGCTAACTAATTTATATTGGGCCAACATAGTTTATGATAAACTAAACTTGTTATCAAATTGCTGAGGAGATTAGTGAGCGTACATAGCAGCAACCTGTAGGTCTTTGTAGGCTCCAGAGCCACAAAAGACATTACATACAACTATTTTTGCAGGATAAGAGACATGTTCTTAGGATGCCGTTTTCATACAGACCAACAGGTCCTAACCCAAATTATAGTTTGGACGGTTAATGTTAATGTCCTGCATCATCAGCTCTACATGGACCCACATCAAATCAAATTCTGGAGACTGACAGCAAGTCATGCAGCACTTTACTGTGCATTATGGGTGTATTTAAGAGTTATCCAAGTAATCACACTGAAAAATAATTATTGGCTGTGTGCAATCACAAAGGCTTGTATCGTGTGGACGCGCCGACAGTGTTGTTGTCATTACTTAGAATTCCTAATGGGGGAGACAGAAACTACGCACTATAGCTTTAAGAACAAGCTTCTCAAGACACGGTGGCTTCATCTGTTGTTAATACTGTTGGTAAAGTGAAGGGTGTTAGAGCATCGGCCCTGGAGTGAACGTTTCCCCTGTGGTTTCCCGCCCAACGTGGAGACTGCAGCGCAAACAGAGACTAAAGTGTCATGCACACAGCACACCTTTTTGTTTAATTAAATCGCACAATTTTTGCGTTATGTAATCGCACAGAGTGACATCGCGATTGTGATTAGGTTAATCATGCAGCCCTGGCTTATAGTCTACAGAGTGGGAGAACAATTTCTTAACAGCTAATGGATTTAATTATTATTGATATGATAAATTGATAAAAATGTATTTGTTTTGTAGGCCTGCACGATATTGGAAAAAAACTTACATTGCGATATTTTTTTCCCTGCGATATATATTGTGATATGAAAAAAAGACAAATTTTTACAAGAAGACATAAATAGCCCTATTTAGAAATACTAAATCATTCTCAACTACTGGGGTGATTGTGTAGGGGAGCGCATCTACAAAGAAAATAAAAATGAAAAAGGAAATTTTCTTATGTGAACCAGCTGTTGAACTTTAATGCTTTACAAAAACCAAAGCAAGTAAGCACTGTGATTACTCTTCTGAAGTGATTTTGGAGAGGGAAATTAAGAAGAAATACACTGGTTGACTGACATGACACCACTGTATTCATATAATATCAATCCAGGCTAAAGTCAATGATATTAATAATGCATGCAATTCTAAATTCTACATTTCAGGTTGTGGTCGACTAGCGGGGCCTGCTTTGGTTGTTTGATTGATTAAAACTGATCATGATTGTTGGTTTGCTGTGCATGCAGAGCCTGCATGTCACACTCTTGCAGGGCTCCAGACTAACTTTTTTCACCAGGAGCACAGTGGCCCCCAACTGAAAATTTTAGGGGCGCAACCAGAAAATGTAGGGGCACGCACCGTAAATCAACATGCTAACCAAATATTCACATTTCTACTAATTTCCACTGTATTACTAATAAATACTTTGATAATAGATGCAGAAATTACAATGTGCTGTTTCAAATTCAGTGTCACTTTTGAAGATGCAACATAGAAGGTTAACTGACAGCACCATCGTTGTCATGAAAAACTATATTATATATATATATATATATATATATATATATATATATATATATATATATATATATATATATATATATATATATATATATATATCAGCTCTAGTCTACAATTACAATGAATTGAACTTACAATTAAACATGCATTGTTCAGGCTACTACTGAACCAATATTGGTACAGATACCTGAAATCCGGTTCCGTTACCCAACGGTACATTTTGTTTGGTACTTTCCCTCTATAATTACAAAACAATTATTTCAGTTGTAAAAATTATTGTCAAACCTCTTTATCCTATGTACTTAGAACATTATGTTATTTTATTAATTAAACAAAATCCTCCTCCTCCCAAACCCATCCCTACAAACTATTAAATTGAATAATTATTCATTTCTTACTCACTGTAACTTTTATTCTTGTATTTGTATATTCTTTTTTAGCCTGTTTTATTTTCATGACCGTTTTTAACTGCTCTTTAATGTTTCATGTAAAGCACTCTGAGTTGCCTTGTTGCTGAAAGCTGCTGTAGAAATAAAGTTGCCTTGCCTTACAACCTCAGCCTGTCAGTCAGTCCCCAGGGCACAGAAACCACTGTCGTGCCTGCTTAGGAAGTAACGTCAACAGCACCGCGACCGCTTTCGGCTCTCCATTAATATCATATCGCAGCAAACGCTGTCTGCGTGAAGTTTTGAAAAACTGTAACCACACTTGAAACCACTTTATCGGCATCTCCGTGACTCACTGTGACTTCAACAGAACTGCAGAGCCGACGTAGTTTTCACCGTCCGCAGCTATGCGTGTGTGTGTGTGTGTGTGTGTGTTTGTGTCAGAGCTCCGCTCTCTGTCAATTTTCAGAGAGGACAGATAAGCCTGAGCTTACGCGCTCTCAGGTACCGAAATTTCGACGTTTAACGTGTAAAAAAGGGGGCAAATTTACTGGTCGCACATGTGCGACTGGATGTAAAATTCAGTCGCACACTCTCAAATTTTGGTCGCAAAATGCAACCATTTGGTCGCAGTCTGGAGCCCTGACTTGCAACAAACTGTGTATCCAAGAGCACTTCAGTGTAAATGACGTTATATCAGAAACAGACTGCTGTTGTAGATTAGTGTTACGTTTCCAGCATCGCGGCTCCGAACCATAACGTTAGTTGGGACAGATGCCTTGTTTCTTTAGGCTAACTATGTTAGCTTTAGCCTGGCTGGTAGCAGCTTTATGCGGTGAAAAATGGCCGGGATATGTGGTGATTACGTTGCATTAATCAGGTGATTTAGTTTGTCTTTTCAGCGAACATCAAACACTGACTACTGTAGCTTCACTACCCATGGAAAAGCATGTGCATCACTGTGTCAGCGGCAGCTGCCGCTTACGGTACTTTTCTACACATGGGAGAGCCTCACTTCCCATAACCCCCCCCCCTCCCCCCCGTCGGACTAACGTTACGTCACATGACCACATGACCACCTGTCATGGGAAGGGTCGGCCGGTAACAATCATGGAAAAGGAGAACGGTGAAAGTTTACTTTTTTTATCAAGCAGCAAAGAAGTTGTAGTGTCAACATCGCAACATCCTGCGATGTGAGTATCGCGCATGCGCACATCGCGATGTAGACGATGTAACAAAATATCGTGCAGCCCTATTGTTTTGTACCACTGCTAAACTGCAGTGTTTCTGTGATAAATTTATGTTTTGTCACAACATAAAGACAAATAATAATTATACATCTGGTTAATTATTTACTTACATATTTAACACCAGATTTTGAAACTTAAATGTTGGCAGGTATGCATCAGCCCCCTCCTCCTCTATCCCCATCAGTCCCCAGCCCTCTTGGCATGTTGGGGCATATGCATTTATCGAGCAACCAAGTGGCATTTATCTCACAGCTTAATCATAATTAGTCCAACTTAGTCCAGGGCAGACAGCCTGTTAGTGGGCATATGTTCAGATCCTGGTTAAAGACACACTGCTCCCCCAGGGGATGCTTGCGTTTTGACATGTGTGTATGTTCTGCGTGTGTGTATGTGTGCGTGGGTAGGAGTAACAAGTGAGTGTGTGCATGAATGGCAGCAGACAGTTGCTGTGGAGCGCGCCCTGAGCCTCCATTAACACAACCCACCATGTTCCCTTCCCTCGGCTACACAGCCATGCTGAGAGAGGCCACTTGAAACCTGGAGGGAAACAAGTTCATCCGAGTGTACGGAAGAGGAAGACGACAGGGCGGAGCATGCAGGAGAGAAGAGAGACGGGAAGAGGATGGGATGGCGACGAGGACCTGAGTCAGACAGAAAGTGAGAGTAGGGAGGGAGGGAGGGAGAAAGGGAGAGATGAAACCAGGTGAGGAAGAGAGGAAACCAGAGAGGAGGGGAGAACAGAGAGAAAGAGAGACAGTCTGGCTCAGGTCCAGGGTTATCACTGGCAAAAGTCGAGGCATTTGCCAGCTGCCAGCTGGAGACAGCAGCACTCGGCCAGAAGGATGCTGCCCTGTGCAGCTTCTGACGGCTAGTGTGTTCGCCTTTGTTTGTGTGTCAGTGTGTGCACAGCACGGACGCTGCAGAGTACTGAGAGCTCTGTTCATGTGTTAAAACACGGGACAAGGACCATATGCATGAAGGGGACAGTCTTTACAAAACATGTCCGGTCACAGTTGCTCTTCCTCAGAATTTAGTGCTCATTTATGCCAAGTTGTCTGCTCTCCCGACCGTGGAAGAGACTAGGGAAGCCGCTTAAAAAATATCTCCCTAAGTCTCCATCTTTTGGCAGACGATGCTTAAGTGTATCCTCTTTAGGCAGGATATTACTTAGGCCTTAATGTTTGCCGTGCAGCCAGCCGAGCCCACGTTGCATGCCAGAAGGATGTCAACAAAAATAAACATACATAAAACCTGCAAGATTTGGTGTCAAAAGTTGAACACGCAGTTAAGGAAAGCTTGTTTGTATCATAATGTGCTCCTTTCTTAATCATCTAATCAGTGATGCTGAAGCACAGACGCTGTCCCAATTTTCTCCATCTCTCCTCTAAAGATGAGTGGCTGGGAGGGAAGGAAGGAGGGGGGCAAAAGTAGCAGGGATTCCTTTTTATAAAAGTTATGGTGTGATGCTGCTACAGCTTTACTCCCTCACCACGTGTCCCTGTCGTCATTGATGAGAGACAAGCTCACATGCACACAATGCACAGTGTCGGACCGCCAAACCATACGCCGGTCCGCCTACTAGAGGATGATGTCATATATAATTAGAGCTGTAATTAATATATAGATTATCGATCATCAAAATGTTTAAAGCTACATTGTGTAAGAATTTCTCCCATCTAGTGGTGAAATTGTATATGACAACTAACTGAATATTACTTTGTAGCCCCTCCCATTCCGAGTGCGTTATAACTCCTACGGTGGCCGTATTATTCCAAGAAGTACGACTTCGTCCGTGAGTGTTCCTTCCAGTGTAATAATAGTTTTACGTTATTTTGGTACCATTTCATTTCTAACATCAGCTATCAGGTTCCCAAACATGCAAGCTAATGTTAGTAAAGTACCAGTGCTATTGTTATTCTGTATATTGAACGAGATTAATGGTGTAAGGCAATGTTTACAGCGTAGGAGAGAAGCAACGGAGGTTTGTGTTTTTAATATATTTCTCTGAGCAGTATGAATAATGTCAATAAAACCGAAATTAGCTCTTAGTATCTCCATCTAGTTTGTGTTACAACTGCACATGACGTGAGTTGTCTGCCAGGGAAATCACGACACATATGATTACGTTTATGTTGCAAGGTAGACAATCCTTTTTCATCATTGACGCAAGGAAAAGTATCCTAGACGTCGTTCTAGCGTTAATCACAACCATGCTATAGTTAGCCAAGCAATATGTATGCTGAATTACCTGTCGAGAAGAAAGCAGGCAACTTCGGTGTCCCTTTTAAAATCCTTGCTCCTTATGAGCTCTTTCCATCTTGGAAAAGCCACTCCATAATTACTTTGGCGCCTCCGTTACATGTCCTAGATGGGCGTTCCATCTTCAACCGGCTTCCAAATCTGCCGGCAGTCGCTGAGTAATCCCCCCCCCCCCCCTCCCTGGCATTCGTCACGGCGCCACTGAGTGTAAAAGCATGAAACGCGAAAGTATGTCCCCCTCTGGCTAACATATTTTAAAGACATTGGGGCGAGTCGTTCCACTGTATTCTGAATGATTCTGAATGTCAGATTCTACGCGTACGAGAATACTTTGATTAGTTGGTGGAAGTAATTACACATGAATGAGCACATATATGTGAAAGAACAAATGTTTTTTTTGTTAAGAATCAACTAAAAAATGTAGACAATGGATCTTTACGTTGTTTAAAGCACAAATCATCAAAATACACTGGTTTCAGCTTCTCAAATGTGAATATTTCCTGGTTTTCTTAGTATTCTATCATACTATTCAGAATCTTTGGGTTTTGGACAAAATAAGCAATATTAATATTTCAATTTGAGCTTTGGGAAATTGTTATCGGCATTTTTTTAAAATTATTTTCTGACATTTTGTAGTCCAAACAATAGACAATAATCAGCAGATTATTTGATGATGATAATGGAAATGATCATTAGTTGCAGCCCTCTTTATAATATCGTGAAAGGTGAAACTGAGGTGACCCCCATCAGTGTGGCTTTTAGACATAATAACCCATCTCTTTTAGCCCTCTACAGGAGGTCAGAGGTCAGCTGCAAGGTGGCATAGTTGAAGGATCTATAGCCCATGGAGCCATTTTGTCAAACAAGACTGATGCTCTTTTTCACAAGAAAAGCACATTTAAATTTGTAGAAAATAGTTTAAGGCTCACATGAAGTCATCACACATGTTATCAAAGTTGCATCACACATAGCAGAGTTAGAAGCAGCCTGGGAGTGCTGGGATCTGATGAGGTTCACCCTGACGGGGTGCTGGCTCAGAAAGCGCTCCCTCTAACGGACAGAGCCGGGCTGACTCACAGTTAGCACAAACAGCTCACCAGGAAGAGGTTAATCCACTCATAGCATTTTAATGACATCCACACCAGTGCACTATGCTAATCACATTTGCCTTCACATCTCACGAAACGCTAGCAGCCAGTGTGCAGCTCAGTGCAGCCGGCTGCTACAGTCCAGTGGCTATGTCATGGAGCTCCAAACTCACACATTTTGGGAGAAATGTCAACCCAAACAGACTGCAAAACCAGCCCAAAACGTCACAACTCCGATAGTGCCTTTTAACACGCATGCCCATGATGCATTACAGTGGGAATGAGCAGGCTGTCCTCTTTTAAAAACAGGTTTAACCAAAAGAGTTGCTCATCCTCCGTGAAAAAGCTCTGTTACAATTCATGTAACGGTTAACTTGGTCCGTTTCCCTCATCATTTTGCCACCGGCTCCTCTCAGGTGCGGTGATGAACACACGTATGAACTTCATGGCGTAAAGTAGGCTATGACGTGTTTAACATACAAGCGACATATCCAAAGTTAGCTAACAGACAAGCGGGAAAAATTATGCTTTTTAAAGAAAAAAAAGGTAAGTTAAAACTTGAACAATAGGCGCCGGTGTATACAGATACTGCACTTCGACTCACCTTGAGCGGCCGTTCCTCGGGTGCTGAATACACTTGCTATCAAAGTGGCCACATACCAAATCATAGTACTATTGCCGACCAGAAATAAACCTCATCATATCTCAAAGTGCCCCTTTCGGTGAACCTCTCATCGCCTAATGTCCCAAGAACGAACTGAAGCGGGCCGGTATCCTGTTTTCTTGTTAACCGAGCCCTGGACACTTTTCCATCGGCGCATTCCCCTCTCTCTTCCCCTCTCCTCCGCTCTCCACTCGCATCCTGAGACGGATCACCTGCGCCAATGGGACGAGAGCACACGACGCAGTGAAACCAGGCGCGAGCTCCTAAATAACCGCGGCCCCGCCTCCGCACTGGTTTCATTGAGGTGCGTGGGAAGAAGTCCCGGCCGCTGATTGGTCACCTGCGCTGTCGGTTTCCCAGCTGGAGTGTTGCGTTCAATTAATTTGGACATACACGGAGATTTCAGGCTTTGGTTAAAGTAAACCACCTCAGTGTGCTCATGGCAGCTCGAAAGAGGGCCAGCTTTTTAATTACTGGCATTTTCACCGTAAACGCACTTACATTTACAATGATAGCAATAATATCATGATATAGGGTAACTTTATTTTTTTAAATATGCCTACTTGCTAACCGTTTTTATAGTTAAGTTAGAACACATTAGGATACAGCAAGGTGCGGTCAAAAAAATCATAAAACAGAAGGCAAAAATAGTATCATTAGGCCCTATAGTATAAAACCTGTTGTGGTAACTGTCACTTTTCAAAGTTACTATTAGTAGCCTATAAGGATTGGGTAAGACTGAAAAGTCCTACTTACAAAGACATGCCGGCATTTTAATAAATTAGTTCATTGTTTGTAGTAAGCTATAGCCCTGCCTTCACAATGGCACAGTCCCAACCACAGATGGTAAAATCCAACAGGTGGTTATCCTGTAAATGCAATGAAAATAGGCTACCTCTTGCTTGTTTAAAAGACAGGAATACTACCATTGCTCGACTGTAGGTGTTTATGCATGACACAACATTTAGTGTGGGTCGGAGATATTGGGATCGATAATAGGCTCCAAAACTGCAAGTTTCTGACTTCTGTGTCATAAAAGGGTTTTTGCATTTTCCCGTTTTTCAAGTAGGGCCTGAACGCAGCACTATAGGGAACCGTTTTAAGGTGGGTTGGAGTGTGAAGCCTTAGCGGAGCTGCGGTATCATCCTGCGCAATAAGACGAGAGGAATCCTCCAGCACTGTGCACCATCAGATCACTGCCTGCATTCCATATATTCAAATCCATTTTGTAAAATGTTCACTATGTATGACTGAAATAGTGGTGGTCAGATTGCTAAAGTGTCACATTAAAAAAGAGTTGCCATGCACTGTGATCACTGACTTAAACAAATAACTTGTCTTAATTCAGCATGATTCATCTTCACAGTGATTCAGTCAAGGACAGTTTAAAATTCAACTGACTCAGTCTGCCTTGCTCATAGAGTATTATACCTCAGAGCCAATTCTAAGTCTAGGACCCCTGAGGAGGAGGCCCAGTGACAGCCTCCAGCAGTATGACAAATAAATCCATCTGAAGTTATTTGAGGTCATTCTGTTTCACATGCTAGTGTTGTTCTCATCATTTGCTATTCTTGTTTATATCCAAATGTTCTCTGCTGGCAAAATGATGACAAATGTGACCGATGATACAACTCGTCTTGCAACGTCAGTTATTTATTTTCATCTTCTCAACGACTGTAGATATTGTCTAAAAATTATTCTCTAAAGCACTTTGCACTTATTGCAATGGTTGATGTTGCAAAAAATGTGTGCCATTTTACGAAACAGAAACTTAGTTTAGTTTTTACATCACTTATATTGTAGCATGTCATGTCATTTTAACTACTACTTGGAAATCTACTTCTTCTCAGTGGCTTGACAAAATATTGTTTTTCATTAAATTGGAGAAAAACAACAACAACAAATCTGAAAGACTTCTAGATGTTTTTGATGTGTTTCTTTTTTCTAAAAATAAAAATTTTAAAAGTGCCCATTGTCGGTCCACCACTTTGGTATAAACCAGTGGTTCTCAAACTTTTTTCAATAATGCCCCCGCTTTGAAATATTTTATCAGCTAAGTACCCCTTAACAGTGCAAAATATTTTTTTAAAAAACAACCTTGTAACTTAAAAACGCTTATATCAGTTATATATCAACTATTTGATGGAATACCGTAAAATTTGGTACATGTACCCTAATGACTTTGGTGATCCCCTGACTTTTCCTCTAGCGCCACCGATAAGGGCTTTGTGATTTTAGATAGGTCGCCATGAAGGTTGGTGCAGACATTCATTTTCCCCTCAGGATGAATTGCAATAACTCCCCTCATTTTGTATGTAGTGCCATCATCAGGTCAAACATTTATTTTAAACATACATCATAGCGTTGTCATTGTGAACGTTGTAGCATGCTGATGTTAGCATTTAGCTCAAAGCATCACACTGTGCAACTACAGCCTCACAGAGTCAATAATATGGCTGTAGATTCTCAGTCTTGTTTAAAAATGTCTCCTCATGGCAATGTATCATGTTTTACTCGTTCTGTCAATCAGCCAAGTCTTTGCTATTTTGAAAGCTAATTTTAAAGATAGAAAAATTAACAAAAAAAAGAATAAAGGACTGGAAAAACCAACAGGGAATTGGTCATGAAACATTCTGCCAGTCCATACTTTAGTACTTTTCATTCTATAAACCAATGTGGGAAACTTAAGAAGCATTCTTATGTATGCCCTTTTCTTTTTTATAATGCCTGATGGGGATGTTAATGTAAAGTAGCATTTTGAAGCAAACATCCAGGTACAAACTATCTGCTCTCACTCTCTGTCACACTCTGCCTCTCTTTTCCGGGGATACCTTAATCTCTCTCTCTCTCTCTCTCTCTCTCTCTCTCTCTCTCTCTCTCTCTCTCTCTCTCTCTCTCTCTCTCTCTCCTCTATCTCACAAAGACTGTGAGGCCTTTCATGTTGTCTCTTCTACAAGATACAGCCAGCAGAGTCCGGCATGTCAAGCTCCAGCATGTCAGCATCTCTGACAGAGACATCACAGGCTACACATGAAGCTGAAGGCACTTCTCCTGATGCTCAATAGCAATACAGGCCACTGTTGTGATTGGAGACCAGCCATGTCTCACAGCTCCCAGTCACACCGAGCACTGTGCTTTTAAAAGAGCTGTGTGAAGTGCAAATAGTATACTCAAATATATTCATCGTGTTCTGTGATCTACTCCAGGTTTCCAGCACACTCAGCTACAATGAGGTCTTTGTATCTCCGTGGTGATGTAATGATAATGAGCCAGGTGTGACTTGTTAACAATTGACCATGGCCAGTGGTTTTAATATATGTGGTAATAATGAAACTCAACTGGTGTCATATCTTAAAGGATGAAATTCAGTTGTATCTCCCCCAGTCTCAGTAGAACAAGTTTGTTTTAGGGGGAAACTTTGGTTAATGGAGCTAAAACAAACAATGGTCCATTAATCCATTTGCCGAGGGACAAAAAAATAATAAGCAACCATTTTGATTATTGATTAATCACTTAAGTCATGTTTTAAGCATTTAATACCTGTTGCTGAAGTCTCATGCGCTATTACCTTTCTTGCATTCCTTCTGCAGTCCATTGCAATTACTGTGGAGGACAACGGGGAAATCAGCGATATTTTACAATTTAGCAAGCTGGACTGCCATTTCTTTTAACAGGGGAGACATTTACTATACCAGTGTCCAACATCATCATGACGTTGTGGAGAACTATTTGTGATTTTGTTATGTAGCAATTTGTTGTCACTGAAATGAATGAATCAGTGTGTCAAGTCTTTTTCTATCTCATAGTGTTTCTAAATGCAGTACTTGAAGCAGTTCAGCATATTTACTGAAGCTGTACTTGCATGATTCTTGCATTGTTCGGGTTGTATCCACATGGTTGAATGCACCTATTGTAAGTTGCTTTGGATAAAAGTGTCAACTAAATGAATGTATTGTACTGTAAAGTAGAATGCAACAGAAGGATTGCCATCCACATTCACGTGCAAACGCACATTTTGCATCGTTTGGGCCGATCGTCCAAACGATTCCTGTAAACGCACTGCCTGAAAACTTTTTTGAAACTTTTTTAATGTGCTGTTGGATTGCTTTTTATTTTGCTATTCTGTCTGCCATCGGATATGATTGCAGTGCGGTAACTAGCAGAGCTAACTTTAGCGCGCTAAAAAAAAAAAGTTAGCGCGCTAACGCTGCTAGCTAACATCGGCTTTGTCTTTTTGATAATCTACACGTTTTTCTTGCGGTAGCCTTTCTATAATAAACCGTGGTAAAAGTTACTATAATCCGTTTAAGGAGTTGATAAGCAGACAGATTAGCTAGCTAGTTGATAAGTTGTCTACTTCAACTTTATAAACAGCTAACCTTAACGTTACGTCCCTGCTGGAGCTATCAGCTACTATAGCGATGTTTAACGTTAGCTACATAACGTTAGCAATATCTTGTGTACAATCCAGGACCGGCAGGGCACAGGGACGTGTAAGTGAGAAGAGACAAAGTATTTAGCTAGATGAAGTGAGCTGGTTTGACCATTGCGATGGGATATGGTTAGCTTGACCGCAGTTATGTCAGTGGCCGGTTAATGTGAGTGCACTAGTTAGTGTGGGGTAAGAGGTTGAAGGCTAGAGGTCGAGGGGTCTGGCTATGACATCATTGATACGCAAGTATGCGGCTTCGCCGTCCAAACGAAGTCACAAGGGCGCCATTTAAAAATTTTTTTACCCTGGGACCAGGTTTCAAAAAAGTATGTTTTCAGGCAGTGCATTTACAGGATTCGTTTGGACGATAGGCCCAAACGATGCTAAACATGTGCGTTTACACCAAAACTATTTCCGTGTGGCTGGCCCCTCAGAAAATGGACGTGGGTCTGTGTACAGGCACTGATGATTAAACAGCAATGGGAGGAAGGCTACTATTACCCAAAACTGCTTGAAAATGTGTTTTCATCCTAAGACAACCTTGCAACTGTTTTTAATTTTTGACACTAGAGTTTCAAAAACCAGAAAATGGTCTCAAATGATTGCTCCTGTCAACTCAGAGGCACAGCAGCTTTATGACGCAGAACAGCTACAGGTGTGTCAGCTCAACACTTTGATAGTGCTGAGGTGGTCGAGAGAGACAGAATTCGCTTTCAAAACCACTTTCTGATAAGCATTCATTGTACCATTTTTTTTTTTACCAACAGTTTTATAGGTGGATAATAATACATTTACAAGCAAGAAGTACAATTTCAAGTCCACTTTATTTCAGAGGGAAATGTGTTTCTGTAGATATTTCAACATTTATTTGTCAGCTATAGTTACTAGTTGCCTTTCAAAAGATAATTTTACATTGAAAAAAAAGCATTTGATTAGCTTATAAAATATAATCCATTATTAAAGATTAAACCAGTAGTTCCCAACCCAATTTTTGACTTGTGATCCCTTTACAAAAAAGCAGTGTCTACTCGGGGCCCCTTGTTATGTTTTCAGAAGTCTATCGTTAGCAGTTCCACCAAAGTTTCAGACATTTCCTCTCTAAACTTCTCAGATAGTTCCATTTGAGTTATTGCTTGTGGCTGTAGATGTTAAATGATCAAATATTTCCCATTAAAACAGATATTACAAAAAAGTCCAAACATTATTATAAATATGTGTATTACAACTTTATTTCTTCTTCTTCTTCCCTATCACATAAACCCTCTTTGGAGGGGCCTGACGCTCAGCTCGGGAACCACTATAACAAACTACAGTACCTAACTGTATGTAAAATTGTTAAAATAGCTCCACCGTGAGCAGCTGCAAACAGCCAAATGCTGCTTATGCATTAACAATCTAATAATGTAATTTTGAAAATTATACATCAGTCAGGAACCAGTAGTTTTACTTTTGGTATTTTAAGTAAACCTTGCTGATCATACTTCTCTACTTTTACTGTGTAGGATTGTAGAATAATCACCCTCAGGTCGTACGTCACCATTCCATCAAAATGATTATGAAATGATTTCAAGCAGGCCTCGTTGATAATGTTCAGCTCCCTAAGAACCACAAAACAAAGCTGCAGACCCAAGCATTTGCTTGAATAGTGTGCCAATCCCCGTTAGGGGTGTGACACCCAACGGACCTATGGACTTACCGTTAAGCCAGGTCCACCAGACTGTAGTCTCGCATTACCAGACCTTCCTCCACAGCGCTGCGAAGGAGGGTCTGGCTAGTCCACATAGCATTCCTGTATGGGAGAAAAATGTGCTCTGGTTTATTGGTATTTCTATAAACCGATCACAATCGTCTTCGGCGGCGCTAAGCACCGGACGGAGCCACGGTGTCGCTGCTAAATAGTCTCGGGAAGGAACTTGATTTGGTGGAACATGTGTACGTTCAAAAGTTGTTTTAGTCGTGCAACAGAAAACTCAGATTGGACAGATAGTCTAGCTAGCTGTCTGGATTTACCCTGCAGAGATCTGAGGAGCAGTTAACCATAGTCCTCCGGAGTATAGAATTACAACACAAAGGAAGAGGAAGGTGACAGACATCAGCCCGAAATGAGGGACATCCTACGGAATGCTCCCTGAACAATCCCGGAAATTAAAGGTTGGCAAATATAGACTAACCCCACTGAGACTGAGAAGTAGAAAGAGAAAGAGTGTCTGCGTTGGAGAGTCTTGATTGTTTTTGTAGTGCTGGCGGATGTTTTCGTGTTCCCCTGAGGCGCCACAGAGTGCAGACCCACGAGAGCTGTGATAGGGAAGTTGTGGTGAGTCGCAGCTTGAGGAACAGAGGCAACAGAGCAGGGTGCGGCTGAGAGACTGAGGGAGAGCAAAGCTGTCTGATGCTTGGACAATTTTGAGCGTTATCGTGTACAGTGCACATTTTACCATTTTCCTGCTTTTTTTTTTCTTCTAGGAGCTTGTTTTGAACCATTTTATATTTCCGTAAAGTCATTTTAAGCCTCTGTCTTTTCTTTCCTCTGTGTAAGAATCTAGACTCACACAAAGCTTGGTGTAAAATGAGTCCTTCCTTTATAGAAAAAGAGCACTTTCTCTGCCTTGTTTCAAACATTTTATTATATGAACATGTGACAAATACAACCTTTGAATCTCACAGAGGCTGGGACAATTGTGCAATTGTTGACGAGCTTGATGATACTACGCCTATTACCTTGGATACCATAATGACTTCACCATTACCAGCCATAACCTGCACCTGGGACTGAACAGCAATAGCTCAGGTTACATCCCAGCAGGGCATTGAACATCCCATAATTACTTTAAGTCTTACCAGTTTATTACATTACTGGAATACTTTGTCATGTACCCAAATAATCAGCCACCATTCTGGACATTTACTTATTTACTCGTTACATGTCATTATTACACGGCTTCATTAAATACTCAATTCTGATTGGTCAATTACAACATTCTATAGTGTGTAATTTCTGAACAGCAGACCGCTGCTATGAATAGACTGTTGCTATGGATGCAGTTGTGATCATAGACTCTGAGGACCATTTAAAAAAAAAACCCAATTCAGATTAATATTTTTTCTCAAATTATTGATTTCTTCAATAAGTGGCTCTGTAATAAGCGGGATAAAAGCGAGCAGGTTTTTAGTGTGAATTAAACCCATTCAGGGTGTCTGGGTTTAATTCGCAATAATGACCTGCTCCTTCTACAATATCTGTTATGTCATAACGCGGGCTATATTTGATCGCTTTCATGAATACAGACGTCCCATTATGTCCTCTGGGTCTGCCATGCACATGACTGGGGTAGAGTGGGCACTGGGGTGGAGGGGATCAATTAGGGATGTCTGCAGGCCTTCCCCTCGCTCTCTCTCTCTCTCTCTCTCACACACACACACACACACACACACACACACACACACACACACACACACACACACACACACACACACACACACACACACACACACACACACACACACACACACACACACACACACACACACACACACACGCATTGTGTCTCTGCCTCACCCAACCTTTCCCTACAACCCAGGAGAGTTGATGGTCCAGCTGGCATGCAGCCCAGGCCATGCCCCCCCTCAGACCACCACCATGGGGAGTGAACCAAATACCACAAACACAATGATATCCAGGTCACCACACAACTGTGGCAAGATATGACAGAAGCAGACTGATGCAAATACTAAATCACAAATTAGGACAATGTTTTGGCAACAGGAAAAGATGGTAGTAAAGTCATCTTTCGTTTAGTTTTAGTTATGTTACAGACTAGATAAAGCCTTTAGACTCAGGCAACAATATAATTACAGCAAAAGTCAAAGACAATTAGACCATCAGACCAGGAACAGGACATATATCACACAATAAGTGAAGGAAATAGATAGAAAAAAAAGAAACACCCAGAATGGATCCTTGAATAAACCCATAAGTACATTTTGCATTAAATAGCACCAAATTACACAAAGAAACACAAAATTGCACTTCAGAGATACATTAATTGATTATTAATTGACACAGTCTGTGACACATCCACGAAACGAGAAACAACATACCTCAAAGCCTGTTGCACACTTTTGAACACCGTTCTGTGGAAAAATGTCATTCAACCCAGAAACTGCAGCAAAGCAGTGCACACAGTTTTGAGAATACGTGCCCCTTGTGTTAGTCCCTTAACTATTTCCTGGACACAAACTGGAGTTTTATGACCCAACAACATCCTCAGATCTTCGCGCTCTTATACAGCAGCAGTCAATGTGGTCCACACAGTGATGAATGTCTGGAATACATACAAATTACAGTGCATTACAGTTCGTAGCTATATGTACAAATGGTTCATAAGATCAGCCTGAATTAACATGCAATAATATACAACAGTTATACAGAGTTTCCTCCTAAGAAAGAATCAAATGATGTAATCAGATGATCAAAAGCAGTCATATGTCTACCATGTAGTCAATCTGATAAAAAAGGGCAAGGCACACACACACACACACACACACACACACACACACACACACACACACACACACACACACACACACACAATCCATTGGTCTGTTTCTGTATTATTTTGTCCTCCCTGCTGCTATTTCAAATATTGCCAGTACAAACAAAAAACAAAAGAGCATATGTGGTTAAACATTTGGCGGTATTTCTCATTTAAGACATATTGAGTCTTAATCTGTCTCCAATAAAAGCCACAGAATATAAATATATACCATGTTTGTAAACTATCTGTACAGTCGGTTTGCTGGTGGACATTTCCAAATCACATAGAGCATGTGTGTTTTATGTCTACAGAGCAGTGAAGCGGCCAAGGCGATAATCCTGTGTTGATAGAATTAGAATAACATCAGTTGACAAGTGGAAACAACACTGTATCTGTTTAACATTGGTATAGAGACAGGAAGGGGAGAGGGAGCTCCTGATCCTGCTTCTTTAAAGGTAAACATGATTCACTGGTTTAATTACATTATTTTATATGGATCTTAACACCATGGAAAGTACTTGATTACTGTTAGGTTGGGTCAGGAATTAGGTCAGGTAAGGTTAATGTTGGGCTAGATTAGGTTTGATAATTTTAGGTTAGGTTACAATCTCAAAGATCTCATTTCCATTCTCATTGGCAGCACATATATGGCGATAAGCAATAACTGCAGGTGTGTTTTTCTCGTCTGTAGTCATTGCTCTCTTTTACCCAGTTCAGGCTACTTGAACGCCTAAAAGGCACAGGCACAAGTTGTGTGTTCTTTAAAAAATTCAATAAAACTAATAAGATAAATAAAATATAATAAGATATTTAAAAAAAACAACAGCACATAAAACAAGTTGAATCAAATAAAATTGAGTAAGTATAGCAGATACTATATACATATATAGAACATATGACTAGTGTATTTCTGGTATGAACATTGATTTTATAGGTTTAAACAGCTAAGCTATGTGAAAGGTTCTGTTTCAGGTAAGCAGGGCTTGAAATACTTTTTTTAACTGCACCATTTGGTGTATTTGTCCTTTGTTCTCTGCACTTTCGCCACAGCCACATCCAACAGGAATTACATGTAGAGTGAAGCTACTTTTGACTACTATTGTACTACGTTTGAAAAATAAATCATGAATTTTTCATAAAAATATTCATACAAAATGAAGGAGCACTAACATCCAAAATGAAGAGGTGTGTCATGTGTGTCCTGTGTAGTGATACATTTTGATATTAAATTTGAGTCGCTGGGATACATTACATGGTAATTATTATAAAAAAAGCCATTTATTATATTAAAATATGTATGTAATATAAATGAAAACATTATAAAAACAATGTGTGCTACTAACTTTAATCATAATTTTCATTAAAATTGGCAAGCCAGCATGAAGGTATTGAAAAAACATTGGTTTAGTGTTATTTAAACAGTAATACATTGATGATCCCTAACTCAGCCAGCCCCCAGCAGTTAAACGCAACCGCTGGGAGGATGTTTTTCTTAAAATAAGGTTGATTTCATACAGACCTGTGGCTTCTACAGAAGCATGAACATTCATTTCACAATCTTACAGCTCAGGGTCAGTGTACCTTGGATGGTTCAGACATTATGGTAATAAATCAAGTGAGAAGTAGGGTCAGTTCCCCATAGACTTCTACAGAAACAGACTTCTTTTTGGAGCCAGTGGAGTTGCCCCCTGCTGGAAATGGAATAGAATGCAGGTCATCGTATCACTTTTTTAGGCCTGGAAGTTTGCCACTTGGTCTGGAGTGAATGTCTGTTGAATGTGCTGATCTGTCTTGTCTGTCTGTCTGTCTGTCTGTCTGTCTGTCTTCTTTTCGCGCTGTAACATTATCAGTTATAAATTTGTTTTACACCACGTGAGAAAATGGATGTGTGGTGGGACAGTGTGCAAAGTGTCGTTCAATGCAACATATTTTCTGTACCAAGTTGCATGTGGTATTTCGAGACCTGGGTAAGTATACTTTTCCGAGGTTGGCATGTAGCCCTAAATTTAATGTATGTAGTCTATATAATACTGACAAGTACATATGTATTAGGTAAGTTGTTGAAGTTAAACAGATCACCAAACATATGACAACAAGGACATAGTAAGCCAGTTAATGATGTTAATGGATTCGGTCAAATCATGTTGTATGATATTTCATCACTGTCTAAAAAATATGATGTTTTTAGGATGAAATGATCCGTTTTTTAAAGAAACATTGTGCCATATCAAGTGGAATTAGTTTATAAATCAAAAGGTATTGTGATTGGCAAATAGCCATTCTTGGAAAAAAAATTATAATGTCAGAGTCAATGCAAAGTTGATTCAGAGTGCATTATGTCCCATATGATAAATTATTAAAGGTGGTTGCAGGGTGTGTATTGGTCAATCCCTGCTTTATGTTTTTCCATTCAGTCTCAGAAACAACCGTCACCACTTCCGTTCATTCACATGCAGGCCCCACTTAGCGTTAAACAGACATGCTCCTCATGTTCCCATTGCCAGTCATTTTCTGAAGAAAAAAAAAGCTTAAAAGGTCCAGTGTGTAACATGTTTAGTTGTTCATTATCAAAGTCTGTGTTGCCCATTCACAAACTTGTCCTCTTTCATGAATATTTACCACCACCATCAATTCCAAGTATTCCTTTCGGCTTGAAATTTTACATTTTTGCATTTGCATGAACTGGGGTAGACGCTCCATATTCATGCTCCATCTTGAAATACGTTAGCCGGTAAGGGACATACAGGACATACTGCTCCTCCTTTCGTGTTTTCTCTGTCACATGATAAACTCACAGCTGCTGCTAATGCTGCTAATGGGTATCGTAGCTTCCCGGACCCCGGCAAGTTTGAAGAAGGAAACATGGAGGACCACACGTATTCAAAATCCAAATTTCAGAAACTTCTTCTTCGCCCAGAAAAAGAAAAAGGATATTGAAAAGAGCAAGAGACCGGCTTTTTGAAGCGTGAAGGCTACCGTAGCTATAATACATACTTTAAACTGTGTGGTGCGAGAGAGTTGATTGCGATATATGATCTCAACGCTAGATGGGAGAAATTCCTACACATTGGACCTTTAAAAATGTATAATATGCAGTATTTTCTTAAATAAATAGCATAGATACATGTATAATACAAATGTAATCCCTCTCAATCATCACTCATGACCCACCAGAAGTGTGCAGTGGTATCTGTATCTGCAGAGACCCTGTCCTCTGCCTGGATTTTCTCTTTTCTTCTTATTTGTCTGTATGCAGGACGTTTATGGGCGTCAGCAAAGAGCCTTTTGGCCCCATGTAACCCCCAGCCAATAACAATGCGCAGGGTCGTGGCGTCTGATACTGACACATACTCAGAGCACAGCAGCTCCTCACAGCATACAAGGGACTAGGGGCAGGGGAAACACTGAAGCATGTGCAAACACACTGAGGTGTAGGTGTGCTTAGCTGTGCTTTAGATCAAAACCGCCGTGAAACAATCAGAAAATAACGTTTTATTCCTCTGATTCACCGCTTTGTTCAGTGCCCCTTATCTTCTTTCACATCTCTCTCTCTCTCTCTCTCTCTCTCTCTCTCTCTCTCTCTCTCTCTCTCTGTCTCGTTGAGCTGGGGAGAAGGAGCCAACTTTGAACGCTGCCTTTGGGTATGACACATGCCTTTGGTATAGAGAGACCTGGGTTTGAATCCCACTGCGATACATCAACCAATGTGTTCCTGAGAAAGACACCTAACCCCTGGTTGCTCCAGTTTGTAGGTCGCTTTGGATAAAAGCGTCAGCTAAATGACATGTAATGTAATGTAACCAACCGACAAAAGTAACATATAAGGAATATAAGGAAGTCTTCAAACTGAGTGTCACAGCACTGTTTCCCCAACTAGCACCGGATTTAAATAATCTTTGTATTTAAAGAAGCCTTAGTGTTTGCAGTCGTGTCACTGTGGTTCTCTGCTGCAAAGTTAAGCTCATATTTTTGGTCTGGATTGTTTTTGGTTAAATGAGAGACTAATGTTCTTCTCATTTATAGGATGCTTGTGGGAGAGGCAAATCCTTCTAAATGTCTAAGCACACCTCGTCCTCCAAATAGCTCAATTTAACTGCAGTTTCCAACTTAAAGGAGGCGTTCTGCTTTCACACTCCTCTGACTCAAACTGCTCCACAGCTTTTTTCAAGTTTCCTGTTTACCCTGTTTGGGTACCAACAGCTGCCCGGACTCTTGTTTGATGTGATGACTGTGGTGGAATATGAACATGCTTTTTTAAATCAACATTTAAAGTGCTGTGGATGGTGTTTATTTGAACAATGTTTAATGCTTTGACTGCCTCTGCGTGCCTGACCTGACAGGGCATCTGTGATGTGCTGTTATATTTCAGCCTGGTCTATATGGAAGATCTAGAAATAAAATTCAAAATGAATTTCTGAGTTGGCATTACAGGTCTCACACTTGAAGTTGCTTTCACGCCTCAGTAATTTTCAAGTAACATAAAGCCTGGAGCTCTATATATTCAAGTTTCTTCATAAGAGCGCTTCACGGTTTCGTGCCTTTACGAAAGTCTCTTCATTTTTTATAAAGCTCATGTATTTATTAGAAGGATAGCGTTATACACTCAGCTGCTTTCAAAGTACCTCATGAAAGCTTAAATAGAGAACAACCATCTCTCATATCCTTATAAATTACAATTGTATTTAACATGTGTACTATTTATTGCCTGCCAAAGTCCATTTCAATCTTGGTGAAGAAAAAGGGTTGCCAAACCTGAAAAACAACAATTTGACCACACCAACATTCATAAATAATCTCAAGAAAAGATGAATGTATTCATATAGGCCAGCTACAGTAAGTGCTCCTCTGTCATTATGTCCTCATCAATCATCATTTCCTTGACTATACTTCTATTATTGTGAAAGTTCTAACATTAATATGGTTACATTTTGTTCATGTTGTTTCCTTGATTAAATAGAAGAAAGAAGAGGGACTTGCATGTAACAAAGCTGTTTGGCCAGTGTGTAGTGTGTGTGAAGGGTGAAGAGAGAGCTGCCGTTTCATGAGTTGCTTGGAAACGCAACCAGTTTGCTTCTGCTTTTCAACTGGTATGAAGTTCAACAAAGTGCAGTGATGACTGAGATTAAACCCTATTTCCATATATACTTCAAAACAGGAAACATGGAAATGATTTAAAGTCATTTTCGTTTTACAATTCAGTTGTAATCAATGTCTAAGATGATTAACAAGTTTAAAGTGGGAGAATCATAGCTCATATAGCTCTGGGCCTGTATTTATCTAACCTCTAACAATTACACGTAAAATTTGCCACCTTAGGAGTAGAATAATTCATCACTCAGTATGAAGTTAAAATCGACTCACTCCTACAGTGAAGGAAGAACTTTAAGAGCAGCTTTCAGGTGACTACATTATTAATCACGTCCACACAGATCAAAAATAGCCAATCAGCAACACGGATTTTCCCTATAACTGCTCCATTGTTTCTTCTTTGAAAGGAAATTAACTTATTTAATTAACGCAAAATGTGAGAGCTTATACACTTCGTGTGAGCACTTGTAGAACATGATGTGAGAACTTGCAGAACAAAAATCTAAAGTTGTAAGTTGAAATTTTTGCTGACAAAAAATATTCACACACCTGCATGTTCTGAATGTGAAGTCACAGAAAAACAATTTACTAATGTGTAGATTGACATTACAATGACAGCTGCAAACTTGTTACGCAACATTTACTCATATATATTTTTGTTTATTATTATTACTTGAGTCCATTTTCCAGTACAACCACAACTCTGTGATTACATCCTCTTGGATCGGTCACTGCAACTTCACATATGTGCTCTCTTGCATCCAAAGTGGTGAATCTGTGCGCCTCGACTTCTTGCGATACATTTGGTGCAAAACAAATTTGTACCTGTGGACTTGGGCTGTGGAGCTCTCAGCGAGCAGAGCATGGCAAGCAGGGGTTTTATCGCCAGATGAGGGATTGTCCGGCTCATTTAGTGTAGCATTGAAGCTTGGTGGAATAAGCAAGCGTTATCGAACTAGCCAGCCGGCTTCTAAATAAATAGCATTTTAAATCATCTAAACAGTCAAACTGAAACACTGGATAGGAAGCAGGCAGTGAGCTCCAGTTCCTGCAGCTGCAGACGGTCATCAGTGGGGACACTACCTTCCTTCTACAAGCTCTGAATATTTTAACATACAAGTTCAGATTTGTGCTCCGCAAGTTCTCACATCGTATTCTGAAAGCGCACACATCAAGTCTACAAGCTCTTACATTTTGCACCATATTTACCTTCACCTTTAGTGTTTCCCCACCAACCCAGACTTTGATCACAATGCAATACGTATGAAATGGAATACAGTGATGGCAGATTGTCTCATTTGAAATTAATGAACTGCCACTGGAGAGCAATGCAATGAAGGCATGAAGTGTCATCGTGGTGTAAGAGCCACTCCAGTCCTCCAGAAGGACCACAGGCTTCCCATGCTGAACCTTATCTTAGCACTTAGGAGGAACAGTGTAATAAACCTACAGCAACCATGAATTAGCTCACATTTTACTACATGGCCTCATTCATAGCTGCAGGCTTCCTGTATGTTTAATCTATAGCTTTAGAAAGAACTGAAGGCTTATCTGAACCAAAAACATAGTTCATGCTTTATTCTTCATGGCCACAGCCTGCATCTTTTTTCATAGTCATAGTAAGCAGTGTAGAGTAATCTGCTTGCAGTATTACTCTTTAAGGAAAGTATCTTGCCCTTGTCAAATTAGAAAGACTTTAGCTATAACTTCAACCCATAACAGAAATCCTTATGGCTTGACAGAGGGTGGGAATAGGACCTGAATGATCAGAGTTGGAAAATACCCTGTTGTAAAAGATGCACAGACACTTACTTGCTTTTTTTGTTAAGACATTGTGTTCATTTTAGAACGTTTCAGGACACCCGGCACACATTTCCCCAGAGTGCTTTAACAATGACATATTCAATCACATCCCGACGAGCCTGGCTGACTACGAAGAAAAGGGTTAAACGTATCTGACCCCACTGGGGGCCATTCAGTGGAGATGAGATGATCAAATCTCAAAAGCTGTTAAGTGGAGTCAAATGGGGTGCAGAGCAGATATCCTTCAATAATATAATTTTAGACAATGCCCACAGGACAGGCATTTTTCTTGTGGGATGAGATGAACAGTAGTAGAAAAAATCATCCACCTCTGTAGAATAAGCTTAAGATAATCCAAGAACACGCAAACACCTGGTGGCATGTCACAAAAGCCAAAGATGTACACAAACTATATTCAGAGGAGCTGCTTTGCTGATAATAAAGGGGACAGAGAAAAAGCATCCAATGCAAATGGCTGGAGTTATGAATTACAATCTGGGCATCTGATGCAGGCCATGTTGTGTCAACAAGTAACCCCAATAGATAAAACGAGTACATTCATAGCCATTGGCAATTTACTCAGTGGTCACTTTACTTGGTACACATGTACAATCTTATGCAATCCAATACAACAGCTCTGCCATCATATCTATACCATGTTTAGTTTTTGGTGACATTGTCAGAAATGTGTAAAATCAATTACATAAGGTCTTGGTTAAAGGTGGTGTTGTACTTGTCACGTCATAATCCACCTGTTAAGTTTGTATTGGCCGCCGGGCTGGGTGTGGCCTACCTGCGTCAGAGAGTCTGCAAAAGCGGAAGTGAAGAAAACTGGAAGGGGGTGCGGTGGAACAGCTCAGTGAGAGACTGCTGAAGAGGATTGTGCTGAAGGACGTCAGGTAAGCCTCTAACCCATAGGCGTCCATTTCGGTGGGGACGGTGGGGACGCGTACCTACCAGATTTCGTTATGAGTCATTTTGTACCCACCACTTTTTTGAATTTAGTTTAAAAAGTTCATAACACATAATTCTTGAGCGACAGATGCCAAAAAATCCACAACAATCTCTATCCACACAGAGCAGACACAGCCTCTCTGCTGCTGCGCTGGCTGCCTGTCGGGACATTCTGCTTAACGTGAAAACAAGCTTAACGTGGTTTAATGTACCTAAACAACCATCAATCATCACCACATTTCTCATGGCCATATCTTGTCATGAACACTTAAGTCTGTCAAAAGAACTAAACCGAAATCCAACGATTATAGAAGTTATCTCACATTAGCTTTGTCTTCTTCATTGGCGCCTATGGCGAGGAAAAAGCTTGTACCTAAACAATGATTACCAAATTTCTCTCTCATATTGCTCCTCATAACCACTGAAAACGTGATGTGGTGATGATTGATCGTTGTTTAGGTACATTAAACCACATTAAGCTTTTTCATGGTATGACTTATAAAGCCCATAAGAACCGTGGGGAGTCAACCCTCAGCCGCTCCGCTGCCCAGCTGAAAATGTCCATAATAATAGGACTTTGGGTTCTATTATGATATAATATGAAAGAGAAATTTAGTGATGTCTGATCGTTGTTTAGGTACCTTAAACCACGTTAAGCTTTTTCCTTACATAGGCTCTAATGAAGCAGAAACGCTTAATGTCAGATAACGGCCATAATAACTGGACTTTGGGTTAGATGTTTGGACAGTTTTCAGTGGTTATGAGGAGCAATATGAGAGAGAAATTTGGTAATCATTGATCATTGTTTACGTACATTAAACCACGTTTTTATTCATTAGTAAGCTACAGCACAGCGTCTTTCAAAACATGACTGCACGAAAGAGAAAAAAAAAATGAACGTGTCGTTGCACCCAGCACTTCTGGAAATGCACTTCCGAATGCGTCTCTGTCCCCAGCACATTTCAAACCAAACGGACGCCCATGCTCTAACCCTTACCTTCAGTCCAGCGGCTAAGTGGTTAGGTACTGTTCATTATTTATTTAAGGGGCCACCGGAGGAGTTTTGGGACCTTTAGGCTAAAAAGCCTTGACCCTCCCCCGCCAGTAATACTTTTTCTATGACCCTCCAAAACGATTTGAAAAAGTGGCATGACCCTCCCCTTATGTGCTAGCTTACGCTTAGCAAAAATATGCAGATACCATTTGATTTTTTACAGCCATGACATACACTACTTAACCTCTGCATTCTCATCTTACACATCACACTCCTCTGTTATGGTGTGGTGGCCATTTCAGTAGATTTACTCACTAACATTTTTGTGGAAACATAATAAGCATGGAAACTAAATGCACAATTCATGCATTACTGCATTACTTCAAATACTAAGTTACTCCTCTAGTAAACTAGTATTCACATGAAATAAAACAATAAAACATTGAGACCATTCAGCAAAGGACACTGGGAAATAACAATTCAACACTGGTTGCTATGGACTGGTCACTAGGCTTCCTCAGTCATTGTTTATTTTAGCACATAGGTAAAGCTGCTGAAGCTGAACATTATATTCCAAAACATATATGTTTATTTTTAAAGCAGATTTTAAATTACATTGTAACAATTTAACAATTCACCCTTATGAAATCAAATCGCAGCACGGCTGTTTTGGAACGCAATAGACAGACGGTGGCGGAATGCCCTGAGACTTAAATTAAACTAAAATGTAACCGTGAACAATCGGTGTTGGACCTACAGTCTGTTGAGATGCCTCTCTAAACGCAGAAACCAAGCGCAGTCACACCATAAAACGTTAAGACACGTTAAGAAAAAATATCCGTATTTTGCCGTAAAACGAAACGAAAACGAAAAAAAAAGTAATCCACAGCGATCAGTAGATCCACAAAAAGGGTCACGGTGTATCCAGCAAGGCCGATACGAGCGTCACATTCACCAGCCAGCTCCAAACAGGTGAACGAGGCCTCTCCACTTCGCTGTTTAAACAAAGTGAAATAAACGTATAAAAGTCAAAATCTACACAAAACCAACAATCAATTAGTAAGATGACATCACATGTATATACATGGCATTTAGGAAACCTTTACTGCAAGGTTGGCACGGCAAGATGTCCAGACTAGTGCAACATTAACTTTAGTTTTTTGTGTCCTTCTGCTCCCATCGTCAGCCAGGTAATATTTTTTTTACTAAAGCAGTATATGGAATCTGATGTATTACCTACCACCATTTAGTTGTTTTGTGTTATTTAAGATATTTATAAAATATCTGTTCATGCCAGATGTAATTATTCCACTCATTTAAACAATGCAATTACCAGTTTTAGCCACCAGGGGGGCAGTGCTCCCCCTGGCCACCAGCAAACTCATGGGTCAGACACATCTGGTAGCGAAGGAGGGCAGAGACTAAGAGCTACATGAAAAATATGCACCAAACAAGCCACTTTGAAATGTTGCTGTTTTCATGAATACAAAAGTTGGGTGGCCTTCCCCCCCTAGACTAAAAAATGTTGGGTGACCCTCCCCTCAACAAAGAATAAAAAGACATGACCCTCCCCTATTTTCCTCCGGTGGTCCATTCCATAAATACTGAACGGTCCCTTAGGTTCTCTAGTTTTTGAATGCATGAGTAAAACCAAGCTCTGTTATAATCCTTAATGTAACAAGTTTCCCCAGGGTTTGCTATGGACTAAATTATTTTGAGAAATGTTTCTATTTTTGTCCTCCCTATTTACATACATGAGGGGGACGGAATATGAGAAACACCTCTCAATATAATGCAGTCCAGTACAACACCGTCACAAATTATGACCTCAATGCAAAAAACCTAGAACTGAATTAACACCTCTCTGACAGTGTTGAAACTCAACATTATAGACATCATAAAAGTAGACTTTATGATAGAACTTATATTGGATTGCATTAGGTGTACCTATTAAAATAGCCACTGAGTGTAGCTGCCTTTTGCTAGACTGTCAAAATAAAGCTGGACACAGACACAAGACAGGTAAGATGAAAGGAAGTTAACTTACTTACAACACGTTGGATGTCAGCGAGACAAGCCATTCCAGAGAGCAGGCAAAAGATACAACCTGGCTACGGGCTGGGACAAAAACAGAGAGGCTGGCAGATTGGAGCGCTAAAATGAGAACACAAAGGATGCTCTGCCAAAGAGGAAGGGCAGGTGAGCAGGTATACATAATGAGGGGATTGGTGTATGCAGGAGGTAAGCAGTGGCAGGAAGGGACATACACTAAGTTTCCATCCACTTGTCAATCAAATTATTTGAAGTTCGGTAAAAAAACTCATGCGAATAAAGCCGGTGAAAGTGTGTTTCCATACATCGGCTTTAAAGCAGTTTTGCCAGACAAAATGGGTCGCGCCATCTACCAACAAATGAGTAATATTGCACAAGTTGTAATAGTGCTTATGTGCCAGCTGATAGTGACATATCAAGCTATAATAAGAAAACAACGATGCTATCAACACATTGCTATGATGATGCAGATGCAGATGCACATAAATGCCCGACGACAACGGAGGCGGCCTGTGGTGTGGGAACGACAGCACTCCAAACAGTTCTGGGAGATCGTGGTTTAGAGACACTTCACGGAAACCCTTTGGTTGAATCATTGTGTAATTTTATTGGCCCGTCCCTTGACCCAGATAAGCCATGGCCCTCCGGTTCCAACCGAGAAGCTTATCGCCAACGCGCTCTACAACTGGCTACATGCGCAGAGTACAGAGTGGTAGGCGAAACGTTTGGGGTCAGCAAGACCCCTGTGTGTTTACGCCGTGTTCAATGCCATACAAACGAGGATGATGCAAAGGTATATATACCTACCTGGAGTGGATGAGGCGCATGAGATCTCGCTGCGTAACTCCAGAGGTGTGTGACGCAAAAGATGTGACTCACGTCCCGATTAGACCCTGTGCTGAAGGCTGCAGTGATTTTGTTAATAGAAGGTGCTGGCCATCAATCGTACTACAGGCTGTAGTAGAAGATCGTTGCATCATAAAGGACATTTGGATCGGAACTCCCAGCAGTGCGTTTTGGGCGCGCGGTCTTCACCACTTGTGACCCGTACAGGTGCGTCTGTTTAACCATAAAATGACCTAAAACTTAATCGCACTTCATTATTTATTCGGCAAATAATGTTTCCATCAGCATTTATTGCATAAGCTGTACACTGATCAAGAGAAAATCCGATGAGACAGAACGTAAAAACTTTGAGTAGATATTCATGAAATTCAATCGAATTTTACTGTTTCCATAAGGCATTTTTCATTCGATATCACTTAATTTGCATAAAAACGTATGGATTTCTGAGGACTATGGTTAACTGCTCCTCAGATCTCTGCAGGGTAAATCCAGACATTGAGCTAGACTATCTGTCCAATCTGAATTTTCTGTTGCACAACTAAAACTACTTTTGAACGAGCACTTGTTCCACGAAAACAAGTTCCTTCCCGAGGTTATTTTGCAGAGACACCGTTGCTCCGTCCGCCCAAGACGATTGTGATTGGTTTAAAGAAATGCCAATAAACCAGAGCATGTTTTTCTCCCATCCTGGAATGCTGTGTGGACAAACCAGACCTTCCTCTGCAGTGCTGTGGAGGAAGGTCTGGCCTGGCGTGAGACACAGCTGGAATATACAAACCATGGCAGCTGTGCCACACGTCATATTTAATTGAGATTGCCTTAAATTAACGGATCTGAAGCACAAATGTCTCACTTGGTTAAATGCCTGTTGCCTTGACTCATCTCTCCTCATGTCTCTTCCTCTCCTCCTCCACTCGCATCTCAGGTTGGGGGGACTCAGACATTAGGAGAGGAAGCAAGGAAAGGAATCAAGGAATGTGGGATGATGAACATTTAGACTGTAGATTATTTCATGTACTAAGTACCCAGTTCTCCCTGCATGTATTTGCTAAATTAGTAGCATATAAATATATTTTTTTTGCATGACTACTGTGTGGTCTTGACATGACATGCACTGCTCATGCCCATCTGCCAATCCTAGAGCTCACTATACTCCTGCTGCTGCTTCTCTGGTGTCATGAGAATCGAGATTCTCCCACATGTATATCTCATGCGTTTTTACACATTACGTTGCTGCTAACGTGCCAACTTTGTCACAGAAGCAGCAGCAGCACACCTCAATAAGAGCAGATGGAGTGTAGAAAATGTTTTTCCACATATAGGCACATAGTATACTGCATAATCCTGCACACTTCTATGACCCATTATTAAGTGATGCTTGTAAGATGTTATTTACTCATTGTTTCATTTATTAGTTCAAGGTCATAATCAACCAGGACGATTCTCCAAAACATTGGATTAGTTTTTTTATGTATGACGCGACCAAGCCAGTGTTTTTTATGTTTGCAATGGCGCTGCGCTAAGCTAAACGCTCATTTCATCTGCATGTACACAGAGCTGGTTGAAAATCGACAGACTTTCCCTTAAGATACCAGCTAATGCTAGCTAGCCTTGGTTGGCATGGTGCTACCGATGGGGAACAACACATTTTTAGGTGACCAAAATCTTTTACTTTGATGAAGTGTAAACACACAGTGAGAGGTTCAGAGTTTAAGATGAAAACATAGACAACACCCAAAAACTATTTCAGGTCTATTTTAATGTCCACAGTGTTAGCATGGTTAGCATTGACTAGCCTCTGTCCTAGGGTGACCAGATTTCCCGGAACTCAAACGTGTGACCGTAGTGCTCGTGCACGCACATGCTTTTTAACGTGAACGTGCCAGTCCAGGTCAGACAGACACAGACAGATTAGACACGATTTTGCCAACAGCACACGTAGGCCTACTGCTCACAACATAATGGGGTATCTCAGTTAATATTCATGAACTTTCTTGGTATGTAGCCTACATACCTAAGAAATAATATTTAAAGACATTGAGTGAGTTTTGTGGGGGACCAACTTTAATTTTCAGAATTAAAGCATTCTTTTGGAAAATGCACCCACTGAACTTGTGAAAAACGTTGTGAAAAGGTATTTTTCATTGCATGGCACTAAACGAATTATTTGGAACTGCTACCACAGGCTTGAACGGGAAGGGTACATGAATTATGAATTCCTGCATGAATTAATTCATGATTTGTGCATTACTTAATTCCTTTATATCTTATGAATCATCAGGAATTGACATGAGTTCAGTAACCTGTTTTGCCTTACATCACTTTGATTATTTGGAATGGTTTTGTATAGGGGTGCAACAGATCACCAAACTCACAGTTGGATCGGATTACGGTTATGAGTCACAAATCGGATCAATTTTCGGATCAGCACAAAAAAAGGGGTGAATTTAAATGATTTATTAAAAATGTAATAATAACTTTTAACAATAACTTCTTTCACCAGTAAATTGCTGTTAAACGACAAAAACAGATGAGAAAAGGGTATTTTACAATAACTGTGAATGCACCACGAGTTTTACCAGTTTTAAGTAAATGTAACCTTTTTTCATGTCTGTGTTGTTTTTCCGACAACAGCAGTAACCAGTGCTACTCAAGGGGGTAAGCTTCCCCTCGGACCGCGAATCTCCTATGGCGCTATTTTGATGCTACAAAGCGATCACCCCCCGTTAGCATTCCATTGACTGCCATTCATTTTGACGTCACTTTGACAGCGAATAACTTTACATCTGAAGCGTTTAAAGACTATTTGTCCATTGTTTATTTCTAAAGAAACACGACAATGTATAAAAGGCTCCATTACCTTGTACCTCACGTCATGGCTCCGTACCAGACGTTTTTATAAAAATAGGCTAACGATTGTGTCATAACCACGCAACTTTCTGTCGCATACTAGAGGAATTACCGTATAGTACAGGAGAAGCTCGCAGGTAGTTTCGACTTCCATTAGCTGTTTTAGTTGAATTACTAATGTTAACTAACATTTTAGTTAGCAATAATTAGCCTGTACCTATGTTATCTCCTTACATATACCTATGCTCTCCGTCTCTGCAAGATTGGGAATGATTGAGATTTCTCTTGGCACAGCTACCAGAAGACTTCCAACTTTCAGACAGGTTGCTCACGTCACATTTACGTCGTCTCTCTCAGTTGGAGGCTGCTCAGTAACGCTCAGCCATCACCGGAAAAGTGCTTCTAATATCCTTCACTGGTCTCCGTCCAGAGCAACGGGATCTGTTGGTCCATTCTTATATACAGTCTATGGTGCTACTTTGTGTCTTTTAGCTCATAGCTTTAGCAACAGACTGATGTACGTCCCGCTGTTGGAATCCTCTACAATACAGCCACACTTTTACACCGTGTAGCTGTCAGCATTTTAACTGTTTAACTGGGACAATTTCATAGTGGTTGGTGTAAACCGGGACATTTTAGTAATGATTCAGTAAAAGTCCTGCATTCAAAATCCTGCTGAAGTAAAAGTACAGAATTAGTATCAACTTAATGTCGGCTACTTAAAGTAGCAAAATTAAAAGACAAAATGCTCCCTGTGACTGATATATTATTATGTATGTATGTTACCATATGGGAAGTGCATAATTCTGCATTCCATCAGCAGATGATGTGGTCCTGATGGCATCATCGGCCTGTGACATTAATCACTCACTGGATCAGCTCGCAGCCGAGTGTGAAGCGGCTGGGATGAGGATCAGAACCTCTAAATCGGAGGCCATGGTTTTCAGCAGGAAACCGATGAAGTGCCTACTCCAGGTAGGGAATGAGTCCTTACCCCAACTGAAGGAGTTCAAGTACCTTGGGGTCTTGTTCGCAAGTGAGGGGACAATGGAGCGGGAGAATGGTTGGAGAATTGGAGCAGCGGGGGCGGTATTACATTAAATTTATCACACCACTGTGACCAGGCACTAGAACTTAAAAAAATAAATAATAATAATCTGCGCCGTGAAGCGGTTTTCTGTTATCTACCATTTCACTGTGTGGGGAATTGGCAAATTGGCGCCCCCCCTTACAGCTGCAGGCGCCCTGCTTGCACCCACTACTTTCACAATGAAATGGACTAGTCCGTAAAGGTGCGGGGCCTGGTGCGAAAGATAAACACACTGTGACAGGAGAACTCGGAAGTACACAGAGACGGAGCAAGACGAGTCTAAACCTCTTTTATGTCAATGGTCTAAACGCGAAAATGAAACAAAGTTACCCAAGCAGCTCAAATAAAAGAAAAAAGCGAAAAGACATGTTTTCAGCAGTAGCAGGACCTTCATCAGCTCCCGTGGCTGATGATAGTGGTGGTGGTGTCAGCGGCAGTGGCATGCACAGTGAGGAGGAGACAGAGATGAGGGAGTGAGGGTAGAACCTGTGGTAAGCACAACTCCCCTTAAAACACTTTGCCCCTTGATAAAACTGAGCCAAAACTGAGTGGTGGACACAACACTACAACAATAAAAGACCTAGGCATGCTTTACTGTATGATTGCATTAGTAGCCTATATAAACGGTCCAGATCATGCAAACTTTCTTAACGAGAATTGTAGCTTTTCTTTTTTTTTCAAAGATATATTTATTGAAGCCTTTTTTATATAATTACACAAACAAGGCAAACAAAGGAACAGACATACAGAACCAGAACCCCTCACCCACCCCCACCCTCAACCTGGTACGGTAAAAAAATAAAAATAAAAATATATATATAAAAAATAGATAAACAATTGCATGAGTTCACCTTTGGTTACATCTGAAAAGCTAAATAAAATACAATTAAGTACGGTATGAGGTTCCAAATAATCATAAAATCATAAAAGTATGGTAGACAAGATATTAAATGGGAGCAAGTTACATACAGATGTACTAGTTAAACTTATGTAATGATGGTAGTAATGCCAAGAAAGAACACCATATATTTTCGTATTTCTCTGGGTTCCTCCTCACGCTGAATATGATTTTTTCAGGTGTGCTGTAGGATGTTAATTCACTTAACCATTGTCTCTGCGATGGAGGAGATTCTGCTTTCCAATTCTGCAAAATACACTTTTTACCAGCTGTACCCGCAAGTAATATGAAATATTTTTTAGTAAAGCTTGCATCTAGAATCTGTATATCTCCCAGAATCCATATCCTTGGGTCAGAGGGAATCTTGACATTTGTAGTTTTTGAAGCTATATTAATGATGAATTTCCAATATGTTTCCAAGCTAGGACATTTCCAGAGCATGTGAAGCAAGTCCCCCTCACAGGTTCTACATCTCTGACAATTTGGAGAGGAGTTGTGGTGCATTTTATGCAGTCTATATGGAGTATAATAGGTTCTATTAAATATATTAAACTGTATTTGTCTGTGTTTTGTTGAGATTAGTAGTGACTTGGAGATTTCTTCTTTGTACTAATCTTATTATATATTGTAAGGTTATTATTTAAAATACCATAAATAACAGATATCAACCCCTTACTAGTGTTTAATGTTTCACACATTAAATGTTTTTCAAATGGAGATTCTGGGGGGATATGAGGAAAGTCTGAACAGTTATTGCAGATCCAGTGTCTAATTTGAAAACATTTAAATAAATTGTGTTTGGGGAGTTTGAATTTCTCCGTCAGTTGTTGAAAGTTTGAAAATGTATCTAGGATATATAGATCTTCAACTGTTTTACGCCCTTACTAGCCCAATTGCTCATTATTAAATCTGTAATCTGATGTGAAATGCTGGGATTATCACACAGAAGAGTTTTACGAAACAAGGAGATGTTTAGACCGATGACAGCATGAGCTTCCTTTCCTTTGAGAAATAGTTCAAAATGATAGGATTCTTAGTAATGTTTAAGAGTGTTTTCTTATAGGTTAGGAAAGGAAGAGACTTCAGCGAAACTGAGCTGAAAGGTAATAGCCTCTAAAGTTGGGAAGCTTTAACCCTCCTTTAGAGTATGGAGCCTGAAGGGTTGATAGTTTGACTCTGGGGGGTTTACCTTTCCAAAGAAAGCTACGTAAAGATTTATTTAGGTCATCAAAGAAGGTTTGGGTATTTTAAATGGGATGCATTGGAAAAGATATAAGAGTTTGGGGAGGATACACATCTTAATTAAATTAACTCTGCCAAGTAATGATAGTGGAAGGTCTCTCCAGTTTTGTAAATCTATTTTAACTTTGTTTTATCTACATAAATTCAAATTTCTATGCCCAAGTATTTAAATCCATTAGGGCGCCATTGCAAAGGTCTGATTAAGTTCTTGATATAGTTGTCCTGTATATTTAAGGGCAGGACCTCACTTTTTGCAAGGTTTAGTTTGGCGACATTGTAAGGGGGGGGGGGGAGAGTTTGCAGGGTCAGTCACAAAGGCTAATAGGTAATCTGCATACAAAGCCAATTTATGTTCATTCGATCCATATCTGATACCAGCAATTGTGTTGTTAGAGCGAATAGCAATAGCCAGGGGCTCTATGGCTATCAAAAACAACAATGGAGAGCAGGGGCAGCCCTGACGGACCCCCCTGGATAGTGAGAAGATATCCGATAAGACCCCATTTGTCAAAATTTGTGCTTTGGGGCCGTTAAACAAAGTTTAATGTAGCGAATACATTTTGTTCCAAAATTCATCGCTTAAAGAGTTTGAAAGAGAAAGCTGGGTTCGATCCTGTCGAATGCATTTTCCGCGTCCATTGACAGTATTAGCATGGGGTCCTTATGTGAGCGGGCTGTTTCAATTATACGAAAAAGTCTACGCACATTGTCCGATCCATATCGATTTTTAACAAGCCTGTCTGATCAGCATTAACGATTTTTGGGATTATAGATTCCATTCTTGATGCAATTAACTTTGATATCATTTTGTAGTCTGAGTTCAGAAGTATGAAGAAGTACATCCTTTCCCGATTTTGGTAGCAAAATTATCGTAGCCAATTCCAAAGAGCTAGGGAGTCTTATTAGTCAGTGCTTCGTTGAGCATGTTTGTTAAAGGGGTTATAAGATTATCAGAAAAGGTTTTAAAAAAATCAATTGGAAAGCCATCTGGCCCAGGGGCTTTATTATTCTGTAGGGATTTCATAGCGTCAAGAACCTCTCTTTCGGATATATTAGCATCCAGGTAGTTTTTATCATCAGGGTCTAACTTAGGCAAGGTTAATGAGCTTAAAAATGTTTTTGCTTTAGTGTTCTCAATCCCATGTTCTGTCTTATATAGTGTCTCATAGAACAATTGAAATTCACGATTGATATCATGCGGATTAAAAAGGGATCTTCTATCGTCTGTGATAATAGAACGTATATTTTTTTCAGTTTCTTTCCTTTTAATTTGCCAAGCTAGTAGCTTGCTGGTTTTATCGCCAAATTCATAGTAATGATAGTTGGTCCTAGCTAGATCAGGCTCAATTGTATTAGTACATAAGTTATCATATTGAATCCGTTTTAGAGACAAGGTATTGAGCACCATTTCACTTTTAGTGTGGGTGTGTTCACGTTCCAGGTCTCTAACTTCATTTTCTAAATTCGCAAGAGTTTTCCATACCGAGGATTTCCGGTATGACTCGCTCCAAAAATCCTGCAGCATCACGGCCTTCAGCCTCCTCGGGGAGGCCGATTATGCGGATGTTGTTACGCTGGCTCCTGTTCTCTAAATCGTCCACTTTATCTTTGAGGGACTGTACCTCCTTCTCCAGTGACCCAATGTGCGTGATGACATCTTCAATGTTGTCCTCATTTGCTGATATGCGTCCCTCCATTTCTTCAATTTGGTCAGCTAGAGTCAATATCGCTGTTTCAATTTTAGAGAGTGAGGACTGGATGGAAGTTGTTTTGGCATCTACACTGGGGCAAAAAAGTATTTAGTTATCAGTATAAAAGACACCTGTCCACAACCTCAAACAGTCACACTCCAAACTCCACTATGGCCAAGACCAAAGAGCTGTCAAAGGACACCAGAAACAAAATTGTAGACCTGCACCAAGCTGGGAAGACTGAATCTGCAATATGTAAGCAGCTTGGTGTGAAGAAATCAACTGTGGGAGCAATTATAAGAAAATGTAAGACATACAAGACCACTGATAATCTCCCTCGATTCGGGGCTCCACGCAAGATCTCACCCCATGGGGTCAAAATGATCACAAGAACCGTGAACAAAAATCCCAGAACCACACGGGGGGACCTAGTGAATGACCTGCAGAGAGCTGGGACCAAAGTAACAAAGGCTACCACTACGCCGCCAGGGACTCAAATCCTGCAGTGCCAGACGTGTCCCCCTGCTTAAGCCAGTACATGTCCAGGCCCATCTGAGGTTTGCTAGAGAGCATTTGGATGATCCAGAAGAGGATTGGGAGAATGTCATATGGTCAGATGAAACCAAAATAGAACTTTTTGGTAAAAACTCAACTCGTCGTGTTTGGAGGAGAAAGAATGCTGAGTTGCATCCAAAGAACACCATACCTACTGTGAAGTATGGGGGTGGAAACATCATGCTTTGGGGCTGTTTTTCTGCAAAGGGACCAGAACAACTGCTCCATGTAAAGGAAAGAATGAATGGGGCCATGTATCGTGAGATTTTGAGTGAAAACCTCCTTCTATCAGCAAGGGCATTGAAGATGAAACGTGGCTGGGTCTTTCAGCATGACAATGATCCCAAACACACCGCCCAGGCAACGAAGGAGTGGCTTCATAAGAAGCATTTCAAGGTCCTGGAGTGGCCTAGCCAGTCTCCAGATCTCAACCCCATAGAAAATCTTTGGAGGGAGTTGAAAGTCTGTGTTGCCCAGCGACAGCCCCAAAACATCACTGCTCTAGAGGAGATCTGCATGGAGGAATGGGCCAAAATACAAAAAAAAACAAAAAACAGTGTGTGAAAACCTTGTGAAGACTTACAGAAAATGTTTGACCTCTGTCATTGCTAACAAAGGGTATATAACAAAGTATTGAGATGAACCTTTGTTATTGACCAAATACTTATTTTCCACCATAATATATCAATAAATTCATTAAAAATCCTACAATGTGATTTTCTGGATTTTTTTTCTCATTTTGTCTCTCATAGTTGAAGTGTACCTATGATGAAAATTACAGGCCTCTCATATTTTTAAGTGGGAGAACTTGCACAATTGGTGGCTGACTAAATACTTTTTTGCCCCACTGTAACTGTCTTGATATATCCTCCCTGCTTTCTTGAATAGCCGCCATAACTGCATCAAGAGTAGGGCTTCCACCTTTAGGAGAGCCGGTCGCCATTTTGGATGTGTGTGCGGGCCTGGCTGTTCGTTTAGATTTTTTTTAATTTGATTTATTTTGGATTAGACAAACAACATGATCCAAAGGATAGCATTTTAAAGTGTAAACACTTATTTCCAACATGGTCATTGGTGTTAAAACATGCAACACATCACGAAGACCTATTTCAGGTCAAATACAACAACATATAATACAGATCATACAAGATTTAAAAACATTCCAAAATAAGAGAATCATAAATCACATAAAATAATCAGTCTACTCTAATTAAACAATATTAGCTACTCTATTCCATAAAAAAGCCTTAACCTTGTGTCTAAAAGCCCCTCTGGTATTTACACTAAGAGGAAAAGCGGCAAATTATTCCACAATGATATACCTGTATTAAAAAAAAGAACTTCTAGCTGCATTGTTGACTCTGGGCATTTTACAAGAACGGACACTGGCCCTAGTATTGTGATTATTATCATAAAAATGGTTATGTATGAACCATTTTTATATGGGAATGTAGATATTTGGGAGCAGAACCATTTATGACATTATACATATGATTCAACTTTAACTGCTCCACTCTAACATGTACTGGCAGCAACCCTACCCTTTTAAAAGAATCTCTACCAATATGAGTCCGGGGGGTGCATTTAACAGGTAGCGGATAACATTATTTTGCATCACTTGCAATCTGTTTTTATGTTTAACTGATAATCCACAGTACCAAGCAGAACATGCATAATCAAAATGACATTGGATCAATGATACAACCAGTAATTTCTTGATAGAATAATCTAGATGCCTTGTCCTGCGATACAGGAATTTCAGTTTACCGGCACATTTGGATAATATTTTGTCAGCAATAGATTTACAGGTTAATGACTGCTCTAATGTTAACCCCAGGTATGTAACACTTTTCTGAGAAACTAATTCAGTGCCATTACATGTAACCTTATGTGCATTTGTTCTAGACAACTTTCTTTTTGTTCCAAATAAAATGGACTCAGTTTTTCCCAGATGTATTGAAAGCCTGTTGTCAAAAGTTGTTAGCCACTTGCTAACACTATTTAATTCATTTCCTAGAGTCTTCTCAATCTCGCTGATATCATCCCCAGAAACCAGTAATGCAGAGTCATCAGCATATAAAAGCATCTTACATTTCACCGCAGCTGGCATGACATTAATATATACTAAAAATAAAAGGGGGCCAAGGATTGAACCTTGGGGCACCCCACAAGTAATATCCTGAGGATCTGATATGGCCCCCTCAACATCACAAACTTGAGTCTGTCCAGAGAGGTAAGAGGTGAACCATTTCACAGCAGTATTTCTGAAGCCTATACTTTGTAGCTTTGATAGTAGTATTGCATGGTTTACAGTATCAAAAGCTTTTTGCAAATCAAGAAGAATCATGCCCACATACTTTCCTTCATCAAAGTTTGTCGAATATAATCAAATAAATGAATAAGACAGGTTTCAGTAGAATATGCTGCTCTGAATCCAGACTGAAGTTCATACAGTAGATTTTGTCTGACAAGGTACTCTTCCACCTGCTCATACACAAGACGCTCAAACACCTTTGATATGGCTGTCAGAATTGATAGAGGCCTATAATTACCAACATCTGATCTGCTATTTTTCTTAAAAAAAAGAAAAAGGACATGGCCCTTTTCATGTCGCTTGGAAAGATACCCTGACTTAACGAAAAATGTATTATATGGGTGAGTACCCTAGAGATTACATTGGCACTATCGCTCAAAAATCTGGACAGAATCAAGTCCTGTCCAGTGGCTTTGTTAATTGACAGTGTGGATAGACACATTCTCACCCTCTCCTCTGAGACGGGGCCAATTTCAAAAGCATCAGGAGTAACATGTTTGTTTTTATAAAAAGAGTTTACAAACGATGGGCCATATCTACCTGACACACTCGGCAACTTATCAACCAGACTGGCAGCAACTGTTGTGAAAAAGGTATTAAAAACGCAAGCAACCTGCTTTTTTTCAAAAATCGTCTTATCCTCAATGACTAAACCAATATTATCAAACTTAGATTTTGATTTTCCCTTAGCGCCCATATCAGTAAGAACCTTCCATAGCTTTTTGGGCCGATGTGAATTTGCAGTAATAGCATCAGCATAAAATTCAGACTTTGTTTTCTGTACCTTGTAACTAGCCTGATTACGAAAATATATATATTTATCATAATCGCAAGACACAGTTGACCTCTTAAACTTTCTGAACCATTTATCACGTTGTCTAATGAGATCCAGAATGTCAGAAGAATCATCCAAAATTGCACTTCTCTGTTTAATTCTGGTTTCCTTCATTGGTGCAACCTTATCAAGAGCAGCTACAAAGTGCTGTTTAAACAAGTTCCAAGCCCCATCAATATCATTGCTTCCTAAAACATCTAACCAATCCCTCCTGGAAAGCCTTTCTTTAAATTCCTCAGCTGTGTAATGTTTTGTGCATCTGTACCTAATTGATTTATGAATAGGATTCCCAGACCTCAATAGTGATTTAGAAACTTTGCGTGTGCAAAAAGTGACGTTATGATCACTCAAAGCAATATCGAGGACACCTGATTGAGAAATATTTTCACGTTCTGAAACTAATATTAGGTCTAATAGGGATTGACTATTAGCAGACACTCTAGTAGATTCAGTGATTAACTGTTGTAGGCCAGACAGCTTACAAAAAGTTGAAAGAGATTATTTCAAACAACTATTACGAGTCTGTAGTACATCTGTATTAAAATCACCCATAATAATACATTCGTTCTCCATACATATGCTACTCTTACAACAAACCATTTCAAAGAGCTCATAAAAATATGTTTGCTTAGGGGGTCTGTAACATACACAAATGATAATGGGCTTAGTTTTAGGAAGCAGCAGTTCAATCCATGCAGTCTTCAAACCCTTCACCTGGAGATCGGCCCGCGGGTTATATGTCAAATCATTCCTCATAAATAGGCACACTCCTCCTCCGTTTCTGCTCCAATCGTGCCGGTAGATGGAGTAACCCGTAAGCTCAACTTCAGCCTCCTGCATTGATCCATCAAGCCAGGTTTCTGACACCGCAATCACAGCAGCCTTAGAGGTGCTTGCAAGTTGACTTAGCTCCTCAAGCTTAGGCAGCAAGCTCCTTGAATTAATACGAATAAAATGAAGCCCTTTCCGACTGAAAACAGCCTCACAGTCATTCCTTGCATCAGCCAAACTGTCACCAGAACAATGCATTGTCTCAAACTCCTCTGGACAATCAGTGATGTTTGCGTGACACATTTCATTCATACAACATCTGTTACAAACTAACAGAATGACAGAATTAGTCCTTACGGCCTGTTCGTAGATTTTAGATGCAATATTTCCACATTTTATGTGAACAAAGGCATCACAAAAGTCACAAGCGACTGCTTTAGCGTTTATCTTCACCACTTTTCCGCAGTTAGGACAGTCACTGCTACGTCTCGCCTTTGGCTGGTGTTTCATTTGCAAGTTGTTTGGACCCGGACACTGATGGATATCTCCGGCGAGCAGTAGACAGATGGATAATATTGTGCTAAAAGCATCAGCCTGTTGCCTTCCACGAGCTCTATTGTTCCTGACGGCAAAATGGGTCTGCGTGGTGATTAAAGCAGCACTTATCCAAAAAGTTTATCATCTGCGTTCACATAAGATCCGCAATCTTTATTAAAGATGTCATGTATATATGCATTATTTCCATTATACTCGCAACATTAGACAGTGGTGTAATATCCTTAAGACTCTTTAGGTTATACTGTGCCATGCGCCACTACAAATAGTCAATTCTTTTCTAGTATTTTAGTACCATGGTTATCACGGAAAATAGAAGTAACTGTTGAGGTACGCCTGTGGACCTCACACTTGCATGTCCTCCCTCGCTGGCTGCATATATATGTATATATATATATACATATATATGAAGGGGGTCTCGCCTTGGGTGTAATTCAATGTAGAACTGCCCCTGATTGTGACGAAAAGAGAGCTGAGCCAGAAGGCAAAGCTCTCGATCTACTGGTCATGAAGGCTGGGTCATGCCCGAAAGAACAAGATCCAGGGTACAAGCGGCCAAAATGGGTTTCCTCAGGAGGGTGGCTGGCGTCTCCCTTAGAGATAGGGTGAGAAGCTCAGTCATCTGTGAGGAACTTAGAGTAGAGCTGCTGCTCCTTTGCGTCGAAAGGAGCCAGTTGAGGTGGTTCGGGCATCTGGTAAGGATGCCCCCTGATTGCCTCCCTAGGGAGGTGCTCCAGGCACGTCCAGCAGGGAGGAGGCCTCGGGGAAGACCCAGGACTAGGTGGAGGGATTTTATCTCCAACCTGGCCTGGGAACGCCTCGGGATCCCCCATTCGGAGCTGATTAATGTGGGAAAGGGAAGTTTGGGGTCCCCTGCTGGAGCTGCTGGCCCCACGACGCGACTGCGGACAGGTGGACGAAGATGGATGGATGGGATAATCCTGCATTTCTATGGACCAAAGTCCAAGTCAAAGTGATGCTTTTACGTTAGACACAATGCACCTGCTATGTCATTTCTGCAGGTGGGATAAATTTAACCAAGGAGTTAAACTTCATGGAGTGATATTTTTAGTGCAATAGGGCAGGAACCCAAAATGGCATCAATCTCTCACACAAACATTAACAAACACTCACAGAAAACAGACTGTCTCTCTGGTGGCAGCACTCCTTTGTCACGTCTATGTGCGCAGAGCTGCGCTGCATCCTCTTATCCCACCTCTCCATCTGAGAGCACAACTTTGCATATCAACGAGAGAGCAAAAACTGCATAGTCATCCTGTAGAACAGGAGGAGCTGGATGATGTACAAATGAGATATAGAGGTGAGTGAAGAGAGGAAAAAGAAAGAAGAGCTGATGTGACAGATGTACTGTAGAACGACTATGCTACTATAAAAGAAAAAGGGGGAAGACGTGTTAATGTGTTCTGGCTTTGTGATAGAGCACTGTGCGCAAACTGATGTGGGTAGTATATTAAATTGTGTGGAAAGATACCTTTGTGATATCTGAGTGGTCCAAATGATATAGAGATGATCACTGACTGATAAGCTTTGATCGTCTTTAATACATTTACATCATGTGTTTTCTCAGCAACTGTTTAAGGCCACTGTTTAAACAGTGTGTATGCATATACTGTATGAAAGGGTATATTATGTGGTCTAACACCTACACTTTTATTGATGTGCTCAACATTTAGTCTACTGACAGTACACTGCAGATGGTTGACACTGTGCCTTTAAAAAGTATTTACTCTTCTTGGAAGTTTTCCTGTTTATGTCTACAAAGCAGCCTATTCTCATAAACCATTCGTTCAAAAAGCTACAAAAAGTTAAGCACTGTAATTCGTAAGTATTCCATGTTTTTTTGCTGTATTCACCACATTGACGGACGCTTTATGAGAACGCCGTTGGCCGCAAAGGGATGAGGTAAGGGTGGATGGGTCGGCGTTAACATACATGACTTTCAAGCCAGAGTGTGGAGTTCGCTTCCCGGGGGATAGCCCTTTCACCCAGGTAAAATCTGCGTGTTCCTTAGGAGTGTTTTAATCCAAACCACGATCTTTTTCCTAATCTTAACTAGTCGTTTTGGTGCTTAATGTTACCTTTTGTCGCTGCAAAACGCTAACATTTTGTGGACTAAATTGAACTGCAATGTCCGCCGAAACGACCGGAACATATATAAGAGCCTGAATGGGATTGATCATTCTTTATAAAGTGGGACTTTCCTGCAGGTGTAATTATACTACAATCAATATAAACCCCTTGGCTACACAAAAGTGATTTAATCCATTAAACTAATTATGTAACTTCTAAAACCATTGTGATGATTTCTGTAATGTCCTGATAAATACACTAGGGAATTATTACACAAGTACTTTGTATTTCATATGTAATTGATTTAGATCACTTTGTAGAGATCTGTTTTCACTTTGACATTACAGATTTGTTTGCTCCTCCTTCAATATTGTAAAACTGACTAAATTAAAACTCTCAAGAGAGGTGAATTTTTTTTTAGGTGCTTCAATAACAGGAAAATTATTGTTATTGTTTAATAATTAAGTTTCTTAGCCAGTGACTCTGCAGTGCACTAATAAGCACAATGGTCCATTTCACAATAAAACTCATTATATATATATTCAATATAGATGTATTAGATAAAACCCACAACCATATTAGCTGAATATGTTCTCAGAACACAGCAGCTTGAACACAGGGTGCAGCATACACTCAAGCCAGATGGCAACTGCTGGTTAATTGCTAAATAATCGTCCCAAACACTAGATTGTGGTTGTTTTTTTAGGTGTAAGCCAGTATTTCCAGACTGCATGCTGGGAGATCAGAATATAAGTCTCTATTTGCAGTGGGAATTTCTCAGTGGGGCCTGTACTATTTTGAAGTAGATTATAACAGTGAGACTGTCAGCCTGGTGCTGTTTGGGCTGCCTCGTCACCCGTGTTTTTTTGAGCGTTTCGACAGAGAGATATGTATGAAACAGTGGTGGAAAGTAACCAAGTAGATTTACTCAAGTAATTCTTCTTTACACATTTACTTCAACTAAGTTTATGCAGCTATGTAGCACTATTGCCCAAGCAGTAGTTCCTCTTCCAGACAATGGACCTTTTTCACAGCAGACATTTTGACTTATCATAGTAGGAAAAGCACAGCTGAAATTGATAACCTTAACGATGGCTCAATTCCATCAAGTGTCCCAGTAAGCTATTTCAGTGAGTCAGCATGCACAACAGGGCCTCTCCTAAGTGGAATGCTGCCATCATTAATGGCTTTGAATACACCTGTGCTTTTCCTACTATGACATGTCAACATGTCTGCCGTGAAAAAGGTCTATAAAGTATCTTATCTTACTACATTTGAGAGAGATTCCAGTACTTTTTTTGTTTTAACTATAGCTATAGTTACTAATTACTTTGATTTTTATTTACAACATATATGATTAACATATATAATATGATGCATTGTTATAGATTAAAGACCCTTCATGGCCAGGTATTTGCAGTTAGTGGCTGATTAGACCTGGTCAGGTAGGAGCTGTGCAATGCTGGGGTTTATGTAAGGTCCCCCAAGTACATACCAATACGATTGATAAAGTTGTTCTGCAACAAAAAAAGGAGAGTGATATTAGAACAGATATTAATCGAGTCCAGTCAGTACACACCCACACAGTCCTGAAAAAAGGTCAAATCAGGCAAAATACGTTAAAATATACCTGTGGGGGTGGGCTATGGGTGTGCAGGAGCTTTAAAGTGCCCATATTATGAAAAAAACACCTTTTCTGGGATTTGGGGTGTTATTTTGTGTCTCTGGTGCTTCCACACACATACAAACTTTGAAAAAAACCATCCATGCTGTTTAGAGTGAGATACGGTTTCTGAATGTGTCCTGCCTTCAGTCTCCGGGTGAGCTGGTCAAAATCTGCACGGCTTTCTACGTCACTAGCCGAAAACAAGGGGGCTAGGGGGCTAACCGTTAGCATGCTAGCTCATTCTCAATGGTAAAACACTGCTACAACACACACACAAATTAACCCTAATCTACTAAATAAATTGTATAGAACTACTTACATGTCCCTGTTCTGCAGGTATTCCACGCAAAGTTGGAGGTGCGACACAGCAGAGATGGGGTCTCAGACTCGAGTCGCACTTAAGTCACACAAACAGCTGACTTCAGACTTGACTCGGACTCGACCCAAAAGACTTCAGACTTGACTCGGACTCGACCCAAAAGACTTCAGACTTGACTCGGACTCGAGCTTCGAGACTCGTCAACAACCTATTTTCATGCAATTATTGCTTTTTAAATCTAAATTGATTTATGTATTTCTATTTTCTTTTATTGGCGCATATACGTTGGGGAAACGCATGACGAGCTGCGTGTCCCTTGGCATTCGCTGTAATGTGCAATGTACGCATACGCTATGCAGCGCGCGCACACATCAAAAAATGCAGCGACGATGGCGACACCAAGTCCTCCTGCAGTTGTGCCTTTTGTCATTAGTTTTGCTTACAATAACTTCATAAACAGTGGCACTAAGCGAACAGCTACATGCAAGGAGTGTGGCACCAAGATACATGACGCTGGATCAACAACATCGAACTTCAGACATCTCAAAAAGCACCCAGATAGGTCAGTCACTCACGCTAATGTGAAAGAGACGTTACATTTAGCATATATCGCCACAGGTAACAAGCTAACCATCGCAAAGTGTTGTGCTAATGCTGGGGACAGGCACATTGTATTGTTATAGTTGTATCCATATGATGTGACAGACTTAGGTTAATATTTCACCAGTAGCAGAAGATTAGACTAAGACTAAGATTAGACTGTTTTCATTTTTTTCCAATTTATTTTCATTCCAATTTTTATTTTTCTTGTTGTTATATAGCAATATGGAAAGTATCAGTTCTCACATGTTTGCACCATGGTTGGTGTATTAACTTTCAATACAGATGTTTTCCTCAAACTTTGAACACTGAAAAATGTAATGCATGATGAGGTTGGGCTTTACAGCCAGTTAGTAACACAGACAAACATGTATTCTTTGGTGCAGATACCAAAATGTTGAAAAATACAGTTATGAAATTGAAACAGAGTCCTTAATTTGTGTTTCTTCAGATTGCATTGCAGTAGACCCCATAAAGTTATCCTACAACTGATTTTGATACTGTACTGTATGGATGGTAGCTACAGGACACGCTTTGAATTCATAAGATTTAACAATACAGTGTTAGGGACAGATCAGACTTGAGACTTGACTTGGACTTGACTTGGACTCATGGCAAAAGACTTGAGACTTGACTTGAACTTCCCCTCAAAGACTTGAGACTTGACTTGGACTCAAGCTCAAAGACTTGAGACTTGACTTGGACTCAAGCTCAAAGACTTGAGACTTGACTTGAACTTCCCCTCAAAGACTTGAGACTTGACTTGGACTCAAGCTCAAAGACTTGAGACTTGACTTGAACTTCCCCTCAAAGACTTGAGACTTGACTTGGACTTCCAAAAAATGACTTGTGAACATCTCTGCGCCACAGGCCGAAGTTAGATAAACAGCTAGCTAGGTGATGTAATCCTTACCTAACTACTGAGCATGTGCGACTGAAAACAAAGATGTTGCAGAAGTGAGAGGTCTCACTCTGTAGCTAAAACAGAGACCTGAACACAGGGTGAAAAGAGGAGCTGCAGCCTACAACAAAAATATGGTGTTTTTTGAAAATTAAACATTGTAAACCTGATACAATCTCAAATTACAATTATGAACCTGAAAATGAGCATAATATGGCCACTTTAAAGTAACCAACTGAAAATAGTTAAATTAGTGCCACCTCAACCAGCTAGATTAAATTGCTGCTTCAACCTCAATAATGATGTTCAAACCCAGAGAAATCTGTAATTTTAATGAGCGACAGAGCATTTTTCAACATATTGAGGGGGTACATAGGACCCTGGGAACATAGATACGCTCCCCTGTGAGGCAGTACTTCGGCATAGTGGTGCTTTGACCAAAAATGCTAATGGAAGGATGCTAACAAATTCACAATGACAATGCTACCATGCTGATGTGTTGAATGTCTGTACATTTAGTGCCAATTATTCTTAAACTTTGACCTGCTGATGATACTAGAGGAAAAGTCAGGAGATCACCTAAGTAGGATTCATCCTCTTGGCACCAGAAATGTTTCATAACAATCCATCTAGTGGTTGCTGAGATATTTCTGTCTGCACGAAAGTGGAGGATGGCCAAGATCGACATTGCTATTGCCAATCTGTTGGGACTTTCAAGGCTCTGTAATTTAACACTGTAGAAGGGACTATTACTTTTACTTTTAATACATAAAGCATTTTTTGCAGATAATACTTCTGTACTCTTTACTAAAGTAGAAGTTGGAATGTTTGACTTAATATTTTTCATATCAGTATTTTAATGGAGTATTTTTGCATTATGGCATTGTTACTTAAGTAAAGTGTTTAAGTACTTCCTCCACCACTGGTATTAAAATGAAATTCAGTAGCTGTAATAAAAAAAAAAAAACTGCAATAGATGAAAAATTCAACACATTTTGTAATTTTACCATATACAGCACCTTACCATTTCAGTTTGTTTGTGAGCATGATGTGAAAGACAAGTACCTCTAGATTTCAAAAGCAGATGTAATTTGACACTCACTTCAGGTAAGGGACAGGGTACATCTATGCAACCATGAGAAGCATCTCAACATTGAGTTATAGACTGCGTATTCTTCCCCCCGCATATTAACAATCCCAGCTTGGATCTTGAAGGGCACTGATGAGTAGTAAGCTGGGGTGGAGAAATACGTCAACCTGACCCACTACCACTCAGCACTGTGACTCACTACTATGACTGTACTCCTCCCATCCATTCAGGCCTACTGCATGTTGAACCTGCGTAAGAGAGCTGTTACCTTGCCAAGTAGTACAGAGGATAACATGAATGATGAATAGTGTGGGCAGGTGGGGGATAAGGATGCAGGTTGAGGAGTTACCTTCACTCTTTTCATTTTACAGTATTATGTTCTCTATCACTTTCAGGTCACATTAAACTTTAAATTCAGAAATAAAGAAAGCATACGTAGTCCTTCAAGGGTAAATTCATTTTTTTCACTCTGTTTATTTTATTTTATTTTAGACATCACGCAGCCACAAACATGCACAAACAGGACATATACACAGGCATTAATGGAGAGATGTCAGAGTGAGGCGGAAAGGCACCTGGAGCAGTTTGGGGTCCGGTGCCATGCTCAAGGCACCTCGGTGTCCAGGAGGCAAACTGGCACCTCTCCAGCTACCAGTCCACACTCAATGGTCCCTACAGGGACTTGAACCAGCAACCCTCCAAATCCCAAGCCAAGTTCCAGATGGACTGAGCTACTGCCACCCCAGATACCGGTGTCTCATATTACCATACTACTGTATGTGTATTTTAATTTACACTGGGGGATGGTGCTATAACGTAGTGACATACTATAGTGACAACTATAAAGGCTAAAATGCTTTGCTTTCACAGTACAATCATAGTGATATAATGTAAAAGAACTGATCGCTAGCTACTGTGTGTCTATTGAATATTTGCTTTAATTAGACAGACAGAGACAAATAGACAGACAGACAGACAGACAGACAGACAGACAGACAGAAACTCATGTTCACCATAGAACAGGAGTCCCCAAAAGTATTATGTCTGGCTGATAAATCTGCCATAGTCCATTTCACCTCAAATTTAGGCTTTTACTTTTGGGTTTTCCTTGCGTTTTTTTCTGTTTTTCCCCTCCCTTGTGTGTTCCTCTCTGTTTGTCTGTCTGTGTTTGTGGCGCTCCTCGGCTCTGTCCTGGCTCCTGATTGCTGCTGATCATCCACACCTGCCTTCCATCAAGTACGTCAAGCTCCAGTGTTTCAACCCACCAGATCGTTCAGTCAGCTAACGTTGTAGTTTCACTTCAGGCCATTGCTTGTTGTAATTTCGGAATCTTTTTCTCGAGTGTGTTTGCGCCTGATCTAACCCTCTTCTCCAGGATCACTCTCCTCTGCCTGCCTACTTCTTCCTGAATCCCCTCAGCCACCGTAGAAAACCAGTCCAATCCCAGCTCACTGATCTGCATCGCTCCAGCAACCTACCAACCTTGTGCCTCCTAGCCCATTTCTCCTCCAATCCATTTTCCCTTACAATAAATCCTTTTTTTTTTATCCGTCTCCTCCTGAGTCTGTGTTTGGGTCTCTCTGTCAATTCATAACACTTACAGTAAGGGCCGCCCCCGATGTTGAGTTGTAAATAACAAAAAAGAAATGGAATAATGCAGTTTGGCTTAGACTACAGCAGTCTGCAACTGTAACAAAGACATTGAATGGCCACTGAGTGTAGTAGCTTGGTCCAATATGTCATGTAGTGTGTCCCAGGGTTATTTCTGAGTTTGTAAATAAGCAGAAATATTGGTCAGTTAGGAAGCTGTGGATATAGCAATTCCTAGATGCTACCAATCTAGGCTACTTAATGACTAGCAGCGTATGCTACTTAATGCTGCTATTATCGCAATTTTCATATTGATAATGAATCCAACGACTTTGTTTAATGTGAAATGTGTGAATGTGTGTCAATCTTAGTGACGAACACAGAGAATTAGCCTTACTCAGCAGTGTCTGTCTGAGCTCTACAGAGCATTTTAGCATCTTCCAGCTCAATGTTTTGCTTTTCCAGCCCAAACCTTTACTGTTTTGGTTCAGTCTCACTTCTCTCAGAATCACTGTTTTCAGTAACAATGAAATAACATATTGTGGAACCTTCTTTGGCTTCCACGGTTTAGTATGTAACTTTACAAAATGCCCAGGACATATGCATACGTCCAGTGTGCGAAATATGGGGGGGTCAGCAGGGGGGGGGGGCTTGACCCCGATTAACCCATGAGACCCCTTGAAAACCTCAAAAGCAAAATTTGAAGGGGGTCTCACATTTTGTCAAAAAAATAAAAAATAAAATATTGTATTGTCACTAATGGTCACTAAAATGTTTTCAAGCTCACCATGTCCAGTATTCAGAATTGGACAGAATATTCCCAAATATATTCAAATATATTCAATTTTTTGCCAAGCAGAGCCAGCCAATCCTATGCATATTATATGCCCAAACTAACATATTGGTAAGAAAATTCCACATGAGCACAGATGACGTCAAAATGAGTCTGTTTGAAGCATATTGCGCTCCTTTGTATATTGCTCCCTTATGAACTAAGTTTAAAAAGGCAAGCATGCATAACCTTAAGGTTGCTTATAATGACTGTATGAGGATACTGCTCAACAAACCCAGGTGCTCTAGTTCAAGTAACCTGTTGTAATGCAGGGGTCAGCACCTTCCAAGCATTATTGAGGAGTCTTATCTACAAATTCATTTGTTGCCTGAATGTCTCCCAGAACAGCATTGTTATGCTGAGGTGTTTTTATTTCTCTGTATATGTATATATCGTTCTCTTTTTAATGAATGTTGTATGTCATGTCTGCGTCTTCTGAATGGACCTTGAGTCTGGCAATAATGGTGCGTTCATGCCACCTGGGAATATCAGGGACCGCCCCCGTGATTACGTTGTTTTTCCGACTACCAGCGTTCACATGGTTAGGATGGTCGGGATGCGTGTTCTTCTTCTTCTGTTATATTGGCGTTTGGCATAACAACTTGTTGCATGACTGCTACGAACGGTTGGCTGTAGCCTAGAGCATCAGGTGAAAACATGGAGGCCACAATAACAAAAGATTTGCTGCTGTTTTCTTATGCGAGCATACAAACATGAACACATGAACAGGTGTTTGTTTGTGTTATCTGCAGGACACCAAATGGGAAAGGACACGGATAAGGTGTTGTTCTTTTGTAAAATAGGCCTATTTATGAATAATTTGTAACATGTTATGTCTGTGTATGTTTCTCAGCAGAGGCGTTTGTCCACAATAAACAGTTTATTGTCATTGAAATATTTTCAGTGAACCAAAGTCGCCTACATCAAACGTCAGTTGTTACCAACTGGGAAACTCTGTTAGCTAAATCTAGCCTGAGTTTCCCCATGTCTGATTCCCACAGGAAGGGATGTGAATTATGACGTTTTAACTGGGAAAAATGTTTTTCCGATGCCCATGAACACACGGTAAGTTGATGATGATGATGACATGCACGTGTGCAAATTAGCCATGCTAAACCAGAGTGTATCACTCACACACTTTGGGTTCACATCCAAAAAGGTGGCACTCAGAGATGAAGAGGCACTGAAAGACAATGCTGCTAGCACAGTGGGCCCACTCACTACCAGAACAGAGGATCCTCTCCATACCTGCCAACATTGGCAGTACTCACATACTTATAGCGATCAAGATTAACGTAAGTTTATTAAGTGTACTGTGTTAAGTGTATTGTTTACATTGCAATATAAATTAAAACATAACTTAATTTATTAATATTTATTTATATTTTTTATTTGTAATTTTATTAGCCTACAACAAAACATGTTGTAGGCTAATAAAATTACAAATCACAGAAGCACTGCACTGCAGTTTTTAACACTGGTACAAACACATTTAACACTGGTGTTAATACCCATAAATTAAAACATAATTTAATTTGTGTGCCCTTATGTGCCTCTTCTGCGAGATGGTGCCGCTGTGTTTTAATGTGCTGGATAATGTAATTTTTCCCGCCGTGCGTAACATTAAAATCAATGCGACACCACAAAAAGCGTGGATGTTGTCGATATGACTAGGTAAGACGCATGTAAATTGTTGTGCCCAACAGGCTTCAAACATAAAGATATAAAACTGTAATTGTTTGTGACGAATCAACAACAAGTGGGACACAATCATGAAGTGGAACGAAATTTATTGGATATTTCAAACTTTTTTAACAGATAAAAAACTGAAAAATTGGGCTCTCCAGAAGTTCAGTGAGGATCTCTGAATGATCCAATGTTGACCTAAATGACTAATGATGAAAAATAGAATCCACCTGTGTGTAATCAAGTCTCCGTATAAATGCACCTGCTCTGTGATAGTCTCAGAGGTCCGTTTAAAGAGCAGAGAGCATCATGAAGAACAAGGAACACACCAGGCAGGTCCCAGATACTGTTGTGGAGAAGTTTAAAGCCGGATTTGGATACAAAAAGATTTCCCAAGCTTTAAACATCCCAAGGAGCACTGTGCAAGCGATAATATTGAAATGGAAGGAGTATCAGACCACTGCAAATCTACGAAGACCCGGCCGTCCCTCTAAACTTTCAACTCATACAAGGAGAAGACTGATCAGAGATCCAGCCAAGAGGCCCATGATCACTCTGGATGAACTGCAGAGATCTACAGCTGAGGTGGGAGACTCTGTCCATAGGACAACAATCAGTCGCATACTGCACAAATCTCCAGACCTGAATCCAATCGAGAATCTGTGGAAAGAACTGAAAACTTCTGTTCACAAACGCTCTCCATCCAACCTCACTGAGCTCCAGCTGTTTTGCAAGGAGGAATGGGCAAATATTTCAGTCTCTCGATGTGCAGAACTGATAGAGACATACCCCAAGAGACTTACAGCTGTAATCGCAGCAAAAGGTGGCGCTACAAAGTATTAACTTAAGGGGGCTGAATAATTTTGCACGCCCAATTTTTCAGTTTTTTATCCGTTAAAACAGTTTGAAATATCCAATAAATTTCGTTCCACTTCATGATTGTGCCCCACTTGTTGTTGATTCTTCACAAAAAATTACAGTTTTATATCTTTATGTTTGAAGCCTGAAATGTGGCAAAAGGTCGAAAAGTTCAAGGGGGCCGAATACTTTCGCAAGGCACTGTATATTTCAATTTATTTGCGGGAACACCGCCTTCACCTGACAAACGGGTTGAAAATTGTAAATGGTGTGTGGATTGTGTGAATAGGATACGTTTCATATAACATCTGGCAACTGGTCAACATTAGACAAACATATTGGTCCGATTATTTATAAAGGAGTTTGGGCCATGCAAATTACGAGAGCTTCCCGGGAGAAATAACAAACCGGGAGGGGTCCGGGAGATAGCGCTTAAAAAACGGGAGAAACCCGGGAAAACGGGAGTGTTAGCAGGTATGATCCTCTTCCACCCAGTGACTCCCCAGAAGAACAACAACGTTTAGTTGAGGCCGAGTGCTCTGAAGATGCAGCAGGTGCTGAGGTAACGTTAGGTGCTACTGCTGCTAGCACAAGGGACTTGCTGGCTGATTGGACAACGAAGCAGGTGAGCGAATGGAAAGACCGCAACCCTTGGCTTGACATTATTAAGGCAGGAAAATGGGGGTATTTAGTGTGTAGAAAGACAAAAACGTTGCTACTCAACGGTGATGTTACTAGCTCTGAAGCAAAGAGGCTACGAAAGAAGATATACAAACACAGGGACAGCCAGGCCCACATGAGGTCAGTGGAAATAGCCCAGATGAAAGAGAAACATTAACTGACTTAAGGTAAGAGGCTATTTTTTCAATCTTTGCAGTGACTGAATTGTGATGATAGAACTGATTGTGTGTGTGTGTGAGAGTGAGTGATACCTGGCATTTATTCAGTTGATTGCTCTTGTAAGTGCGCCAAATTGGTGCCAATTATTGTCATGTCTGCATTGTAATGCACAACTTTGCCTCTCCTTGTTATAAAACAACGTGCTTCCAAACAACTTTAGCAATGCAACCTCCTATGTCAATGTTGCTTTACGAATACTATAGCATATCGGATAGATTATCAAAAATTGTTAAGTCTGTGTGTGTGTGTGTGTGTGTTGTAATGTAGGCTATAGACTGATTGTCTTGGCTTGCATCCATGACAGTGCTCAAATTATGTTTTTGTCTTTAAGGGGGTCTCTCTATCTAATAAAAAAAAAGTTGGCACACCCAGCACATAGCCTAACAATGCTATACAATTAAATAGCTTAGGCGCGAGTGCCGCTTTTGCGCAGTATACGCGCACAGTAGGCCAGGCTATAACTTGACACACGCACACAACAGGCGTGTGTCAAGATGTACAGATTTTTTTTATATATATATATATATATATATATATATATATATATATATATATATATATATATATATATAATATATATATATATATTTTTTTTTTTTACAGAAATGGATTCCTTTTAATTAATTTCAACATATTATTGATTGTAACAGTCCATATTTCATTTAAAATTTTCATTTCAATGAAATAAAACAACTTTGAACCAGACCACCGTGTCAAACATAATAATGCATATAGTCTTTAACTTATACACAGGGAAAATGCACTAACTGGCAGAAATTAATAAAGCCATTGCACAGCCAAACTATGTTCTAGTCTTATAATGTACATGTAGAGATAACAACACCTGGGTGTTCAGTCGTCTCGCAGACCAAACTGCCCTGCTCTCTGCTGGCTGGGGCCTGCTTTCAGGAATCCATGATGCTGATGTCCGGTGTCCACTCTTAATCCTTGACTGGACAAACGGCACAGGGTTACATTTCTCCCTGGCCTTTTTCGGTGGCATAACTGACAGTGATATTTATATTTAAGATGTATTGGTGGTATTTACCTCCAAAAGCACATTAAGCTAAAAGCAGGTGACTTCTTCGCAATTGCGAGTGCTGTCAAATTGATCGTATGCGGTTTGCTCACATAGCCTAGTGGTGTGGTGGTGAAGTGCAGTCATGAGCGTAGGGTAGGCTCAGGTCTACGTCCCGTAGTAGCCTAGATTTTAATTTAACGTCTTTAATGGTAAGAGACCACACAGGGATGGATAATGACCGTTGTTTAAGATTAAATTACAATGCCACATATGGCAGACACCTTCAGATATGAGAGAACCCCTTAGATTTTTGACTTTGTTGCTTTCATGGGAGCCAGTCCTCACTCTATGGGAGCTTGGCATTGCGCAACAATCGGGAGATGGGACCCCACCCCCTGACGCATTCGTCCAGGCTTCACGCTGACTCGTAGGCAGCATGAAGCTAACATGAGTCAGTGGCTGATATTTCTATGTGTGGGCTCTAACTATGGATAATGATGACTAACGTAAATGACCTTTCTGGTCCAACCAACGCCACTTACCGTGTGGCCTGAGCAGGCATTGTTCCCTCTGACATCATGTGTTCAGCAGCCACCCACCAACACCTGATGCAAGCGGCCTGTCACTGTGTTGTCCTTCATGCATTGTCATCAATATATCAACATATTGGCTCTCATCAGCCGCTCACATGCTTTGTTCGGTGTGTCCGTCATGTGAGTGGCTAACAGGGGAAAACATGAATGAGTCACCCACCTCTCTGTCCCCTTCATCAGCTCCTACATGTTTTTGTTATATGTCATTGACAGTGTGAGTGGAAGGGAGCTGGGTTTTCTCTGGGTGACTCACTGAAACTCCAGGTCTAGATTCCCACTGGGCCTCTAAATGAGCAGCAACATAGTCAATCAGCATTTGTGACCATGAACCAAGGCTAATATATGTTCACAGAAGGCCACTTTCACATGTGTTGATTCAATTCTCAGCCTTTCAAACATATATAATATTAAAATAATATAAAAAAACATTAGCAATCCTCTATAATGTGCCTATCCCCCTGCTTTTGTCCCTAAAACCATCCATCAGTGAGATCTTGCTTCCTTATTGCACATAATAGTAGATTTTTGTAGCAGGCTGGTTATGTGAACTAAGAGTAATGACTTAAGAATAATATTTTTCCATCTGGTGTTGCTATGGTTTCCTGCCCTATTATATCATGGTGATGTTAAGGACTCCCAAAATGTTGTTTCTCTGCCTCTGTGTGTTTTTTGCAGTAGATTACATTCAATTGTGAACCAGCTACATCAGTTCACATCAACATGCACTGTAGGTTGGAGGCAAACCTGCAGTGACAGCAGCTGGTGCTTCAAGGTGTAGTGCAACTCTGCCACAAACCACAAACTGAGGCAATTTTCAAAGCTGGAAAAAAGAATGTCAATGTACTGGAATTAAAATGTTTTCATATTGACCCATACGAAACCAACACAAATTTGTCCGTATGAATAACCCGTACGGACCAAAGTACGGAGTGTGGACTGGTAACCAGAGATGCCAGTTACACCTCCTGGGCACTGCCAAGGTGCTCTTTAGAAAGGCATCGAACACCGCTCCCCCCCCAACCGCTCAGTTGCAGCCCACTCACTCTGACATCTCTCCATTTGTGCATGTATCGGACCTGAGCTTGTGTGTATTTCAGGCCTGTGTGTAGTGTGTTCTAACAACAGCGTGTAAATTGTAATTTCCACAGTCCCCTCTGGGGATCAATAAAAAAGTATACATAATTATTAAATTACATATATCACATAAAGTGTGCTGTAACTAGGAATCGACTAATATCGATTTTTTTTTTTTCATCAGCCTTAGCCGATGTGGGCTGCCAATTTTCTTGAACCAATATTTGGAGCTGATACTGCTTTTGCTCCCTCAATTTACATCATGAAAATGTAAACCCTGCCACACTGGATTTGTTTTTGGAATTTGCTCTGCCATTTCTTTAAAAATAATAAACAAAAACACAGATCAGTGTCACTTCTGCAATCATCTTACATTCATATCACCCAAATTATATGGATGGGTGCACTGCATATGGTTAACTGTACAAGGGTAAAAGGCTTTCATCAACATCTACAACACAGCCTTGATGATGCATTGCTTGCTGACATGTTATAAGACAGATATAATCAGGTCATCACAAAATGTCCTTTGTCAACACATTTAAATAATTTAAGAAAACAATAAACCTGAAAAGTAGCCATTGAAATAAAGTGCTTGATTTGTAATTTAAGACTGCCATGGTGCTGGAAGCCTGGCAAGCTTCTGCTAGTGGGGGAGGGGCTTCTGTTAGTGGGGGAGGGGCAATGCATGGTCTGCACGTGAACTGCAGCGTCTCCAGCAACACAGAGCTGCCTGTGGACGCCTGTCTGTAAATAATGCCGGGAAATAACTATCGTTGAACGCAGCAGCCGCGTATTGGCCCGATATATCGGCCGGCCGATAAAATCGGTCTATCACTAGCTGTAACTGTTGCAGCCAGGCCAGATCCAACACACACTCACGTAAAAGTGCAAATTAGTGAGTTCATTACCATGGGTTTAGTGTTTAAATGTGACCCCTATTCATTATCAAATCTAAATGAATTAATTTACAATCCATTGTCTCAAACAATTTACTGGTTCATAATTGAATGGTAGAGCAAAATTCAGTGTTGTAGTACTATTTTGGACCAAGCCAGCTGGATTGGATTGACCCTTATGTTAATTCATTAGTTATTGTTTGCAGTGCTGACAGCAGGCTCCTTCATGCCAGAGAGGCGCAGACAATTTGCAGTGGAAAGGCAGTAAAAACAGGATATTTTTTTAAGCTTCACATTACATTATGAAGCAGAGCCTGCATTTATTTCAGTTCAGTATCAGTATATTTGCCAGGTGGCCAAACGTCAGTGTTTTGACACCGAGGTAAAGGTTGTGCCGGTGAGAGCATGTGTTCACAACTTCAATACCTACGCACTTCGGTTCATGTTGGGTGAGAAATGATGCTAAGAACACTCACTCCGTCATGTTATCACAGTTTTCAGAGCTAATTGGTCTGATGTTCTTTCAGTGTGTGAGCTTTTATGTTGCTGGAGTCACAGACCCAAATCGTTACCCAAAGTGACATTTGAGATAAATTGCTGAGAAAAAACCAAAGGTGTATATGTTGGTACTAGAGCTGGATTGGTCAGGCTGATATATCGGCCATTATTACAGTAGTTTGTAGCAAATGTACCGGTATCTGCAGTCCCAGCAGCATGGACGGGCATTGGGTGTCCGGGCCCGCCAACTGAGATCCCGCAGGGATCATTGAGGTCCTGTCATCTTCCACTGTTTGCCAGCGTGTCATGCATGCTCACTCGGTCATCAGCAACAACGGAAACACCATATTCAAAACTTTTTGACTTGTTTGCTTCTTTTTTCTTGTTCTCTTGGGTTGGGAGGGGGTTGTGGAATCTGTTTATTATATTTGTATTGCTTATTATTGTTTCCAAATAAATTATATTAATTATATACAAATGTACAAATGTATACAAGCATAAGAAAATTCTGTCCTGGGTTTTAACTAATTAATATCCAAAGGTAAAATCACAAAAACAGTTAAAGGTCATGAAAATTCATTCAGATTTAGCAATTTGATGATGCATCCACCTTAATTATTTAAAAGTATCGGTATTGGCGATACTGGCCCTGTATTTACTTGGTATTGGATCGATACCAAATTTTGCAGTATCACACACCACTACTGAAAACGCATTTGCCTTGCCTGAATCCTAAATCTTGAGAAGCCAGTTGATGTATAGGGAGAAGGCCTGTCACAATAGTCAATAAATCAATTAATTGCATGATCAATTTAAATGAGCTTGATAATTTTTCCGGCCGCGTTAATTTCCATTTGCATGCTTGTTTGTTTTCCACGTCTCTCTCTCTACCAAAGAGAAAGTCTCTGTGTGGTGAGGCGGGACTCCTGCCATAGCCTACCACAGAGTGCAGCAAATGAGCCGCGTGAGGAGTATAGCCAGAGAAAACGCTAGTTGAGAGTTGGAGGAATAAAAACAAAAAGATGAAATTGGTTTCAAAGCCAAATGCGACAGCTGCAGTGTGGGAGTACTTCGGATTGAAACTGCATGACCGTGGTGAACCACTTAACCTGAGTGAGTCGGTATGTCGCAGTTGTTGTAAAACAGTAGCAACTAAAAGCAGCAACACAACAAACATGCATATGCACCTTTTTATTAACTGTGCGTGTGTGTGTGTGTTGAGAGTGATGGTGATTAGCGACTCTAGAGTCATAGTGAGAGAAACAAAGAGTCTCCCCTGTTCTTTCTGACCACGGTGGGAAATCTGGAGCAGGAAAAGTTAACCTCTCCTTGATTTCATGTCGTTTATGGAGGAGAACCAGGAAATGAGTCGGGGGAAATGCAACGCTACCAAGCCATGGCCGACAGACCTGCGTTGCTGCGACGTGTAGTTAAATTTTTCGAGTAGTGGCGTAGATTTTACGCAGAAGTATAAACAGACTTGAGTCCATTTTGTTGTTTTTGGTTGGGGTTAGTTTTTATTAAAGTGCATTTTTTTGTTAACAGACTGACAGTCTTGTTCATTTATTGTAGCTATTTAAAATGTCTTCCAGTTCCAGTGTTATATATTCTGTCTGACTCTCCCAGCGCTAGCTAAGCCTAGCGCAGAACCTGGAGGTAACCGGTTTCAACTAGCCTACTGCTCCGAATAAGTGACAAAATAACGTCAACATGTTCCTGTTTACATGTTGTGATTTGTATAGTCACAGGGTGTACAAATAACAAGGTCACTATGCTTTTACTATCTAGTAATTGTTGACTCTACTACTCCAACTCTGAGCTAACTCCAGGCGAACTCTCTGCTCCTCACCACAGGGCTTCAGGTGATGCTAGCTAATCACTCCGCCCAAGTAGCAGAAGTAGCAGTTGTAATGAAGATCCTCTTCATCACTAATATTTTGCAGCATTAGTACATTGTAGCTCATTATGTTATGGGTAAATAAAATAAAGCACAACAGTTTTGAAGGTTTATTGGAAAATATTAACAATCTGTTATGTGAAGGTTGCAGCTGGTGGTGATTGGAGGCCAGCCCTGTCAAGAGAAACACATGTACTCAGTTTGCAAATTCGGTTACCTACACGTGCAGTATGGTATAGTCTAAACCAGGTTAATTGAATGCAGGTTAACAGTTGCTGTTTGTACAATTGTGAAGTTTGTGTTCAAGTAACTCACCTCTGTTGTGTCTCCTCTCCAGAGTGTTCAGGCTAAAAGAGTCCCCAGCGTATCGATCCACATTTTAAAGGTTCCGGGAGATACCATGTTTCATGTAGCGAAGGGGTGCTGGAGTACTTTAATTGACTGTACTTGCCAAATTAACTATGTTTGATTGTATTAGGTAACATAATGTAAGTAAAATGAGATAATAGTAGAAAAGTAAACATGTATTTGATGTGGTTGTTGTATTGTGTATAATTGTTCAAATTAAGTACATTTCAGACTTAACTTGTACTATGGTAGGGTCGAGATAAGGTCAGTGGCAGGCTATAAAAGGCTGCCAGTTTCCGTCTAGCGCTGCTGCTGTCTGAACTACATGCTACCTGTGGTGTTCAGGGTGCTTGTTGTGATCATGGCGGCCATGTTTGTGTTAATTGTTGGTGAAATAAACACCTGTTGATCTGCAACGTACCTCAAGCCTCCTGCTGTAATTATCCAACCACTATGCGGCCATTCTAACAGCAGTGCTTCACCTTTCTGAGAATATAGTTCCCAGTTTGTATACGTTTAGAAGATGGCTGTGTCTCATATGACCTTGTTATTTATACACCCAAATATATAAAATATAGCTTTGATTTGACATTTTCAAAGCCTTTAATTTTAAAATCCTACATCAGAATGGTCAAATAATACCCGAGTGACAGTCTGGGGCTGTTGTACTATCACTCTGAGGGGAAATGAGTCCGTCTAAACAGAAGGTTTAGTTTTTAGAGCACCCTGAAAAAAAGAGTTAAAACATAGCTTTAATTAGCAGCTTGAAAAATAGTTAAAATAAACATTTTCAAAGCCTTTAATTTTAAAATCAATTAACGATACGGTAGATATTGACATGCTGGGCATCAATGGGAAGGTGAGGAGATTTAATATGTAAATCAGGTTTCAAATTCAACGGGGAGCAATATTTGGCCATTTGGGGGCATTGCAAAGTTATGCACTTTAGCAATAGAATTGTCAACATCTTGATTTCGTTGGAGCTGGGTTTTCTCTGTAACTCCATGATAGTTATGGGCATGCTGGGCTTTAATGGGATGGGCAGGAGCTGTAGTATGTGAATCAGCTTTCAAATTCAATGGGGAGCCATATTTGGCCATTTGGGGCCAGTGCAAAGTCAGGGACTTTAGCAATAGAATTGTCCAAATCTTGATTTTGTCGGGGCTGGGTTTTCTCCATAACTTCAGCGTAGATATGGACATGCTGGGCATCAATGGGAACTGGAGGAGCTGTAGTATGTGAATCAGCTTTCAAATTCAACAGGGAGCCATATTTGGCCATTTGGGGCCAGTGCAAAGTCAGGCACTTTAGCAATAGAATTGTCCAAAACAGCAGTGTGTGACCAGGCTGGTGACCAGCATGAAGAGGAGATGCCAGGCTGTTGTAACTGTGTATGGTTCTTCCACACACTACTGAGGCTCCTGTTTGTGAAATGAATAAATTGTTCAATTGCCAATATGTCTTGTTTCTTCAAACTTCAATCATCCAATCCACCAAACACCAAACAAGTCAATGGCAGAATAAGCTGTTAGGCATTGGCAGAGAAGATTTGATACATTTTTCATGGGCGCAACCCATATACTCAGCGCTGCTGCTCATCCCACAAATGCATGTTCCTTACAAATGTTGCACCATTTGAAAGGGAACTAAACAGGCTTTCCAACGTTATACGATTTATTGCCAAAAAGCATTGTAACCACAGAGAAATAATCTACCAAACACAAATTTCATTACTTTTTGTGTTAAGTTTAGCTTTAATTGGAAATTTTCAAAGCCTTTAATTTTAAAATCCTAATTTGTTTTTTTTTTTAAATTTTTTTTATTATTTTTATTTTATTTTTTTCTTTTCTTTTCTTTATGTGACTGTTTATGTTTATGTCTTGTATCACTTGTGGTTTCTTGTATTGTCTCAAATGAAAATATCCCCAGATCGACAGTCTGGGGGTGGTGTACTATCACTGAGTTGAAATGAGTCCATCTAAACTTTTTTTTTTTGATCAGTCTGAAAAACAGTTGAAATATTGCTTTAATTGGACATCTTTAAAGCCTTTAATTTTAAAATCCTACATCAGAATGCTCTGATATTACTCGTGTGACAGTCTGTGGTGGTGTAATATCACTCTGAAGTCTGGCTAAACAGGAGGTTTCATTTTTAGAGCAGCCTGAACAAGAGTTAAAATATAGCTTGATATTACTCAATATATTGACTTAATATCTCAATATATTAACATAATATCTCAAGACTTTGACTTAGTATCTCAATATATTGACTAAATATCTCAAAATAATGAGAATATATACTTTAAAATATTTTGCCTTAGAATCTCAAAATATTGACTTAGTATCTCAATATATTGACTTAGCAACTCAGAATATTAATTAAGAATCTCAAAGTAATGAGAAACTTTAAAATATTGACTTAGTATGTCAATATATTGACTTAATATCTCAAAATATTGACTTAGTATCTCAATATATTGGTTCAATATATCAAAATAGTGACTTAGTTTCTCAATATATTGACTAAGTATCTCAATATATCTACTTAATATCTCAATATATTGACTTAATATCTCAAAGATATTGGCTTAGTATCTCAATATATTGATATAGTAACTCAGAATATTGACTAAGAATCCCACAGTAATGAGAAACTTTAAAATATTGACTTAGAATCTCAATATATTGACTCAATATCTCAAAATATTGACTTAGTATCTCAAAATATTGACTTAGTATCTCAATATATTGACTTTCTAACTCAGAAAATTAACTAAGAATCTCAAAGTAATGAGAAACTTTAAAATATCCAATTAGAATCTCAATATATTGCCATCCGTATTGTCCAGCTGACTCTTTGCCTACTGGTCGGTGCGATCATTCCCAGCTCCAGCTTCGGCTTCCGAGTTCCGAGGTAAATGGAACTCAATGGAAGAGAGATGCTGTGGTGACAAGTTATTAAGAGCATGCAATGAACAAAATACTTTAATCATTTCATACCAAAAAGCCCACATGAATATGAGTTTGGAAGCAAACTGAATTGCAAGACTAACTGGCTTATGAAAGATAAGTATATCCAATGAAACTCACTAGAAGTCCATTAAAGTGCATAAAGGCATGATAACATGATATGGAATGTTCTCCATGAAGTTTGTATTAACCTTAGGTATGATAGTTAATCATACATTGAAACATTCCTCTAGATGAGGAGTGATTTATTGTCTTCTTCTGGCAGTTGCTGTTTCCTCATCTCATTGGGACGTTCCACTGTTTGAGTTGCAGACGTTGACTGACCACAAGAGAGCAGCATTCCACCGCGAACCAGATGACAGTCCTGTGGTCATTTGTAAACCAACATGAGTGAAACACATCTCTGAAAAGCTCTGCCTTGCTATTTTTTTTTACAGAAAAATTATTCTAGGTTTCTAAAGAATATAATCAGAATATACAGTATGATGATAATAATTACATACAGTACATAGAGTATATGTGTCCTGTGCTGTATGAAAGCATTGGTGTCCAGAAGGAAGTGTGACTAGTGTGAAGTCAAAACCTTACAAACAAATGATCATTGCGTTTGTGACCTTCTAAATGGGAACACATGAGGAAAATTGTAATGATGCAAATGCTTCACCTGCAGCTTTAAAGTGGGACACTGCTTCATAGGACCCGGAGCAATCACACTAAAGAGACAAAAAGAAGAGAGAGGCAGTAAATCTGGAGGGATATTACACAGCGTCAAATTCTGGCTGCCAGTAAATTGCAGCCTGGCACTTTTCTTTCGAAGATTCTTCCCACTGGCAGGGCCAATTTACATGGGCAGGTGTATTGCACTAACAGGTAGCCTTTGAGCTCCCACTGCCCTGACAGAGCAATTAGATCACTTTTTTACAGGGTTTGCTGCATGCACCCCATGGGCTAAGACTGTCATTTAGCAAAAGTAGAGTGTGTATTCTCTGCTGGGAGGGGAGGGGGAGCAGCGGCATGGGTGTGCTCTCTGGCATTCAGGCTGCGAGTGGCTGAAAACAGTGGATTAAGGGAAAGGTCTTGGCCTTGCTGATGGGATTTTTCTGAAAATATAGCCATGTCCCGCAGCAGTGTTTTCCCTCACAATATATAAATAATGTTTTACATCATGGGTGCATTGAAAACAGTGGAGGAAGGCACTGTTCAAAACACATTAAAACACATTTAAAAGGAAATGTTTTTTTTGTTTTTTTTCATCTGACCTCATAGTTTGTGTTTGGATTTTTGTCAAGATAAAATTTAAAGCCTTGGCTAAGCAATAAAAAATCAAGATGACAAATAATAAGAAGTGGATTACATAGTAACATAATCTAAATGGCAACAGAAAAATCAGGGCAGAAATCATGATATAAAATGTCTCCAGTATAGGAAACAGCAAATAATCACTGGGAGTGGGAGTGATGAGTCTAGTAAAGAATGGGTATGTGTGTCAGAAGACAACCAAACAACAGTCACTAGTTCAATCTTCATAAAAAAAACTTAAATCTCAAATATCCAGTTTCCTAACACCAGTAGGCCACACAGCTTTATGTCAGCCTGAAAAGGAGGAGTAAACTTGACTGTAAAAAAGAGGGTTGTAAACTGAGCTTAAGGTTTCAGTTCAGTGGATGCAGTGGAGATTTATCCTTACATCACATCCCTTCAAGTCTTGATCTATAGCCTATATTTAATACTGTTGTGTGATGTAAAGCTGGAGCATTGCAGCACGTGACAGCAGATAATCCATGGAACATATAAATATGTTGTGTTCACATGGAAACTGCAGGGCTGAATGAATTTTCTTCATTTGACTCATCATCACATCTTATACAGATTTGATGATATAGTCATACAGACATCAGAAAGATTACTTAAATTGTGCAAGCAAAAAATAAGTATCTTTTGACATGCTTTAACAATAATGTACATGTGATAATATTGGGGTGAAATGGCAGTGGTGAAATATGACTATGTACTTAACTAAAATTTCGAGGTGCTTGTTCTTAATTTGATGGTGCCTTATACTTCTGTGTCACCATATGTCAAAATTGACATTTTACTACATTTATCTGACAGCTGCAGTTACTTTGCAGAATGGGTTATTGCATATACAATATATGATCAGCTAATAAAGTATAATCCACTGTTATACATTACACACATTATACATTAAACTGCTCAACTGTATAGTAGTTAAAATAAATCAGTTCCACCTTGACAACATTAAAAGGCCATTTTCACAAATCCATGCATCCAAAATAATATTCCAATCATATGATAAATATCTGACTTTGAATGGGGGCATACTTTAGAGTTTTACTTTGGAAACTTTGAGTACATTTTGCTTCTTTACACACACACTGTATCATCAGCATCTAACATACACTGTGTAGAATAAATTATCCACAATATGTACAATAGTTTAAATTAGCTTTACCATGACCACATGCAAATTAAAATACTGCTTATATGTTAATGCACCAGTGACATTATTATTCCAATATTAATATTAATAATATTATTATATATTAATGGATATATATAGTCTACACTGACAGGTGCAATTCTACATATTGTGTACTTTCATATTTAGCTCATTACTTGTTCCTTATGTTAAATCTTTAATGTTGGATGTTTTTTTTTCATTTTTGAATTGCTATATTTACTAAAGTAATACATCCACCACCATAAGATGCCTGGAGAGCTGCCCCTCTTGTTTAATTAAATGTCTGATGGTTGAATATAGCAGCTGTTTGAATGTGGAACTGTTTGTCCAAACGTGTGAAAACTAACGAAACTAAAGACAGAATGTAAAACTTCAGTAAACCAGGAGGGTGTTAAAAACAAAAGGTTGCTGTTTTTTACAGAGGTTGATATCTGATGGCCAAAATAAAATAAAATGATTAGTGTAAATCCCTTCATGGACTTTTAGTCCAGGTTTATCTAAAGGTGGTCATTGTCTTTTGAGAGTGAATTTAAATTGAATTGGTCAAAACTGTTACTGATACCTAAAATATTCTTATTAGGGCTTATGAGACTTCTTTCAGTAACCTTACCTTATTTTAATCTCAATTACTTATATGAATACTACTGTATAGGTCTCTGTCAATATATGCCATATAAAAAGAATAGTTTTATAAAATGTCAAACTCTATACACACTCTCTTCTTGATGAGCATGTGAAGTTAAGTCAATAACAAGAAGTGGTTGAAATCACCTCAAACACATGCAGCTTATGCTACCTGTGGGACACCCCTTTAAATAGAAGACAGCGAATGTGTAGTTAAATGTTGATCATGGAGCCTCTGTTCGAATTGTCTGGAGCTAAAAATTGTGCACAAAATCCTCTTAAGATCCGCAATGGAGACTGGCCTGGACCGTCGGCATTCCTCCATAATCTCAACCCTGCACACACCCTCAACATTTGTTCACATGCACTCTGCCTTTCTTATCCCCTCACACATGCCTAACCTCACCTCCTCTCCAATAATATTCAGTCAGAGAAAAAAACAAAGGCTGGTTACTGCTTGTGCTTTAGGTAACTGCTCTTTTACCGATGTTACATGTTGTGATAGATATCTTAACTAAGCAGGAAGAGTTTTTGCTGTCATCGTGGAGTGGGCAGATATTTGCGGACAGAAATAGAAAGGAATGGGGGAGGTTGGTGTTTGAAAGAAAAAGCCTTTAGGGATTTCTAAACTTTCACAAGGAGGATAATATATCAATCAAAAGAACTCAAAAGTATTGGTCAAAGTAAAAGTCAAAGTATTGGACTAAAACAAACTTCATATTGTTGTTTTCATTTTGTACAATTCAAAATATGATACTCTAATGATACACTGATGTTGTGGATTTAACATGATTCTTTACCCACAAATAAGTTCCAGTTCTATTTACTGTTCAGTCTTCGAGCACTGTGCTCTGTGGTATTAAAGAACATAAAAGAGATATCTTGTGTATGTCCTCATTAGAATACAGGTTTGTGTTGATCTGGGCATACATGAGGTTTAACTTTATATTGTTATTTGGAAAGTAAGTTATGATGCATCTCAGGTGATGTTACAGAGTAATCCAAAAGTAATGTAACTAGTAGTGTAACTAGTTACTTTCAGCAGTGAGTAATGTAGTAAAGTAAGGCATTACTTTTGTTAAAGTAACTACTAATGTGTAATCCATTACTTTTTTTGAGTAACTAACCCACAATGGAGGTAGGGATTTAAATCAATTCAATTTTCAATTCAATTTTATTTATAGTATCAAATCATAATAAGAGTTATCTCAAGACACTTTACAGATAGAGTAGGTCTAGACCACACTCTATAATTTACTAAGACCCAACAATTCAAACAATTCCCCCAAGAGCAAGCATTTAGTGGCGAGGAAAAACTCCCTTTAAGGAAGAAACCTCGGATGCTGATCTAACCATCTCAAACAATGTTATTTAAATCCATAAGAATTTGTAAAAAGGAAAAAAAACATTTAAACAATAATAAACATGTTAAAAACAGGCGTTCTTATAGGTAACACATTCGGCAATGTGTCAACAGTCTACCAGGGCAATGTGTCAACAGTCTACCAGGGCAATGTGTCAACAGTCTACCAGTAACTACTACTGATCAGGGTCCATTTCAGGAAGGAGGTTTAACAAACTCTGAGGCCCTGTTTACACGATGACGCACGCGGGTGAAAACTAAAAAATATTTTATCGGATGTGCCTTTCATTTATACGCCGACAGCGTTTTTGGGGTGTGTGGGTCTCTCCACACAGCTGTGTGGAGAGAGACGAGAACAAGGTGTCCAGGTAGTCTGTTGTTATGGAGTAGGCTACAGATATTATAGGCTCCTGTTATCTAAAAGATTTTCAATGTAATGGCTCAATATTTAAATGGTTTCGACAATGTGGATAAGGTTGTTATAGTTCGATGACCATATGTAGGATAGCCAGAGTAGGTTACAACGTTGCGGATGAAGAGAAAAAGAGAGAGCGAGTGGCAGCGGCCAGCGGGTAGAGGAGGGTCTGCTTCAGCCTGCTCTGCCCGCTGCCTCTCGCTCTCAAACAGCAGCTGAAGGGCTGCGAGGCTCAGGGTATTGGTAGTGCTCCCGTGGGTGCTGTGCTGTGGCTTATCACGGTCAACTGTGTCGGTCATCATCAGACAAACATGCAACTCCACCTCCTCGTCTTTCCAGACAAGCTTTTGTTGATTGTTTCGACATGTTTTGGTTTCGCGCTACTAAGGAGAGAAGTAGAAGGAAGGTTCTATGTAGGCGCGCGGCCTTGGTGGCGTTGTGTGGCAGTGTCACCTAGCTGCCTGCCATAGAAAATTGCTGCTCGAGTCAATGCATAAGTTCCAATATAGTGTATTCATTTTATATTTAATCACTAGTTTAATATTACTGCTGAAAACTGGTGGAATGGTATTAAACTTATAATCTATTTCATTTAGGTACAATCCTGCGGGTGAAAAAGTCCCAGGCCTACTAATCCCATTCTGAGGTTGCAGCACCATGTCATTAACAGAATTATAATTTATAATCATTTGTTTCAAAGGGTTTACATCATTCACCTGCAATCCTGTGGAAGTCCTTTTTAATGGATCTGACCGGTCTGTGTCCAGGGAACACTACAAAAACGTTTAAAAAACGTTTCAGAGTGAGCCACACTCTTCATACAGCGGCTTTATATGCTCCGCATCACCATTATGTAAAGAAAACTGCCTTTTGCCAAAAAACAGTAATCTGCTCGGCTGTAAGAGCATGTCCATGATTGGGTTAGTGATATGAGGATGGATAAGGTTATGTAGGCTACATATCTGATGGACTGTGAAGAAAAATGATTCAAAATACCACTCAAATAGGTAGTTATCTGGAAATGATAAAACATCTAGTCTGGGCCTCAATATCGTCTCCCGACTTATGACTTACTCCGTGTGAAGTAATACAGCTTCTTCATCAACGGGATTGTCAAGAAAAGGAAATGCCATGTTTTGAGAAAAAAAAACGTTTTATAGTCTGCCTAACACAGTTAATAAACCAACACTGTTTATTTATTCATGCAGATGACAAAACTGTGCTTAAACACGCCTGATACAGACTGAATGAATGACGAAATGAAAGAGCGCTGTGTCAGAGGAAGGAGACCTGAAGAAAACCTGCCCCAGACCAAGTTACCTCTCTTTCTGAAACTGAAAACCTAGAGTTACCCTCATCTCAGGGTTAACAAACTGAGTTTTCACTAAACCTGCTTTCTGAAACGGGCCTCAGGTGTCAGGTTCACGGTCTACCAAGCTGGGGTTAAATTTAGAGGAAGGCTGTAAAGGTGCATCATGGTGTAAACACAACTCAACCTCACGACTCAAGCATGCAAGGAGAGGAGGAGTCTAGTTGCTGTTCTCTCCCCCGGCTTGAGTAGTCACACCACCCCCACCTCAGGATTAAGCCTTATGCTAAGGGACAAAGATAAAGATTTGGCAGATGGTAAGTGCACACACAAGATCTAACCTCAACACAACCAACGCTGACGTACTCACTGGCACAATAAAATATGGTCTAATGTAGGGGCGCACAATATGAGAAAAATGTGCGATACGCGATAACGTAGTTGAATATCGCTTGAATTATTACTTGCGATAGATAATCAGATATTAAAGGTCCAGTGTGTAATGTTTTTAGCACATACAAAGTCTGTGTTGCCCGTTCACAAACTTGTCCTCTTTCATGAATATTTATCACCACCATCAATTCCAAGTATACCTATTGGCTTGAAATTTAACATTTGCCTTCGCATGAACTGGGGTAGACGCTCCATATTCATGCTCCATCTTGAAATACGTTAGCCGGTAAGGGACATACAGGACATACTGCTCCTCCTTTGGTGTTTTCTCTGTCACATGATAAACTCACAGGTGCTGCTAATGCTGCTAATGGGTATCGTCGCGAATTTAAGCTATTCTGCTTCAATACAACAAATTGCTTGTTGAATTTAAAACAAATGAAAGGAAATCATTTCCAACATTCTTTTATTGAACAAATTGAACATTGACTTTAACATAAATGGCAGCACTAAAAAAAGAATGACGTTACATTATAAAGTGCACTTTATCTACTGATATTTTCTTGCAACTAACTCAAAAAATCTTTCGCGATATGTTGCAACCTTTCGCGATGTGTGCTATTGTGCCACTTGATATCGCGATGACGATAAAAAAAACAATATATTGTGCAGCACTACTCTAATGATACCAGAACAGTAGTCTATATCCACGACGTTCCACTTCTGGGAGAGCTCCGGTGCCCCCGGAAATTCCGCCGGATGCACCTCTTTTCGGCCGGATGTCCGTTTTCTTTCCGCTTTCTTTGTGTTGAAATTTTAAACTCTGGTCGATTCATGAGGACTTTGGTTAACTGCTCCTCAGATCTCTGCAGGGTAAATCCAGACAGCTAGCTGTTCCTTCCTGAGGCTATTTTGCAGCAACACCGTGGCTCCGGGCGATTGTGATTGGTTGAAAGAAATGCCAATAAACCAGAGCACGTTTTTCTCCTATCCCAGAATGCTGTGTGGACTAGCCAGACCTTCCTCCGTAGCGCTGTGGAGGGAGGTCTGGTAATGAGAGACTACTCAACAGTAACCACCTGGTGTTAGCAGCTCACTTAGGGCAGGAACAGTCCCTCCTCTTCTTTAACAAACAATCTGTCAGATATGTTACAAAATTACAACCTAACAATATGCCTTGCATATACATTATATGTAGAGGAGCATGAGGGTATAACCCAATCAGACTTTAAGGAGGACTGGACCAGCTAACCCTACTAAACAGTTCAAACTACATTTATTAGTATCTTTCAACTCTAAATTAGTATGCAAATGAGCTCGAAGTGACACCAACTGGGTGGCTCATTAAGTATTTTACTGAACTGTATTTGTTGCAAATTTCAGAGACACACATTTGTTTGGACAGAAGAAAGCCTCCCAGTGGACATATTTTTTCCAAGGCAGATTGAACATGCTTATCTTTCAAATAGCTAATAAGCACCTACATGAGCAGCAGTAGTAATAAATCAGCCTATGTAACCAGCAGTTTAAATTAGAATTCAGACGGAGTGGTTTTCTCTTTATCAGCTCCATGTGCACAGGTGGACCAGCAACTGGGGGGTTCACATTGCAATACCGTAACCAGATTCAGATTCAGACACTTTATTAATCACAATGGGCAATTTATGTGCAGCTTCAGATCATACAGACATTCCAACGAACACTCACCAAACAATAGTTAGAAATGTTAAAAGTGTAAAAGATGTGTGAGCAGACTAATACAAATTATTTAAGGTCTAATAATGTGAGCAGTTGGCTTCATTTTGTATGCTTCACTCAAAATAGTGACTGCAGAAAGACCCATGATATTCAGGGCACCTCTTTTTGAAGGTCACAATAATCATATAAGACTTACTTTTACTTGAAAATTTAAAAGAAATAATGTAATGCAAATGTCACATTTCACATTCATGTCTGTGTAATAAGATACAGCTCAAAGTAATTAAATATCCAACAGACGGTGTGCAGAATGTATAAAAATAAATCCTTAAGGAGCAATTCCAAAAAAAACTGTTCACATAGCAATAATTCTCTCTGCAGAAAGTGTAATGTAATCGCAGAGAAGAGTGGCTTTCATTGGTCTTACAAGACATGGGGAGCTTTCATACAGTATTTGTTAGTTGCCATGTAAAATGTAAAGTACACGCTACTGAAATGGTTTGGTCTTGGGATCCTAAGTAACCTCATTAAATATGTACTTTCATGATGCTTCATCAGGCCTTAAAAATTAATGACATTTGAACATGTGCATGAAGCCAGAGAAAGAGAGAGAGAGAGAGAGAGAGAGAGAGAGAGAGAGAGAGAGAAAGAGAGAGAGAGAGAGAGAGAGAGAGAGAGAGAGAGAGAGAGAGAGAGAGAGAGAGAGAGAGAGAGAGAGAGAGAGAGAGAGAGAGAGAGATTTCACTTGAAGCCTTTCAAATTTGACTGCATATTTTAATTAGGCTGAAGATTACTTGTGCTGCTTGATTTTGTTTTTTTATTTTTACACAGGGGCATATATCATTTCCATCTTTAGTAAACATGCTTACACGTGATGAGCTGCACACTCACCCTGTTCAGTTTCAGTTTTACATATCACCTGGATAGCTTTATATAAATGATATCCCTTGTCTCATTGTTGTTTACATACATATGGTCAGTGTCTTGCAAAATATTTCTGCTCTCTTTTTTTTTTATAATGGAATGTTCAGATTCAACATCCTGGCATTTGCAGTGAGAGAGCTCACCAAGAACCCAGCAGACAGAGGATGAGAGAAGAGAAAAGATCTGCTTCATAACACTCTCTAAAACTGTTAGTCCCAGCCGTGGAAGAAGTATAGAGATTGTTTTACTAATGTTAAAGATGCTCCATTACAAGAATATTATTTATGATGTATTAATGTGCAAGCAGCATTTTAATGTTGTCAAGGTGAAGCTGGTTTGAACGACTCTACTGCTGGGTAGTTTTTATCTAGTCAGTATATTATGCTTTATAAGCTGATTATACCCTATATCTTATGTGCAATATAATTATCTGCATAGTAACTACTAACTATAGATTCCAAACAAATGTAGTGAAGAAAAAATACTGTATTTCCCTTTGACATGTATTTTAAGTTTAATACTACCTTGGAAAGGAGTGAGACATAAGTGATGTGAGTAAATGTACGTATGGTAAAGTACCTCCAATTAAACAATAATACACGAGAGGGTGTGATTTATGGTCATGAAGTATTATTAAGTAATACTGTGATTATACATACAAAGGTTACCAACAGAATACAATTTATAATCAAACTGTATCAAACTGCATTCATATTGTTGGGCAATTTGCTTTCAAAATAATAATAATAAATCTCAAACTAGATAAATACAGCACATGTAAATACAAAACAGTTTTGCTAGCTCAATCTTGTTGTAACTATATATCTGCTGAACAAATCATTTTTCTATCGACAGATTTTGCTACTATAAGTCCGCGAACTTCACAGGTGGCAGCTTTTTTTAAAATAGTGCCGTGTCACCGGCACAGCTGATCCAAACATTTCCAGGAGGAGTCAACTCCAAAAAAAAAAAAAAGTCATCTAATACAATTAATCACTTCATATAAACAGTGGTTATGTTGGACTATGGTTCCTGATTTATTTTTCATGGATTTCTTTTTGAAATAATAAAAAATGGAAATGGCGGAGTGATATTTTAAGTGATGAGCCTTGTGCTCAAACGGCTCTGGGTGTGATGTCATGCTGATTTGAGCACGTTCTAAATGTCTAGTTGACCAATCAGATTGCCTGGCTGGAGCTACTTGTTGTATATTAATACACTTGAAATGACTGATGATTATATATCATTGACATTGCTTTAATGTTGTTTAAATATATCATAAAATTGACTGAATTTTTAAACTTTGAATTATAGAGGAAAAATGGTAAATGGACTGCATTTATATAGCTCTTTTCTAGTCTTAGCGACTGTTCAAAGTGATTTGCAATACAAGCCAGCATTCATTCACCTATTCACACACACAATTATACACTGATGGCAGAGTCTACCATGTAAGGTGCCACCTGCTCATCAGGAGGCGAGGGACAAACATTCACACATACACTCACACACCGAGCAAGTTGGGGTTCAGTATATTTACAACTTTTTCTTTCAAAGTCTCCCTGAAAGTATTCTGATGTCTTACAGAAACTACTGAGAGACAGATAGACAGAGACCACACGCATTGCCCCCAAAACTATTTTGCAGATGACTATCAGCTCCCATATCACCACATCACATCTGATTTATCACTAAAACGGATGATGAGATTGCTGGAGAAACCAAGAAATACCTCAAAGCATTATCTGTTTCAATCACCTTGGTGGAGAAGGCAAGATTGCTTGATGAAATCAAGAACAGCAGAATGAGTCAGATGCAATCAAGTCCCAATCCATGTCAATTAGCATTAGCTTGGTGAGCACCTCGCCTCATCAGGGGTAAACAGAGCGGGGCAGAGCTGAAGCAGTGAGGCACATCAAGGTGATACTGAGCCTGAGCACGCTCTGGCAAAGCATCTGGAAAGATGGCACAGGGCCAGTCCATCTTTCTCTCTTTCTCTGACTCATGTTTCTATACAGATGTTGGCATATTGGACACACATAAGTGAGGTCAACAGGCAGAAGTAACGGAGAAAATCAGTCACTACTCGGGCCTCAGGCCACATTGGAGGTGCTAAGGGAGCACTCCGTCGCTGAAACAGGCTACCTACCGACCCAACCGACCGGGCAATGAGTTGGCCTGAGCGTCCTGTGCCAGGCATGCTGGGATTTATGACAGCTGTAGGCAGAGAGTAGAAACAGTCGGTCAGTCTTGGCAACTGGAAAGGAGGGACAGGTGGAGCAGAGCTCATCCGATTGAGTTTTGCATGTGTGAGGGGGTTGAGTCAGCCAAAGCCTCATATTATCATCATAATGGAGAAATCCAGAACATGACCCCTATCAAGGCTGCATGTTGATGCCTGAAAAGAGTACTGGAAAAACACTGACCAATGAGGCCACATGACATGACACAGTTTATGTTGACCCAAGCCCCCAGGCATAGGCAATGAGCCCCATTTTTCACTTATTAGGAAAGAAAATAATAAGCTTTATGGACCTTAGTAGATGTCTTTTAAGAAAACACATATTATTTGTTCCACCTAAGCACTAAACCACTTAATTACATGTGTGCATGTGAGATGTATTTGTATTCAAACGTGCTGCACATCTGATTAATTCTTACCTCGGGCAGTGCATCAAAAGAATTTATCTATTTCCATTCAACTTAACTCTCAGGGTGCTAGGTTTCATCATCACATAGGAAACAATTAACAATTCTATTTCCCTTTCCTTTATTGTGTTATATATCTGTTTGTGCACGTTATAGGTTTACAAAGTGAAAAAGCCCAAAGTCCACCCCAAAGGGACTTACCATCTCCAACAGAAAACACTGTTCACAAACTGCTCCAAACAGCTCTATTGTAGTCCAGCCTTTACTTCAGAGACAAACGTGGTCACTTTGGAACACACGTTATAATGCTCACCTAGCTGCTAGCATGGCACGCCCTCATACTCTGCTTCTGACTGGCTAGTAGTCCTTACCTAGGTACTGTCAGGGCACGCCCTCATACTCTGCTTCTGACTGGCTAGTAGTCCTTACCTAGGTACCGTCAGGGCACGCCCTCATACTCTGCTTCTGACTGGCTAGTAGTCCTTACCTAGGTACTGTCAGGGCACTCCCTCATACTCTGCTTCTGACTGGCTAGTAGTCCTTACCTAGCTACTGTCAGGGAACGCCCTCATATTCTGCTTCTGACTGGCTAGTAGTCCTTACCTAGGTACTGTCAGGGCACGCCCTCATACTCTGCTTCTGACTGGCTAGTAGTCCTTACCTAGGTACTGTCAGGGCACGTCCTCATACTCTGCTTCTGACTGGCTAGTAGTCCTTACCTAGGTACTGTCAGGGCACGCCCTCATACTCTGCTTCTGACTGGCTAGTAGTCCTTACCTAGGTACTGTCAGGGCACTCCCTCATACTCTGCTTCTGACTGGCTAGTAGTCCTTACCTAGCTACTGTCAGGGAACGCCCTCATATTCTGCTTCTGACTGGCTAGTAGTCCTTACCTAGGTACTGTCAGGGCACTCCCTCATACTCTGCTTCTGACTGGCTAGTAGTCCTTACCTAGGTACTGTCAGGGCACGCCCTCATACTCTGCTTCTGACTGGCTAGTAGTCCTTACCTAGCTACTGAGCATGTGTGACTCCCAACAAAGATGGAACAGAAGTGAGAGGTCTCACTCTGTAGCTAAAACAGAGAGCTCAACACACAGGGTGAAAAGAGGAGCTGCAGCAATGTGCAGTACAACAAATATATGGTGTTTTCTGAAAATTAAACCACGTAAACCTATTCTAGTACAACCTCTAAATACAATTATGAACCTGAAAATTAGCATAATATGTGCACTTTAATGTCTTTCATGCATCTCCTTATATGAAGCTTTTGACTCTCACTCAACAGAACCTGCGTTTAGGATTATGCAGTTTTTACTGAAATAAAAAAGATCTGTATTTGTTAAGAACAAGATACAAAAAGTTTTACTTTATGTACTATATTAAAATGAACTAGAGAATGCAATTTCTGAAGAAATTGCGGTGTGAATGCTATATGTTGAAAGGCTGACGCTACACTGGATTGCTGGCTTGATTTTTGATCAGATGAGCGCGTCACTTCTTCTTCTGCTTTGGTATGTTACAGCCATAGATGGTACTAGTACTGCCTCCTAGCTGTTAATTTGAAATGCTGCGTATAAAGTAGACAACTTCATTTTTGTTTTTGTTTTTTGTTCTTTTTTTAAATAATGCAGACTGAGTCATGAGTTCAATATATGGACTTTACCATCATATTTTGGTTTACTCACAGAAATGCTCCAGAATATGGTGTCTGGGGCTGCTGGGTTGTTCTTGATGGGTGTGGCTGTTATGTGTTTTTTGTGTTTTTTTGTTATTGTTTTTTATGTTTATCTATGTGCTATGTGTGTATCTGTACTGCTATAACTTGTAAATTACGGAATCTTTACAACCTTGTATTGCATCAGTGTATTCAATCACTTTTATATTTATGTTTGATAAGTGACAGAAGGCCTACCACTGGTTATTTTTGCACTTTCAATGGATGATGCTTAAGGATTCAAAATCATTCACAATTAGGAGTCTTTTGCCAAAAATGTACTTACTTTGTGCTTGGATTGTTCTCCATAAACCTAATATTATTACACTGTCTGAATCATGGCTTAACAGTTACCTCTCAGATAACGAAATAAACCTCCCAAATGATGTCTTAAATAGATCTGACAGGTGCTCCAGGGGTGGAGGTGTGGTGATTTACGTTTCCTCTGATCTCGTTTCTGAGTTAATTATACCCACAATTGAGCCTCTACATTTTGACTGTGTCTTTGTTAAGGTAATCTTTCACGCAAATACATGTTTATCTATCGGTAGTATCGATAGGCCACCCTCTTCACCCGTAGAGTCCTTTAATTGTCTGACCGCTACTATTAATTCCATTTCCCGTAGAAATGAATTTATAATACTGGGTGATTTTAATATAAATTGGTTAGATAAGTCTTCTAACAAAGACAAAATATATACTTAATAGTTTAAATTGTATTCAATTAATTAATGAGCCTACTTAAACTTCCTTTACTATTACTGGGCAACAAACATTAGAAATCTGAACTATTGGGTTAATTATGGAGGTATTGCAGTGCCTCCATCATGGTTGATCCTGGAAGTAAATTCTGTTCATCCGGGATCATTGAAGGCCTTACTGTACTCACTCCTGTTGTTCTCTATTTCTGGTTATACTAATAATGTGATGGTGGCCTCCAGTATTAAAATATGGACTCAATTTAGACGTCATTTTGGCCTGCAAACACTTTCTGTTGGTGCTCCACTTGCAGCTAATCCTTTTACCCCCATCGTTATTGGACAGCACTTTCTCTATATGGACTAAGCTGGGCATAAACATGTTTAGAGACCTGTATGTTGGTTCTATTTTTACTTCTTTTCAGCAATTGCAAAATATATTTTTGCTTCCTAAAGGACATTTTTTTAGGTTCGAAGTTTTATCCGTAGCTCATTCCCAGAATTCCCTGTTCTTCCTAAGTCCTCAGATTTCGAAACGTTTCTGAAGCCTCTCTCTTCATTAAAGGGAGCAATTTCTTCTATTCATTTAAATATTTATAACCCCTGTCAAGGCTCTTCTACTGTACTTAAAACAGTTTGGGAGACAGATCTTATACAGGTGATTCTGGATGATGTTTGGGAGGAGATTTTACAGAGAGTACATAAGTCTTCAATCTGTGCTGGACACAGCTTTATGCAATGTCGAATTCTCCATTGAGCTCACTAAAGCTCGGCTTGCAAAAATATTTGATACAGTGTCTCCCCTATGCAAACGATGCCAACAAGCCACAGCAAATTATTCACACATGTTTTGGAGCTGTTATTCTCTGACTAGATTTTGGTCTGAGATATTTAGTACTTTATCCAAGGTAATTGGAAGGGATGTGACTCCTAATGCCTTAACTGCTCTGTTTGGTGTATGGCCTTTCCCACTTAACCTTTCCCCAGCTAACAAGGACTTGATAGTATTCACAACTCTGCTGGCGAGGAGGTTGATACTGCTAAAATGGAAATCCCCAGTCCCACCTACCTTTACAAACTGGGTTAGGTAGGTGCTTTATTTTCTTAAATTAGAAAAAATAAGACTGACTTTGATTGGTAAGGCTCTCTCATTTGAGAAGTCATGGAATCCCTTCCTGTCTTATGTCAATAGCACAAGTTGTTTGATCTCTGTGCACTAAGTACTGCAATGAGTTGAGTCTGTGAGTGGGTTTTCTTTATTTTTATTTTTATTTATTATTATTATTATTACGAATTTATTTTTAATTGGTGTGTATGTATACATGTGTGTCTATATATATGTGTATGCATGTATATATATTTATGATCTGCCAACTTAGATGTTAGTTTTTATTTTGTTTTTTTATTGATCCTATTTCTCTATTTATTTGTTTATTAATTTATTTATTTTTAGAATTATTTATTTTATCTTTTTTTTAATTAATTTATTTACTTGTTTATTTATTTATCCTTTTGCGCTCTTCCTCTATCAACCCATCATTTTTGTTTTTCTTTTGTTTGTTTTTCTTTACTGTCCCCATCTGTCGGGGCTAGGTGCCGGTGGGAGGGGGGTGGGGTGGTTGTTATCTGTCCTGTGATATGTTGAATTTACATCTGCAATTACTATTGTATGGAACAGTATTGTTTGCCTGTTTGTTTTATAACTATGTAAAATCCAATAAACAGATTGTTCAAAAAATGTATTAATGAGCCTACTCGAATCACCCCTAGAACCCAATCTTTGCTTGACTGGATACTCGTTACACACCCGAACAGAATCATAAGGTCTGGTGTTATGTCTGACTGCTTTAGTGATCACTCAATTGTCTACTGCATATGGAAAATCAAATTGCCACCAAGACTTATCAAAATCAGACAACATTTGATCGCTATTAATTGGGACAGATACCAATTAATACCAGATGTACAAGATGCTTGGGACTTTCTGCATTATGAGTTTATTGATGTTGTGGACAAACACGCTCCCTGGAGAATTATAAAGGTCAAGGGTAAAAATATTCCTTGGATCAGCCCCGAACTATTAGTCCACTTGCTGATTTATTCAATATGTCTTTGTCTACATGTGAGTTACCAGCTATCTGGAAATGTGCACGCATTACTCCACTCCATAAAACTGGACATGTACTTGATCCAAACAATTATAGACCAATATCCATTGGTTTAATTCATACTTGCATAATAGAAAACAATGTGTAGTCTCTCAGATTTTTTTATTCAAGACAGAGGAGTGCCTCAGGGCTCAACATTGGGGCCACTTATTTTTTCTATTTATATAAGGGACATTTATATACATTTTAATAACTACCACAAATTCAAGCTTCTCTTCAGTCTGACTTCATTACCCTACAACATTGGCTTTTACATAATACATTACTGCTTAACAAAACAAAGAACTATTATATTATCTTTGTACCAGACAAAAACTCTACTCTACTGTTTACTCTACTGTTTGGTGGTTGTAATGTATTGATTACTCTCAAAACAGGTTCAGTGCAGCCAAACACTATGCACAACCCTCACTGAGATAACACACACTGTCACTCTGAACACACTGAGAGTAAAAGTCCTGTGTTTGTTTGACCCATCCTTCCATCCCGACCTCCTCATCCCCATGGACTTCGGCGCTCTTTATACTAAATCATCCAACCCTGTCTCACTGCAGTTTGGTGGTCACGTAATTTAATCAATTGATGGGTGTCTCATACAGATTTATATGGTGCCCTATACGTCGGTATCAGACACTGAGGGCCACTGTCTCAAACTGCCGTATTTGACGAATAGAGAATGGGTTGTATATTACATAATTAAGTGAAAAGATGTGTTTTTAATTCAAATATCAAATTCTAGACCAACAAAGTAAAAATCATCTGGTTTAATTATTTTTGTGAAGACTGTCAATGTCAATAACTTAATTATCTCCACCATCGTACTGGCAAGTTATGGTCAGAGCTTTTGATACTTTTCACCATAAAAACATCAAGCTGCTGCTACAACACAAATGGTATTTTTCCATTCCATGGTACCTGCTCGACTCGCCTCAACTGTACTCGCCTTTTTTGTTTTTCCATTATGAAAAAAGTCCCTGGTACTAGCCAACAGGTACTATTTTTAGTATCACCTCCGTTGAGGTTCCAAGCGAGCTGAGGCGATATAATTTTGCCAGTGGTGTTTTTTTTTGCTGCCTCCAGCTTCTGTTGAAACTAAATTTGTCTTCTGGCTGTGGCAACAGAATAAAAAACAACACACTTTTGACATTCTGTTAGGTCACAGCAGTTTCCTGTGGTGTCGCTATGACGACCAGCCACGCTCGCCTCATGCATAAGGCAGTACTAAATCTGCAATGTAAATTGGAGGTCGGGGCACCATGGCCGGGTCAAGCCGAGACGAGCCTGGTAGAGCTGGTACTAGCAGAGAGTAAGCGCCAAAAGTAAGCTAGTTGAACTAGTTGTACGCTAGTTAACACTGAAATTCACTTTACACCAAAGATCACCAAAGATGGCCTAATCTGACATCTGTGGTGGATGTGGTGATGTCGGGTCACATGACCTCCTCATAAATGTGGACGTGCATTCACAGATATGATAACTTTTTACTTGTATGTACTATAGGCACCTATAGCAATATACATTTCACAGCAGACATTTTGACATGTTTTTCCCTTTCCTTTATTGAGTTATATATCTTTTTTGTGCACGTTATAGGTTTAAAAAGTGAAAAAGCCCAAAGTCCACCCCAAAGAGACTTACCATCTCCAACAGAAAACACTGTTCACAAACTGCTCAAAACAGCTCTATTGTAGTCCAGCCTTTACTTCAGAGACAAACGTGGTCACTTTGGAACACACGTTATAATGCTCACCTAGTTGCTAGCGTGGCACGCCCTCATACTCTGCTTCTGACTGGCTAGTAGTCCTTACCTAGGTACTGTCAGGGCCCTCATACTCTGCTTCTGACTGGCTAGTAGTCCTTACCTAGGTACTGTCAGGGCACGCCCTCATACTCTGCTTCTGACTGGCTAGTAGTCCTTACCTAGGTACTGTCAGGGCACGCCCTCATACTCTGCTTCTGACTGGCTAGTAGTCCTTACCTAGGTACTGTCAGGGCCCTCATACTCTGCTTCTGACTGGCTAGTAGTCCTTACCTAGGTACTGTTAGGGCACGCCCTCATACTCTGCTTCTGACTGGCTAGTAGTCCTTACCTAGGTACTGTCAGGGCACACCCTCATACTCTGCTTCTGACTGGCTAGTAGTCCTTACCTAGGTACTGTCAGGGCCCTCATACTCTGCTTCTGACTGGCTAGTAGTCCTTACCTAGGTACTGTCAGGGCACGCCCTCATACTCTGCTTCTGACTGGCTAGTAGTCCTTACCTAGGTACTGTCAGGGCACGCCCTCATACTCTGCTTCTTACTGGCTAGTAGTCCTTACCTAGGTACTGTCAGGGCACGCCCTCATACTCTGCTTCTGACTGGCTAGTAGTCCTTACCTAGCTACTGTCAGGGCACTCCCTCATACTCTGCTTCTGACTGGCTAGTACACCTTACCTAGGTACTGTCAGGGCACTCCCTCATACTCTGCTTCTGACTGGCTAGTAGTCCTTACCTAGGTACTGTCAGGGCCCTCATACTCTGCTTCTGACTGGCTAGTAGTCCTTACCTAGCTACTGAGCATGTGCGACTCCCAACAAAGATAGAACAGAAGTGAGATGTCTCACTCTGTAGCTAAAACAGAGAGCTCAACACACAGGGTGAAAAGAGGAGCTGCACCAATGTGGAGTACAACAAAATGTTTGTGTTTTATGAAAATTAAACCACATAAACCTATTCTTGTACAACCTCTAAATACAATTATGAACCTGAAAATGAGCATAATATGAGCACTTTAATAACATTATTGATGGCTGCATTCCACTCAGGGGAGGTCCTGGTATTGTGCATCCTGGCTCATTGGAATAGCTTACTGGGACACTTAGTGGAACTGAGCCATCGTTTCACCTGTAATTTTCCTGCTATGACAAGTCAAAATGTCTGCTGTGAAAAAGGTCTATTCGAAGCTAAAAGACAAAACTGGAAATGGAACAATGGAACAAAAAATTCAACATCTCAAGTTACCACCAGAGAATTCTTAACCACATTTACAGGCTTTAGCCTTGCTAATGATGATGACATATTTGGATCCTGTTCTTTTTATATAATTTTTATGGAGTTACTAATTTATGTTAACATTTTTTATTTAGATTTCTTTTTCTTTTTCTGTGATTAAATGGGGAAATTATTGTGGCCGGGTTAGCTCATTTGGTAGAGCGGGCGTACATATGTAGAGATTCATTCCTTGATACAGCGGTCCAGGTCCAGGGTTTTGTAATGTATTAGTTGTATTATGGATACCTTGATAATTTTTTAAGCTTTTGGCCTACCTTGCATATTCTATTATTAATATTGCTCTTTTAATGTTCTTTATGTGCTATTAAATAAGTGGAAATGAGCACAATAACTAATAAATACTGCAGGCGCTTGACAAACTGCAGTATAAGAGGACTTCACAAGCTGGGTTGACAGAATGTGGCATGACTGTAGAGTTAACAGGCTTAGTGCTGAGGAAAAATAGAAGAGTTGCAATAGCATCATGCAAATGGATTGGACAAGATGTAGCGATGACAGATGTGCAGAATTCGGCTACCCTGGATGACTTAAATTATGAGCAGATTAGCAGGGTTCATTCAGTCTGTCAGTTCAGGGTTGTGTGTGTGTGTGTGTGTGTGTGTGTGTGTGTGTGTGTGTGTGTGTGTGTGTGTGTTTGTGCGTGTGTGTGTGAGAGAGACAGAGAGAGAGAGAAAGAGAGAGAGAGAGAGACAGAGAGAGAGAGAGAGAGAGAGAGAGAGAGAGAGAGAGAGAGAGAGAGAGAGAGAGAGAGAGACAGACAGACAGAGAGAGAGAGACCGAGAATGTGCTTGGCGGGCTGGATGTGCACCATGACTGACATTTTATCTATGACAGTAAATTGTAAACATATAGCAGCCTGTTTGCAGCTGGTGTTGTTTTGACACCTTTAAAAATTGAAGCCACTGGACTGCAGCCACATTCATCATCAACTAGACTTTGTTGGCATGTGCACTTCTTTGGTTGAATAAAAGATGGAAAAAAAACACTCCTTGACTTCCCATCCTGGCGCTGACAATCAATTCCCTTCCACCTCCACAGCAGCCTCTTTCTCATTCACATGCCATGTTTGTTGCAAACTTTCATTCATACCAGCATCATTTGATTATACATGCTTATCTCTCTCCACTCACACATCCCACCACTACTCATTTTTTATTGTAGTGTAACCACCTGCCTTCATTTCCCAGAGACCCTGGGTCAAGGAGCCTTTAAAATGCAGCCTGTAAAGATCCATCCAGCCCTCCGCTCTGGCTCCGAGTCCATGTGTCACTCGCTCATGCCTGCTGTCAGATCCCATTACCTAATTGGAATTGAGATGCATCTGGCCTGCGTTTTTTGTCTGCACTGCACTCCTGCTGGAGATACAGTAGCCACCCAACGTCTCCCCCGCCCTCTCTTGACTCTTATTCATACCATCCCACTGGGAGAGGCTTTCTCTCCCCTGATGTGTGGTCAAACAGTCTACATGGATAACAAAGAAAAACGAGAGATGGCACCGAACAAATCACAGCCGAACGCAGGAAGGCAAGTCCTGCGGTTCAGTACAGTTAATAAGAGCACTGTTTAATTCATGAGATTCATCTTCACTGTTGGTACAAAAAAATTAAGGCAGCTTCTGTACTTCAAACTCTTTATCTGTCAGGATCAGTGACCATGCATCTCCAGGTCCGAGATCCATGATGACACATCTGCCGCCACGTTTACATAAATGCATCATTAAGCTGGATGTGCTATATCGTCACGCATGAAGCATGAATCACATTATTGATAGTGATTTTTTTCTTCGCCATTATCTAGGAAGAAGAATTCTTCCTTCCGTGCAGGGAACTATAAGTAGCCTGTCACATCAAATGGATTATAGCTCATTAATATCCATTAACTTAGCAGAGGAACTTTTGGCAAATGACCCAAATTTGAAAGTGTTTGAGGACAGCTTTTATAAGAGAATGAGCGCTTGGAAACAAAAGGATGAGTGTTAATTGTAAGAGATATCTTTGTTCCCCTCTTCAGCTTGTCCCTCATATTCAGTATACTGGTGCTTTTATTCATCTGCACGTTTTTTAACTTAAATGATGGTAAATCATGATGAATGAATCATTAACAGCTGAAAGGAAATCCTTTCTTAGATTAAAGTCCTTGTTACTTTAGAAATGCAGGAGTTGTGACTAGAAGAGTTGTCGATTAGAGGTTCCAGAGTTTGTCCCATTGCACTATTTCTCTATATTACACTCAGTCTGGTCTGAGACGGCTCACAGTGAGGGTAATTTAAAAGTAGATAGCTAGATTTTTCCACATCCCTGATGTGTTGCTTTGAGCCATTTCTCTTTATAAAGGAATTGGAATAGGTTTCACCATGAACAAGCATAATACAGCGAGCTGAAGAGAGATTTACAGCCCGGTCTTGAATACTGAAAGGTCTTCTTCGGTCCTGAGAGTGAGGGGGATAGCAGATATCTGACTTTTATTTTCTCTGAGAACAAATGTGTAGCCCTTCTGTGATGAGACCAAAAAGACCAACGTAATTTATCCGACACAAAAGGCTGAATGGCAATCAGTCTGGCCCTTTGAAAAGCTTCCCAGTATGCAGAAACAGTGGCATGATTTCTGGACTAATCTGTAGAGATAATACACATTAAAACTGGACTAAGACACTGACATACATCACAGTACCTCAGCAAGACCAATTTATTTGAAACAGACCATCTTACACTTCAACTGAAATGTTTAGTTGCTGTTGTTCTTCTTTAATAAAAGCCCACGGCTGATTTGGGGGCAATGTGAAGCAGATTTCCCTCAGACAACGTACAAAGGAACAGAACCTTGGTGGAGCAATTAATGAATACATCCGGATGAAGCCCAAGCTGATTATACACTGGGGAACTGCAATACATGACATTCATACTTAGAAGAAATCCGTAACAACCATTTATATCACAGTGTATTCCTGTTGGATGTCACACAGCATTGATTAATGCTTCAAACTGTATGGAAATATCTTGCTGTTGTCATACATCAATTCAATAGTTCTCACGCTCTATCTCTGAAATGTATTGTAGCATGAAATACAATTCACTATTTAGTTGCATTATGGGAAATGTTTGATGAAATTTGACCAATACTTTGGAACTAAAGTCAGGATATCTTTATGGGATATCATTCTTTTTGTTATCTGTTTCTTGTGAGTCCCCCGACTTTATGGAAGATCAATACTAAATTGCTGGAATAGCCCTTTATTAGTAGCCAAAACCCTATCCAAGCTGCATTAGCCTGGCAGTTGTAGCTACTTAATTTAAACATTGCTAGCTAACTGGATTACAACAGGAAATTATTGTATTTTTTATTTTTTATTAATTTGAATAATGACAGTTTTTGGATTAAAAGTAATTGCATAAAAGCAAATAGCTTACTACTGTACATCTCTGAAATTTTCTTTAGATGCATTCAGTTAGTTAATTGTATATATAAACAGTCACCCTTTATGTTTGGCATAAAATGGCTATGCTAACCTTTACTCTTTAATCTCACTCACTATTTGAATCGTATGTATCTAGGTTCATACAAAAACAGTTGAGGAAAGTGAGTTGGGAAACTTGTGCAGGTTATTTTGGGACTCTCTCCACCTCTGGTTCCTGTCACAGAAATCCATTTATCCAGAGGCCAGGCCTAAGTTTCCATTTGCTCACCGGTTATCACTGTAATGTGGCCTGTTGGAGACCGTGGACAGCAGCAGCAGCACATCATTACCTGATGCCTGACTCAGTGACTGGGAGCAGCATGTAGGATTTACGGAGCCCTGAGTCTCGCTGTTTGCTGCATTTAAGTTTGAGGTGAAAGTTACAGCAGCACTGAGCTTGACACAAATGTTTGATTAATGCACACTCACTGTTTTGTGAACCCTCACGGCTTGCTCGCAGTACTGCAAGTGTGTTCTCTGAAATGGCAAGTAAAACGTTCATTACTTTCAACTGTCCGTACTCCTTTACATGTGTCAAATTCAATTTCCTGGGCAGGTTCCCATGGTAATGGATTCCAACACAACAAGTCCTCCAAACCATACGACGATACAACGATAACAACGAAATAGGTTGTTTAGTCCTATCCTCTGATACGACCCACAGGAACGTTTTCCATCTTCATATCTAAACCAGAGAACGCAACGGTCGCGGTTTTAAACACCTTAAAGGTCCTATGACATTTCACTTTTTGGATGCTTTTATATAGGCCTTAGTGGTCCCCTAATACTGTATCTGAAGTCTCTTTTATATAGACCTTAGTGGTCCCCTAATACTGTATCTGAAGTCTCTTTTATATAGGCCTTAGTGGTCCCCTAATACTGTATCTGAAGTCTCTTTTATATAGGCCTTAGTGGTCCCCTAATACTGTATCTGAAGTCTCTTTTATATAGGCCTTAGTGGTCCCCTAATACTGTATCTGAAGTCTCTTTTATATAGACCTTAGTGGTCCCCTAATACTGTATCTGAAGTCTCTTTTATATAGACCTTAGTGGTCCCCTAATACTGTATCTGAAGTCTCTTTTATCTAGACCTTAGTGGTCCCCTAATACTGTATCTGAAGTCTCTTTTATATAGACTTAGTGGTCCCCTAATACTGTATCAGAAATCTCTTTTATATAGACTTAGTGGTCCCCTAATACTGTATCTGAAGTCTCTTTTATATAGACCTTAGTGGTCCCGTAATCCTGTATCTGAAGTCTCTTTTATATAGGCCTTAGTGGTCCCCTAATACTGTAGCTGAAGTCTCTTTTATATAGGCCTTAGTGGTCCCCTAATACTGTATCTGAAGTCTCTTTTATATAGGCCTTAGTGGTCCCCTAATACTGTATCTGAAGTCTCTTTTATATAGACCTTAGTGGTCCTCTAATACTGTATCTGAAGTATCTTTTATATAGGCCTTAGTGGTCCCCTAATACTGTATCTGAAGTCTCTTTTATATAGGCCTTAGTGGTCCCCTAATACTGTATCTGAAGTCTCTTTTATATAGGCCTTAGTGGTCCCCTAATACTGTATCTGAAGTCTCTTTCCCGAAATTCATCCTTGGTGCAGAATTACAGCCACTAGAGCCAGACCCACAATGAGCTTTCCTTAGGATGTGCCATTTCTGTGTCTGTAGCTTTAAATGCTATTGAGGAGGTGAGAGGGGGGGGCAAGGTGGAGGGTGGGGGTGTGGCCTTGACCAGCTTGTGGCCACAGTTGTAGCTCTATTTCTTCATGGGCGGGCCAAATTCTCTGGGCAGCTGTGGGCGGCGGGAAAAGCAGAGAAAGGGGAGGTAACCTTTCCCCTTATGACGTCATAAAGGGAAGATTCCAGATCGGCCCTTCTGAGCTTTCATTTTCTCAAAGGCAGAGCAGGATACCCAGGGCTTGGTTTACACCTATCACCATTTCTAGCCACTGGGGGACCATAGGCAGGCTGGGGGAACTCACATTAATGTTAAAAAACCTCATAAAGTGACATTTTTATGCCATGGGACCTTTAATGTTTTGCGCCCTTGTTAGGTGTGGGCGCAAAAACTACTTTAAGTAGTTAAGTTTAGAAAAAACATTGTGGTTTGGGTTAAAATCTGATTTTACTTCGATTTACATCCGGTTATGCACATGGCGCTGAACGTGACGTAGGTTTGTTTGTTCTGTTTGTTCCATAAAGTTTAAAAACAAAAACAAACACACATTGTTAATCTCCTGTCCCAGTCTTATGTTTGTTTGTCTGTGTGTCCACACCTTTACTCAGTACTTGGCACTCTTATACTTTGTTGCATTACTTCCTGCTTTGCTCCCGTCATAATTACTACTACGGCCACTAGAGGGCCGCCACTATAAACGTTACAATGAGTCGTAATTGCTGGTTCGAACCAACGCCCTATGGAAGCGTTTTTTTTTTTAGTAGGACAGTCTCTTCCTACAGTATGGTGTTTTTAAGTGTGGTGAGTGTGGGAGGTGTGTGCAGGGGGATAAAGAGTGAGGATCTACATGGTAATGTTTGATCAAATCAGTATAATCTTTTTCACTTGTATACTGTCTGTCCACCTTGCTGTTGGATGACAGATGACATGGTGGTAATGTATGAAGGTCTTAGAGACTAAAACCTGGGATGAAGACTTAGATTTAAGTACCTGGCAGTTCCTGAAAAGGCAGCTGTGCCTCCCTTTAACACGACCCTTCTTCGTCTTTCTCTGCAGTAATGACTTGTCTTGCACGAGAGGGTAAATGTGTGTGCGCATGGATGCTCTCACGTAAGCTTCACTGAGGCGGCTTCACCCGCTTCATCCTCGCTGACCACCTCCCACCGCCATCTGGCACCCTTTTACAGATTGACGGAGGTCGGCTCTCTGTCTGCTTGTTTGTTTATTGGAGTGAATGTGTTAGTGTGTGTGAATGCGTGACTCTGCCTGTGTGCGCACTGATCCGAGCAGCAGTTCTCCAGTATTATGCATGTAAACAGCTCTTTGCTGTCATTTATTGATCTCACCTTTTATCGCACAGTGCAACCTGGACCCTCCAGTGATCCAGGGAGCACATTTTTCACCAGCCCTCTATTTATTCATTTGTTGATTTACTTTGACAGGTAAACAAAAGTGGGAAAGCCTCCACAACCATGGAAGCAGCGTTTCTGTGTTTGCCATGTAATCAAGTCATACACTCACAGATGTGTGTTAGTGAATCTTTTATAGGCCTATAAATATTCACTGATGATCATCAAGGATCACTCCTTGATGATACATTAGAAAGATGCCCAATTATGTTTGTGTTGCAATAAATATTTCAAGTGCTAATAACCCCTGATGTGCTTTGGTTTGTGGGCGTAGTTTCAATCTAGCATGATAATAACCTTTACACATTACAGGCATGGCTGTTGTGTTAAGGACTGTTTACCTGCTCACACTCTGCAGGTCTAATTGTAGCCTTGACTTGCGTTTCCCCCTTAAGGATCCAGGTTTAGCCTTGGGGGTGATGGTAGTATAAATAAATCGTTTTAAATACAGTAGTTAATGATAACAGCATGGCAGCATCACTGTTGATGTTTCCATGACAGACTTGCTAAGAATGAGAAATGATTACTTGAGACATATTGTGTCCCCCTGAGAAAAAAATGCCCTATTTCTTTGATCTAAATATATTTATTGTATAATTTCTATTTATTTCCCTAGCCCAAGCTTTTGATTCCCCCAAGCCTGACATTACAGGCCAGGGTGGGAATTACTAAGACTGGAGAAAAGCTATTATTAACCCATAGAAATCCAAGAGTCCCCTTTATGCTGCAGATTCTTTTTCTGTTTTTTTTTTTCACTTTGAGAGGAAGGGGGGCACAGGGCAAGATGCTGCCATGGAGAATTTTGTGTGACAGAAGCTTTCAGTTTGCCTGTCTATCACTTCGTTAGACTTGAGACATCAGTGATATAAATACACTGCCTAGATACACTTGTCTCCAACCTTTGCCAATCTTCTCTCATGTGGTCCCTTTGATTAAGCACCGCCCGCCTCCCATGGCCCCTTCACGGACGCTGGAGGTCCGTCTGAGTGCTGGCACTGCTTCGCCCTTCATGACTCTGATAAGGACCTCAAAATAGCAAAAGCTTCCATCATTCTCCAATTGGCCAACCACAGTTCCAGGGCTTTTATTGCATTACGCTTCTTCTTGTCTGTCTCCATTTCTGTGGGGGGGACATATGCTGAGACAACATGACGAATCTGTAAAATGGCAGGCCAGCGGGCGCTCCTGCAGATTAATATGATTGATTATAGGAATTATACCTTTCAGGAGACATGTGACCTTGCAGCACGGATTTGTTCAGTTCAGTCTCTGCATCCATGTCTAGTTTGCTGGTTAAACACATGGCTGTGTAGACAGACAAGCTGAGCTGCACACACTGATGCAGCGACCCAGATCAAACACCTGGGGCCAGAGGGGAAAGACTGCACACACAAAATACATACATACGTACTTCTATCAATAAATATATATATATATATATATATATATATATATATATATATATATATATATATATATATATATATATATATATATATATATATATATATGTATTCTAATTGACCATTTTACATTTTGATATTACTGGTGGGGTATTTGTTTTTCTTTTTTCCATTTTTCAAAATAAAAAACTAATGATTAAACAGGACACTGGCAATTATGGTTGTATTTGCTTCATTCTTTCTTATTTCAGTCAGACAGCTCATGTGTTAAATGTTTATTATAACAGCAGAACACAGTGTTTGGCATCCAGACTCCGACCTCATCACTCCCCACAGATATGTTTACATGAGATATTAGGGAGTATTGATACCCCCCTCCTGTCTGGAGCCTGCAGGTGGGTGCTGGGGTGGTGGTGGGGCTGAAAGAGCAGGCAGCAATAAAGGTGCAGGGCAGCAGCGGCATTAACAAGGCAGAGGGAGAGATGGGAAAATTTTGCGCAGAGTGAGAGTTTTGTAAGGGTCAATCTCACTCACTGCACAATCGTCAGCTACATTTTCAGGGAAGGTTGTTGTAGTAGTTGTTTCCTATGTTCTATTTTCAAATCCAGAATTAAAAAAAAGAACAGTTCACTGTGGTGCAATATTAAAAATGCAAAGCTGATTGTAGGCGTATGCATGTCATGAGCTTAACCCATACAGCTACCAACGTACATCCAGACAAATGGAAAAAATCTGCTCACTTTAGCCACAATCACAAACAATATATATAATAATATACAGACAGGTGACAGATTTAAGGTAAACCCCAAGCAAATCAGTGGAGAAATAAAATTAATGCAGATGCTTCCATACAGCCTATGAAGAGTCTCTTAATAGTTTGAGTATAAAAATGATTGGGAATCATGCTGTGACTATCAGTCACCAGATCTTAACCCAACTGAACACCTATGGGAGATTTGTAATAACTTTTTATTATAATAGCTTTCACTTTTCATTGATCACCATCATCAGCAAAATGTGTTATTTGTCCAGTTCTTGGTTTAAGAAAAAATACCTGCAAGTAAGATGTGAATGACATTATTACTTTGTGTTTAGTGCTAATTAGCTAATGTTAGCATGCTAAAATGCTAAACTAAGGTGGTTAACATCATAAGCATCACCTGCTAAACATCACAATGTTTGCATTGTCATTTTGAGAATTTCCGCATGCTGATGTTAGCATTAAGCTCAAAGCAGGCAAGTACAGCCTCACAGTGCTGTTAGCATGGCTGTAACTGCTCTTAGTCTTGTTCAACAAGTGTTTGTCCCCCTGTTAAGGTTGGGGTGGTTATACCGCATGGAAACAACACCTTTATACAATGTTCCATGCTCTCTGTTGGCATGTCATCCTGCTCCACAGGGCAGGTTAACCAAAGTATAACTAAACCTGGCCACGGAGCTAAATGTTTTTACTTGTTGTGGCTCTCCCTCTGCTGTCTTTTGAGCTGAAACCACTCAAGTGGCTCCCCTTGTTGCATAAGTGTCCGTCTGGACCCACCCTGAGTCAAATTACTTAAAAACATCATGACACAATACAAGTAGGAAAAAGAGACACATTATAATATGCAAAACTATATTTTTTTCAATACACTTTGCAACACAATCCCCAACAAACCACAAGAGAAGCAATACATTAAATGAAATTGAGATCTGGCAGACACACGCCTGGATAGCTGACAACTTTGCTCCTTCAGGCATAAACCTGGAGAAAAAGGTTTCATTTTTCACAAAAAATGTGCTTGCTGTGTGCAAAAAGTCCTGAAGTATTAATGTGTGGTGCAAAAAATGACGGCATGCTTTCCGAGCAGTAAGCCAAACATTTACAAAATGAATTAGGGCATGTAGCCCGTTGACTGGCACACTGGAGTACACACATCATATACTGAACCTCTGAGGGAAGGAGAGATGGAGTGAGCCTGTATCATGTGTCAGCCTGAGTTAACATATGACTGAATCACTCGCTGCTGAATCTTTATCAATCAGGGGGCTCTCTGGCTGTGTGAGGAGCTGGATCAGCAAAGTCCACAGGGCTTTGACAGCCAGCGCTGCTGTCTGTTCCTTTATTAGCGCTGCAATGGCTTCAATCAATAATAGCTCAACTTCAGTGGCATGTATTACTGTCTCATCTTCCTGCTCAGCTTTGCTTATTGATGCAGGGTTGCTTATATCTGTAGAACAGTTCCTACATTCATTTACTTTAAATCACTTCTAGAGTAGTCTCGCATTACCAGCTCTATCTCCACAGCACTGTGGAGGAAGGTCTGGCTACACCTCACACATAGATTCTGGGATAGGAGGAAAAAAAAAACTCTGGGTTGTTTGCAATTCTTTAAACCAATCACAATTGTCTTGGGTGGCGCTAAGCTCTGGACGCAGCGATGGTGGCTCTGCTAAATAGTCTCTGGAAGGAACTTGTTTAGGTGGAACATTTGCACCCCAAAAGAAAACGCCACATACAATATTAAATTAAAGTATCCCATCCATCAATCGGTCCCAAAACGTTGGCATTTGAAGGATGGCTCTCCATCTATTGTGGCCAATCAACATTAGGTGATCAGTATACGATGTAGAACTGGCCAACAGCAATTGTTTCATCCGTGTCTTTATCTTGCCTGGCGTAATCATGTTTTTCTATAACCGGTAGGCAAACCATGCTGGCACGTCCCAGTTATATAGCAAAGAGTGTGAACATATTCTTTGTAAATCTTTACAGTCATTCACTAAAAGCACAAGCAGGCCTGCCTTATTGCACGGTCCAAGTTTTCTTTAAAACTTGTCATTTTCAGCGTGTAGCTTGCTAGCTCGGAGGTTGTTGACGTTGCGAAGGGAGTTGGAGAACACACAGACAGCAGAAGGGGAAGGGCAGCAACGGATGTCAGGCTTTAACCTGGGTCCTGTTCAATCTCAAAACGACGTGCTCCACTTTGCTATGGTTTCCTGGTTGAACATGTTTCCTTGGATGTGCTTGTGCACACAGTAGGGTGTCCAACACACCCGTTTCAGCTCCAACCATACAGCCAGTTACTTTTACAAAGACCACTTAATGAATGCACACTCCAGAGAAGTGAGTAGCACTTGGGGAAAGGTTAAAGATGACTCTAAATCATCTTTATCTGTATGCATGTTTCAGAGCGAGCTGGGACGTGATGACAGAGGTTCCTGCATGTTGACTGATAAAGATGAATAAGTCATGTTGCTATCTTGAACCTTTCTGTGCCATGTGCTACTTTAACTTTAGGTGTTTTAACATTGGTGAAAACTGGTGCCAACAGTATAAGCCCTTGTCACAGCAATTATATTGATTTGTCAAAGCTAGAAAAGCACTCATTAATGATAGCTGCATTCCATTTATGTAAGCCACTGACATGGCTCTGTGTCACAACCGGCTCTTTAACCTCATTTACCTATCTAGGCCTCAACCGAGGCTATATCTGCATGCCATGTCTCATTGCGCTGTTCTCTGTCTCCTAGGATCCACATCTCCTTGTTTTGGGTTTGTTTTTGACGCTTCTGTTGCAGTTATCATGCATCCATACACCACACAACACTGATATAATTTACTTACTACACCTCATGTTTTTGTAAATAATTATTATGGTTGTTTATCAGTCAACCTTCCATTAGCACTTTAACCTGTCAGGACTCCCCTCTTTGTCACATGCTTTGAGCCGGTTTGTGATTGTATGGCTGATGGTGACGTTTGGAAGTCAGAGAGACTAAATCCGTTCAGATTACAAATCATGAACAGTCTGTTCTTTATTAAAATTAGCAACAGATCGCATGTAGAGCATTTTGACAGGTACTCTGTCATAATAAAAACAACTGGAGACTGTATGAGCAGATACGTGACTAATAACATTGTATTAACCCTTGTGTTGTTTTCGTTTCAACCTTGAAAAAAAAACACTTTTCTGACATTTGTGATGCCTTTTTTCACAATTTGTTTTTGCTTTTTCCAACGTTTAAAATTTTTCTTCTACTCATTTTCAGCGCTTATTTCTACGTCCAATATTTTCTGATATAAAACAAAAATTTAAAACGGGCCAATGTGACCCGAAGTCAACACAAGGGTTAAATCGGACCTAACAAGAGTGATTCTGTGACCTGTTCAGTCTAAAGGCTGCTGGAAATGCGAAATTCTTTTTTTTGCAGGATGGTAGGGGAAGACTCATGAATATTCATTAGGGAGCTCATCCTTGAATGGCTAGTACTCGTTGCCTGCTCTGGTTGGGTTGGTTAGGTTTAGGCCAGAGGAGTGGGATGGGTTATGGTTAGGGTAAGAATTTCAGGGCAAGCCAATCAGGGATGAGCCTTCCCCTACCACCCTTCATACATTTCACTTCCTCTTTTCTCTCTCCAACACACACTCACATATACAGCACATGTATTTGGGATACAGGCAATTGACTGACACCCTCCCATCCCTCCCAGACCACACACACACCCTCCCGCACACATACACATAAGATAGCAGCAGGTTTTAGCATAAGAAGAAAGTTCACAGATTGTGCATACTGACTCACTGAAATACCTTACTGGGACACTTGATGGAACTGAGCCATCGTTAAGGTTATCAATTTCATCTGTGCTTTTGCTGCTATGACAAGTCAACATGTCTGCTGTGAAAAAGGTCCATTTTCTCCTCTTTGCCGGCCGGCCACTCCCACCTCATCAGCCACTCTGCTCACCTGGACACACAGCTGCTTCTCATCTGCAATCACTACTGAAGCCTCCCCAGGTCACACACTCATTGTCAGATTGTTCTTTGTGTTTACATGCCAGACTTTCCAGCAGTCTCCAGTTTAATTCTCTGTAGCCAACCCTGCCTGTTATTGTTTATCTTGCCTTGCCATGTTCCTGGAACTCAGACCTGCCTTCTACAATTCCTGCCTCAGCCCTTTCTGTTTCGTGTGAGATTTGCCTGTCTGCCAGACCTGGGTTCCGTGAACTGTGTGTGAGCGTGAACATTACTTCCTTTCAGCCTGTGCGTCACTGTTGCAATCAAAGACTCTGATTCCCAGCATTCAAGTCTTGAGTGCCATAGAAGATGGTGCTTGAGTGTTTCCTGCCGACCTGTTGCACAAGCCGTTGTCACTCCCGACTCAAATAGGCTACAGATTCATGGTCAGAGCTGTGAGTACCACATCACTTCCTGAGAGGCTCCTTGCCAGTTGGAGACTTGCAACCGTGGTAATCCATGCCAACCTCAGCTCTACCAGCATCGCCGGATATGCTTAAACTACTGGGAAAGTCAAGCAACTACTCAACGGCCACAAGTGACAAAATCATTGATTTTTATTTGCAACATTTTATTTCAGATGCAACTAAGGCTTACTGGGCCACTAAATGGAATCGTTATTGTTTAAACCTTTTTCACACTTTGACAAGTCACATTGGCCCAATCCCAAAGTGAGCCCTGAGGACTAAGCACTAAAGACTCTCAGACTTAATTGATCTCGGGTGCTAAGTGAGTGAGGCCACATGGGTTCAGATCGGTATAAATAGGATTGGGACAGCACTTCACGAGATCACGTTACCTTGGCGACATTTAATAACAAAGATGTTGCTGACACTTGCCGGTTTGGGAATTTTCATTTTAAGTTTGTTGCTTTCCACACGGCCAAGGCACCGGAGACGGCTGCCTGATTCCAACATTTTTCAAACTCTTGTTTTACAACCTGGACAACAGGCTGGTCTGTGTTCATGGTCGTGTGTCGTGCTGTTGTTCACCTTTGTAATTTCCCTATGGTCGCCACGGTAAACGTCACAACGCTTTGAATTGTGGGTAATTCCCTTTGGTGAAGTCTGCATTGATGCACACTCACGGAAAGGGCTCGGTAAGTGCGTACTCAAACCCTCACGCCCTTTTGAAATTCGACATTGGTACAACCCTAAGCCCTTAAGAATTTCACGAACGCGCACCAAAGTCCGTGAGTCCGGACTTTGGGATTTGGCCACTGTCTGCAGTGAAAAGGGTCTACAGTGCAACCCTTATATACAACTTGCAACAGCAAACATGTTTTGGGGTGAACAGTTCTGCCTGGATCATGTTTTCTATTAACGAGGAAATGTTAATTACTGTATTTGGTAAGATGCAAAATGTTGATTGACATTTAACTGACAGTGTATTTTAGCTATTTTCCATCCAAATAAACTCTATCTGCTCAGTGTTTACAGTTCCTGATGGTAACACCACTTGGTTAAGGTTAGGGAAAGACCATAGTATCTGATCATAGTTGTTTAAAGGAAAAAGTCCAGTGACATGAGCAGTGATGGGAGTAACGGCGTTACTTTTTTCCATTAACGAGTAATCTAATTGATTAATCTGTCAATATTAATGCAGTTACAATTACTGCCAAAAATTGCGGCGCGTTACTATAATTGAAGCAGTTTTTTTTTTTCATCAGACCAACTATATCTGAGTCTGAGCCAAGAGGCAAAGACTTTTTTTACCGTTCTTCCTTGGTTAGTGGGCAGTGCATGAGACAAAGGCATAAATGCTGAAAATTGGCTGAGGTTGAGTAAAATTTCATGGTAAGCCAATCAGAGGTAGAGTTGGGCGGGTGTTCAAAAGCACGCGTAGTCGGAAACACAATACCAAACAAGCTCGTCAGTCAATGAGAGAAAGGTATGGCGAGCCTAAATAATCCAGAAGTAGCCTTCTTTAAATGGAAGTATAGCTATTTATTTTCCCTCCAAGAAATTAAAGGAACTAATGTAATCGTGAAATGCAGTTTTATTTGTCCCACAGCAACATTGAGTTTAGATTGATGTACATTGTTTGTTAATGTATTGTATTAAGTGTTCATTTCATTATAATCAGATTGATCATAATTAATTGAATGTGCATATGTATTTTAAGTTCCGTTAAAGGAGTTGAGGTGGGGTCACATTTGAGAATTTAAAAATGTACTTTAAAGTAACGCAAGTTACTTTCTGAAGTAACTTCAATAATTTGTAACTGAGTAACTAATTTAGTTACTTTTTTGGAAGAAGTAACAACTGTAACTAGTTACTTTTTTGGAAGAAGTAACAACTGTAACTAATTACTTTTTAAAAGTAACTTGCCCAACACTGGACTTGAGACAACCATGATGTACAAGAATGTATTGCCAGTTCAAAGTGTTTATAGACAAAAGTAAGCTAAGATTTACTGGCCCGTCTCCACACTACTGAACACATGCTTTATAACATGCTGGCTGTGGTTGGCAAAAAATAAATAAATAAAAAAGCAGCAGAGTTTGATCTGCTTCCACTGAAACCTGTGTCATCCTGAGGTGCGGAAGTGTTGGCTAAGTCACTCCATTGTTCTCTGCTGAAAAGTAGACTGGCAGGTTCAACAAGAAGTCTGTTGTTTGGAGGAAAAATGACGGTACTTCATATCAAATTCATGTTTATCAAGCTGACTCACATTAGGGTTGGCCTAAATGGAACTCTGTATGCAGTTGGCACAAAGGTTTGTACAGACATCCATGGTCCCCTCAGAATTGTTTGTCTTTATCTAACACCATAGTCAGGTCAATATTTCACTTTCTGTTATTGGAATTATGACTAACCTGACGCACCAAATGTTTGTTACACAGAACCAACTGAGAAGTGGTCTGTGGAAACTGTTTTGATAAGGGCAGGCTCTTTAAAAAAATTTTTTTTTTTTAAAAATACCTGAAACGAAGCCAGTCAGGAGAGAAGCAAAACATCTTTTCCATGGAGAAAAGATCTGTGCTGTTCTTGGCTCTTCTTTCAATGAAGAAAAACTCCAGTTCTGATATAACTGATACCATTGCAGCATCTACGCTAACCCCTTTAGGATTTGCCATTGTTTGAACGATCAGTCGCTTCGGTGTCGTCACACACACACCTCTAAACCACGCCCGTAGCTGCAGTAGCTCGCCTCTGGATGCTGATTGGTCCAAACCACTGGTGACTCGGACCCAAACGCTTGACTTAATGCCTGACATGAATTTTCATGTGGTCTTGTGATCCCGCGATTCTCGCGTGATCTTGCAAGAATCCAGCTGCCTTGCAAGTTAAGTTTATGACCAAATACCTGCAAAAGAAATTACATTCCCATTAGCCTAGGCTGTACATGCGTAACATGCTAAAGTAAGAGTGAACATGACAAGCTTTATACCTGACATGTTAGCATTTAGTTTGGAACAGTAGTTTGTGTGTCTGTATATTCTTGCTTTCCTGTCACTGTCCTTACACCCTTAGCACCAGTACTATTGGTTTGTCTGTTCCTGATAAAACAACCTCACGAGCACCTTGGGGTAATAAACCTTCTTCCATTTTAGGAAAAGTGACGTCTGTGCAGATTCTAGGATTACATTTGAAAGTTTGTAATATTTATGCTATTGATGTAAAGGCCACATTTTTAACAATCTGCATTTGGGAATGGATGTTTATAAATGTATGTGTCCACAGACTTTTTGAGCTGTATAAAAGTTTTATGTATTTCAGCTTGCGTACAGTACAAAGTCAATCAAATATGCTAATGTAGGCCCTCCTTACCACGACTTGAGGATAACTCTAACCTCCCTAATCGTCTGGAAACATAAATGTTTGTTGCACTAACAGTGCTGTGAGTGTTGACTGTTACAGTATTTAAGCCAAGCAAGCTGAGGGGATTTCTCTTGTTCAAATGAGCCAACGTCGGCATGTCCGTCTGTTATTTGAAAAGCTGCACATCAGATCTGTGGCTCCATTCAAATACTGCAATGTGTTTGATTACTGTGGGAACGTCCAAGTGGAGATGTGAGATGTAGGCGAGTTTGAGAGGAGAAACAAATGGCTTGCCTGGGGTGAGAGAGCAGCAGAAGGCTTGTGCAGTCTGGTGGTACACGTGTCTGGGTTTGGCTGTAATGAGCAGTCACAGTTTGTAGTGTTTACAGAGCCTGGTGCACCTTAAGAACCTAAAATACACAACAGAAGTTCATCCAGAAATATCTTGTCTTTATCTTTTCACATTAAGCCAATATCAGCAAAGACATCTGTGAAGGTAATATTACTTTCTACCTATGGTGCAATTATCAATGCTACAAACTTCAATGAGAACAGTTATGTGATTTGTAGATTTGATTTCGGACATAAAATGGCAGTGACTGCTATCTGACAAATGCAGTATTTATACAACTCTGCGATTGCATGTCACTTCTGTAATACATTGGTCAATTATATTATTGTTCTCATTACCATTTTTAGCAAGAATTGCTCCTCAACTATTTGGACAGAAGAAAATTAAGGAATATGGATACAATTTTGTATGGCATGTGAAGATGAGACAGCCAAAGACAGACAAATGTTATTTCGGTTATTAAAATGTCCAAACACAAAATGTAAAGCCTTCAGTGAAAAAAGTCAAGCGATTACATATTCTTAATCGCGATTAATCGTTGAATTTCTATAATTAATCGCGATTAATCGCATGTTTTATCACATGATTAAAAATTCTATTATTTTGCATTTCAGAACTGTTTTTAAGTACATATTAACAATGGAAAGTCATTCATACCAGTGTATCTTGATTGGGAATCAAATTAATGCAAAGAAAGTGACTTTATGAACTTGATTTTAAGATTTGTATTTGTTTATTATATATTTAATCTAGTCACACATGTTAGCTGCTGTAGAGTATAGTGTTAACTAGCTAGCGGTAGGCTAACGTTAGCTGCTGTAGAGTATAATGTTAACTAGCTAGCGGTAGGCTAATATTAGCTGTTGTTGAGTATAGTGTTAACTAGCTAGCGGTAGGCTAATATTAGCTGCTGTTGAGTATAGTGTTAACTAGCTAGCGGTAGGCTAATATTAGCTGCTGTTGAGTATAGTGTTAACTAGCATCACGTGCAGCGATGTTTCTGTCGCGGTAACGTCTGTTTCAGAGCATCAGAGAGAAGAGCAGACATATCAGTGGCTCCAGAATGAGGCACCGAAATCCACGTTGATATTCCTGCAGCAGCAGGATGTGTTACGAGGAAGTACGGCAAACTAGTAGCCTGTTAGACACGACGCAAAGCTGAGTGAAGTGAAAATAAATTAATAAATGGCGGCATGCGATTAATACGATTTTTTTTTTTTTTAAATTCGAGCATTATGCTCGACCCTTAATTGTATCGGGATTAACGCGTTAATGATGACAGCCCTAGAAAACAGTTTTTAAGCTTCCGGGTTTACTTGGGTTATGTGAACATGCGCAGTAGTGTTTCCCCCGCTGGCCCAGAGGCTTTACGTTGTAGTGACGTCACAGGTTTTTAAATCGCTTTTCTCGGCTAGAGGGATGGCTAGATGATTTTTTTTTTCAAATATAAAAACTCCAGAGATTTATATTCCAGGTAATAACCAACCTTGTTTGCCGTTTAAGGTTTCCTGACAGCAGTTTAACAGTCTCTTTTACAATGGTGGCCTATGCTATGGGACAAATCCTTTCTGAGCCACAGGAGGATTTCCGTTGCAATACCGCGAGTGGCCACTGAACACAATCAGTGGAAAGGCTGTGCACTTTCGTTGAAGGGCTGATACAGCCCCTGTAACACAATGTATTTTTACCGTATGTTTGTTGAAGAGATGCAAGAGGGGATCCTCAAATATCCTCACTATTGTTTTATTAAATCCGGGGTTAATGCATTGCTCGACATCTCTTGCTTCCCCTGTTAGTCTGATTCTTGAAGAGTGCAGTGAAAGACTAAACTCGGACAAGTAAGAGAGAAACAAGATTGGCATATACAATGTGGGCTTAGTGCCAGCAGCAAGAGTTTTGAGTGAATGGAGAAAGGTGGAGTGTTCTAAGTGCTGGAAGTAAATCAGAGAATTCAATAAGTCTCCAGCCACTTCTATTATTCAAAAGACACAAGGAACACAATGCAAACAAAAGGTGTGTGTGTGTGTGTGTGTGTGTGTGTGTGTGTGTGTGTGTGTGTGTGTGTGTGTGTGTGTGTGTGTGTGTGTGTGTGTGTGTGTGTAGTATACTTGTGGGGTCTGCACAGCTTTGTGGGCCCAAAATGCTGGACCCCACAAGGTTAAAGGTCTGTTTGAGGGTTAAGACTTGGTTTTAGGATTAGGGTTAGAATTAGGTTATGGTGAGGGTGAGGGTAAGGGTTAAGGTTAGGCATTTAGTTGTGATGGTTAAGGTCAGGGTAAGGGGCTAGGGAATGCATTATGTCAATGACAGGTCCCCACAAAGATAGTAAAAACGCTGTGTGTGTGTGTCCCATCAACTTCACACTGGAAAGCTTGATGCATCTGGTGCATAATTTAGCTGTGTTGTATCCGTCTACACTCTGTGGGGCATGACATCATTGTTCTATGGAGACAACTGAACTGTAAGAAGTACATGTGCCGTTATGTTACTCGCTCATGGTCCACCTGTTCCCACAACTACAAAGACTGTATAGTTCTCCCTCAGCTTTGTCTAGCCATAAAATGAGCTCAATGCTTGTTTGGAATTTATTTAGTAGATTGTGTTATGTTAAGGTAAATACAAGATTATTTAAATAATGACTTTAGTGTTTTTTTGACCTATAACACGTTCATAAAAGTTTTTTTACTTTGAGTTTTTAGCCACCCAAAGCAGTTACATTATTTATTGGTATTTCAGTCTGGAGAGATGTTCCGACTATAGCTGGGTGTCAATCGATAAAAATATTTAATCCAGATTAAACGCGTAATTGTCCATAGTTAACTCACACTTAATCACACATTTTTTTTATCTGTTCAAAATGTTCTTAAAAGGAGATATTTTTCAAGTTTTTAATGCTCAAGTGGTATCTGAGACTGGACATAGGCCTACTCTGGTGATAACTCCGGTCACATCAACAGTAAATGCAGATAACTTGCCATTCAAAAGACTTCTTTGTCCATTTCTGCTCAAGGGGGGGGGGGTATTGAGCTTCTTTTTAACTATCATTGATTTAGTAAAAAATGTAAGTAATAGAGCCTGTTACTCAGAACGAGAAGTCTCTCTTTAGATGAAGAGTGTGGCTCTTAAAAGAGCCTTTTATTGGTGATTAGGTTTATCCTCCGAAGCCGTACAGGGTGGGGTCCTGCCTCTCCAGAGCGTGCGCCACATCCAGGGCGCTAACCGTCTTGCTCTTGGCGTACTCTGTGTTAGGTGACGGCATCACAGATCAAGTTCTCCAGGAACACCATCGGCACACCGCGGGTCTCCTCGTAGATCAGACCGGAGATGTGCAGCGAGCCAGACAGTGGATGGCGGGTTTGGTGAACCCCTGGTTATTATCAAGGAGCACTTTATAGTTTCTGCTAGCCATCCCATGGATGTATTACATTGACCTGGATACAAAATTACAATATGGCGCCCCTTCAGTTCAATGTAGTTGCTCACCTGGCACATATACGCCAAGAAGGTTTCTAAGCTTCCGGGTTTACTTCCGTGATATGCGGCCCACTGAATATGCGCAGTAGTATTTCTCCCGCTGGCCCCCCCTAAAATTGTTTGCAGTTCGAGGTGTCCTGGCAGCAGTTTTACAGACGTCTCTTTTACAATCGTGGCCTACAGGAAAAATCCTTTCTGGGTCGCAGGGGGGATTTTTCGTTGCAATACTGCGAGCAACCACTGGAAAGAAATGAGCAGAAAGCCTGAGATCCACAACGTTACTGCTGCATTGCTTCCAGATTTTAACAAACTACGCAACGGCCTGAAGCCCAGAGGCCTGTGCTATGACTCAAGATCAACTTTCAGTTACCCGGCTTCACCTAACCTAACAACCGCGGTCCCGCCTAAGCTGTGTCACGACGCTGGTTAACAACCAGTTCAGTCAACCCAGGGTTTCCCAATCCAGCGACGCGCGTTCACATAAAAGAGGCGGTGTTTGCACAGCACGACCAATCACAAACATCAGAGCTGCATATTTTATATAAGAAGAGCAAACTATAATTCTACGTAAATATGAAGAACACAGACACGGTTTTACAGGAAAAACGCAATACAGTCGCTGCTTCCTAAAACAGGAAGGAAACTGGCAAAAAATAGCCAACGCTGTAAATGTGTAAATCACAACGCTTATCAATATCACTTCTCCATCAGTCATCAGACCAAGATCTGACCATAATTACACTTGTGCTTTCCATAAACTGTCGTTGCTTTAGCCTTTTCATTTCAATTGCAACCCTGGCAGTGGAAGCGATCGTGAGAGCAAATAAAGATGTGCGCATTGGCAACACACGGCTCAAGAAGCCGGCAAATAGATACGTAATTCCCTCTGCTGAACATCTCTATTTTTCATAAAGATACCCATCAGGGAATGTTAACGGGGTTGTCGGTCTCTAAATGTTTTAACTTTTCTGAGCGTCGCTCTCTCTCTCTCTCTCTATCTCTCTCTCTCTCTGTCTCTCTCTCTCTCTCTCTCTCTCTCTCTCTCTCTCTCTCTCTCTCTCTCTCTGTCTCTCTCTCTCTCTCTCTCTCTCTCGCCATTATCAATCGAGTATTGATTGGTCAGTAGGCGGTGCTTTTACACCAGTTGATCTCTGATCTCCAACATAACCTGCTAGTGATCAGGTTAGGTGTTCAGCATAAGTTACCACGGCGATTGAACCCGGTAACAAGTGATCCACCTTCGTGGTACAGAAAACCGTGGGTTGAACCTGAAGTTACCTCGTTAACAGCAAATCTTGCTTCGTAGTACAGGCCTCATGGCGCGTTCATGCCACCTCGGAATAACAGGGACCGCCCCCGTGATTACGTTGTTTTTTCCGACTGTTTTTTCTGTTATATTGGCGTTTGGCATAACAACTTGTTGCATGACTGCCACCGACGGTTGGCCGTAGCCTAGAGCATCAGGTGGGTGAAAACATGGAGGCCACAATAACAAAAGATTTGCTGCTGTTTTCTTATACGAGCAGTGTTGGTCAACTTACAAAAAAAGTAATTAGTTACAAATTACTTCTCCCAAAAAGTAATTGAGTTAGTAACTCAGTTACCACATTGTAAAAGTAATTAGTTACTCAGCAAAGTAACTGTGTCGTTATTTTTTGTTCTATAACGCTATTACGTTCTATAACATCTTTAACGTCAAAGATGTTTATATTAACTGATTGAAGAATAAAAACACTATACACAGACAAATCGAGCGTTGCTTGTTGGTTTTACCAGCGTGGCTCCGTGTGAGGTGCTCCATAAGATTTGAGTTGCTTGAGGCAGACATGGATAAAGTCTTTTTTTCCCCGGTATAGCGTGCATGTTACATATCACCATTCTTGCCTTTAATTTCAGTGAGCGAGAAGTAGTGCCGGTACTTCCAGTTCGAGAACGCTACCTTTGAATTTCCCTGGCTCGTCGCCATTGTCGCTGTCTTGTGTTTAGTGGTAGTCAGAGCGTGCAGTGAGACAGCGTGAGCAGGGCATCCGCCCACCCAGCCAATCATCATCGCATTTGCAACGGTGTCATCATCCCCCCCCCCCCCCCCCCCCCCTTTCTCTCCAGGCAGCTGATGTGTAGCCAAAGCCTGACACATCGCGCTTCATTCAACCAAACTCTCAGTAACGATAACGGCGTTGCAACGATAGGAAAAGTAATTAATTAGATTCCTCCGTTACTGAAAAAATAACACCGTTATACTTAAACGCTGATACTCCCAACACTGTATACAAGCATAGAAACAGCACATGGACAGGTGTTTGTTTGTGTTATCTGCAGGACAACAAACGGGAATGGACACAGATAAGGTGTTGTTTTTTTTTATACATACCTATTTATGAATAATTTGAAACATGTCTGTATGTTTCTCAGCAGAGGCTTCTGTCCACAATAAATAAGTTTATTGTCCAAAGTCGCCTACATCAAACGTCAGTTGTCAACAACGCGTCACCAACTGGGAAACTGTGTTAGCAAAAGATTCCCACAGGAAGTGACGTGAATGATGATGTTTTCACTCGGAAAAACGTTTTTCCGATGTCCATGAACGCACGGTCAGATCACAGAACGTATGTGTGCGTTAATCACGTGTCAAAAAAATGAGTGGCATTAAAGGAATTTGCGTTAAGTCGTTATCGCGTTAATTTTGACAGCCCTAGTCCAGACTGAAAGATGAAATTTGAAGAGCCTTCTGTATGTGCCCTCTTGACTTTAGTCGTTTGCTTGCTTAACTCACTCCTGTTCTTCCTCTCGTCTAATTTGCTTAATCTGACCAGCCAATCAGTGATTCTTTCACCGACAGCTCCAATGCCGATACAACATGTCGAATCAGCCGGAAACGGTGCAGGACACACTACAAAAACTAGGGTGACGGGCCAGCACCTTATGATGTATTAAAGAGGGTGTGGGAAGCAGAACAGTGTTAAAAAGACAACATAGGAGAGAATGACGTATACTGATATGTGAAGAATTACTGTTTTATTTCACAGGAATCGGGAAAATGTTAAGCACTGGATAGTGAAGCCTATTTGTGTAATGTTTTGAATCTCTTAAATATTTGAATGGGCAAGCTGTTTATGAGCATAACCTACTGTATATTATCATCACCTTATTGTCACCTTATTTTATGAAGCTTATGTTTTAATTATTATCTAACTCCTGATGCATGTATAAAACAATATCTCTTTACTAAAACAGTTTGGCTCGTTATTCATTGAAAGAGAAATATTGTACGAGGGCATGCTCAGCCCTGTAACTGCCTGACCTGATGGATGTGTGCATCTGGCAGCAGTGATAGCAGCCATTCTGAATAGCAGCAAGTCTCTTGACTTTTAGCCATCTTTCATTTGCACAACAATAACCTGGGGAGTTCATGCTCAAGCTGATCTTTTTCTTTTTATATGCAGGAGAAAACATCAAAACATTTACATTTATTTGATTTGGCCTGCACATTGCAACTGTGTAAAGACAAACTGTGCATTTATTGTACACTGAATTGTAATTTGGTCAAACTAAAGGTACTGCCATTTATTGTTTGTGGTGCAGGATTAACTTGGTATGACAGCAATAAAAGACCAGGGCTAGAATATCAGGTCCAATGGGATGCCATTAGATATTACCATCTGGCTGGTTGATCCATGGATAACGGTCTTTTTACAGAGAAATACACCAACCATGCAGGAGATAGATAGATAGATAGATAGATAGATAGCACTTTATTGTCTGTAGACACGGAAAATTGTCTTGCAATACAAGCTCCAACAATTACAACACAACAACCTAAAGGCAACAAGCTAAAAACATATAGGCATCATAAAGGCCCGTCTTAAAGCCTATCCACAAAGCACCCAAGGCACGACATTTGATGACATATATTCAATTTAGATGTTAGTTTTTGTGTCATTGAAATACAAATGGATTTTTCTGTTTTATTTAACCAAGTAGTGAATATCCATGAGCAAAAACATAATTCAAGAGACATACAGGCAGGGCCTGAAGTTAACTTTTTTGAACACCAGTCATTTTTTTTTTTTTTTTTTACCTCATAAAGGTAAAAACAGGAATTGCTGTGTCTCTATGATCCTATGCTGTCCTATTCATGGTAGCCTACTCGTGGACATTGCGCCGTCATCACGTGCTGTAGTAGGGGGGCCCGCCTTGATAATCCTGCATAGGGGCCCAGTGTTGGCTTGTTACGCCACTGCATATAAGAGATGAGATGGCCTACGCGCACCACAACAACAAAAAAACACTGATGAATGTGCACCATAACACACAAGGGCAGTCCCTCCAGGATATGGCGGCCTTTTTTGAGATTGTTGCGGCCCAAAATGCCTGATTTCGCGGGAGCTTTTTTTTTTTTTATAAAAAATTGCAATAAAAGTTGCATTTTTTTTGTATAGTTCTTTAAAAATAAAAAGGAAATCTGTTTTGGGGAGAATAATAATTATTACTATTAATGAATTACTCTGGGCTGAGATTTCCTAGGAACCTTACCAAAAAGGCTCAGGATGCTGCTGGTATAATATGAAAATGGCTGGTGGATTTAAGACAAAAATAATAATTTATTGAATGAATCAAATTTGAACGTGTCAGTGGCTTGTTGATCTTTACATTGTTAGTTAATTTCCTAACCTGGCCTGGGACACACAGTCATACGGTTTGAACTTATCATTGCACTTACAATAACGAGCGTAGCTGTCCTCAATTTAGTTCATCCTGTACATCTTATCTCCGGTTTTTCCGGCATCCAGTGTGTGTGTGTGTGTGTGTGTGTGTGTGAGTGTGTGTGTGTGTGTGTGTGTGTCAGCCAGTCGTGGGGGGAACTGAGCAGCAGCCCCGCCCGCTGCAGAGAGCCGACAGGATTAAAACAGTAGCAGCTTTCAGCGACTTTAGAGTGAAATCGTTACAGCGTACATTGATGTTAAAATGTATACAAGATGGCAGGACGGTCTGAAATGTTTTGCACGGTCTTTCGCTGTACGTTTTGTTGGTAAGTGTGAGATGTTCGAGTCACACACATCTCGTCTTCATAACATAAACGAGGAAATGATTTTGACCCGTTCTCACTCCCGCTTGGTCAGTGGCTGCACGTGGGACTGCTGGGATTGTCACGAGTAATGAAAATGCAATAGGTGGCCCAGGCTGTCAATCAATGTCTTCCAGTGACGCGATGTGCGTCTGAATCACTTAATTCTCATTGGCTACCTGCCAATGTGGCAGGTAGATTGACAGTGTTACCTGCCAATTGCAAAATTCACCCGCATTTGGCAGGTGGTTGGGTGTTAATTTCCGGCCCTGCATACAGGTCAATTCTTAGTCAAAAGTCATTATGCGAGCAGTAGTGCAGCACATCAGCAGGAATAGGAAACAAAAAATAAAATAGACTGAAGCTAAAGAAAGAATAATCAGTTTCTTATTGAATCTGGCTTGAAATCCTTCATAATCATTTTAAACTCGCACAGTGAGACCAGCGCATTCAGTTTTACGTCATTTCCCCATGGGCTGTGGAAGCAGAGTACATGAAAGCCCGTTGGTCTAATTCTGTTAGACCAAGAGAAAAAACACTTCCATGGTCACAGTTCTATACCACCAGTTATTTCAGACAAGAGGAGCTAAAGTAAAAAGGCAGACCCAGCCTTGCAGAGAAAAGGCTTCCAGTGAACACAGTTATGAGGTACAATGACAGTTAAGATATCCAGTGTCAGTAATAAACCTCAGTGTTCCATGATACACAGCACCAATGCCACACACACTGGGAGGAAGTATGTGTATGTTAAACAATGTTTTAATAAAAAACAGACAAAAAGGTCTCATGTTTTTTTTTGTGTTTTGTTTTAATACATTTAGTTTTAACCACTTTGCTTTTGATATTAATACACCTTTTTCACAATAGATATTTAACCATGTCATAGCAGGAAAAGCATAGGTGTAATGTGTAATTAAAAACATTACAGTTTTTCTCAAATGCTAAAACACAAAAGCCAATCCTCTAAACCAAATGACCAGTTGTCTAAACACATTTACTAAATCTAGCCATCATTTTCCAACATCAAAAACACATTTCACATGAAGACACAATTCACAAAACACAATCCTCCGTTCTCATAAATCTTAACACATTTTTCTTTGCTAAAACACAAGTTACAAAAGAACTCTGCTCATATTCTCAAATGAAAGCTCATGTGATGCAAAATGCTTGCCACAGTCAGCAATATTCGAACACAATGAACACACCTGTCATTCATTACACACAACAACTCAAAATTGAAGACACCTGTTGCTAATGCTGTGACCACGTGTATAAAGGCAAGTTCAGAGTGCACAGTTTGCTGAAGATTCCAAACAAACACAATGGATGAAGGAAGAGGAAGAGGAAGAGGAAGAGGAATTCGAGTCAGAGGAGGGAGAAGAGCTGGCCATGGAAGAAGAGGAGCAGGCCAACGAGGAAGAGGAGTTCAAATCAGAGGAGGAAGAGGAGCAGGCCAACGATGAAGAGGAGTTCAAATCAGAGGAGGAAGAGGAGCAGGCCAACGAGGAAAAGGAGTTCAAATCAGAGGCGGAAGAGGAGGAGGCCAACAAGGGAGAGGAGGAGGCCAACAAGGGAGAGGAGGAGGCCAACAAGGGAGCGGAGAAGGTCCAGGAGGGAGAGCAAGACAACCTCTCACCATCATTACGGACGAGATGCGAGCAACAGTCATTGACCATGTCATTGTCCATGACATGACAATGGCTGAAGCAGGACTAAGAGTCCGTCCAAACCTGAGTAGGTTCACCGTGGCCACCATTATCAGGGCATTCAGACAACACAACAGGTATTGTACTCGATTGCTTTCTTTGTCACAATACAATTTTACAAGCCTGTGAAGGTAGTCTATTGGTTTCAAATCAGTTGTTACTGTATTGTAAAACCTGTCAATTGAGAACACATGTTTCTTTCTTTAGAGTTGAAAGAATGCTACATAGAGGTGGGAGGGTTGCCATATTTACAGCGGTACAAGAAACCCTCATTGTGGATATGGTTCGTGAGAACAACCTCATCAGACTCCGGGAGATCCGAGACAAAGTCATTGCCGATAATGTCAACTTTGAGAGCATTGATGATGTCAGCTTGGCCACAATAGACAGAGTTCTCCGGCGCCAAAAGATGCGGATGAAACAGGTCTATAGGGTTCCCTTTGAGCGCAACTCTGCGCGACACAAAGACCTACGTTACGAGTCTGTGCAAGTAAGTATACATCCATGTTCACAGTACAGTTAGTGGACATACTGTGTTGCTCAGTGGCCTACATTACTTCTGGACAATACTGTGCTACCTGATTGACTGTTGTTCTGAACACCTGTGCACTTTCACATTTTCACAGAGGATATTACAGTTGGACGCGATGGCCAGACCTCATGAGTACCTCTTCCTGGATGAGGCTGGCTTCAACCTGCAGAAACGAAGGCAAAGAGGCCGTAACATCATTGGCCAAAGAGCAATCACTGAGGTTCCTGGCCAACGGGGGGGTAATATTACGCTTTGTGCGGCCATGGGTTTGGAGGGGCTTGTCCACCGGCATGCTGTCCTTGGGTCTTCCAACACCCAACGTCCCCTCACCTTCCTAGAGGAGCTAAAAGACATCCTCCTGGACCGCCAACAACACCATCCTGGGCCCGCACATCACATTTATGTGATCATTTGGGACAATGTACGCTTCCACAGAACAAACCAAATCAGAGAGTGGTTCACCACCAACAGTAACCACTTTTTAAACGTCTGTCTGCCACCCTACTCTCCTTTCCTGAACCCTATAGAGGAGTTCTTCTCATCGTGGAGATGGAAGGTTTATGACAGACAACCATACACTTGAGAGAACCTCCTTAGGGCAATGGCACTGGCCTGTGTTGGCATCCCAGTGGAGGCCTTCAAAGGATGGATTCGCCATTCCAGGGCGTTTTTCCCGCGGTGCCTGGCAAGAGACAATATAGCCTGCGATGTGGATGAGGTGATGTGGCCCGACGCAGCTCAGCGACATGATGCCGCACAGTGATTGTGGTGTGAATAAAGTAAATAAAAAAACTTCACACCCTGATCATGTTTTCAAGAGTACTGTTGTGTGCAATAGATTCTGTTTTTTGCATTGAGTTGTGTTTACAGTAGTGTACATGCAGAATTTACTATAGATTTATACTCTTCATATGAAACTCACAAATCTAAATGCCTAATCCTCTGCAGAGATCTAAGAAGATCCATTACTGTACAGTTTCTAAAAATATGCAAGGGCAGTTATGAAACAAAGAACCTTCTCACAAATTGAGCATTGTGTTTTCAATTGTTTTGCTGTAGTGTGTAATGATGTGTATAGTGTTTACATTTTTGAAAGCTTCGAGCTGCTCTTTTGGTGTGAAAGTTTGAGTTTTGAAGTGAGAAGGTGTGGTTGTGTTTATGTAGCTTTAGAAAAGGGTGTTGTGTTTAGACATTGGGGAACATGGAGGAAACATTTGTGAAATGTGTTTTAGCATTTGAGAAAAACTGTAATCACCTTGTATTCTGCCTCTATTTGGCCACCACACTGCACAGAATAATCATTAATGTAAAGTGTAGTCACTTGTGCTTTTCCTGCCATGACAAGTCAAAGTGTGTGTGCCATAATAAAGGACCATACACCTTTATAGACATGGTTAGATTACTGGATTGGCCTACCGGACGCAGGTCCAGGAACCCAAAGTGTCAGGGGCACATACTGACTACGAAGAGACGCGAAACGACTACAAAGAGACACAACCAAAAAGAGACACAAAACAATTACAAAGAGACACAAAACAACCACAAAGACACCAGACAACTACAAAGAGACACAAAACTACTACAAAGAGAAACAACCAAAAAGAGACACAAAACGACTACAAAGAGACAAATGACCACAGACAGAGGCAAAAGCATCACAAGGTCGGTGTCTTGCGCTTATGAAATGGTGGGGCCTTTTGCACGTCTGTGTCCAAGAATCCATTGTCTCACAATCCGTTCATGCAGAAAACAGTTATTATAGTAAGAAATTCATCATACTAGCCCACCATATTTCCATAGGTGGATTTTGAATTCAACTTTGCTTAACATTAAAGCAACAGCGTGTGGAGCCATGTTGCATTATGTTAAGGTAGTTAACATAACAACTGTATAATAACTGTATGACCAAAAAGTAATATTGAGGTAACAACAGATATTAATTCTTTGTTAGGGTATCTTATGGTTATTTTAAATGTTGTTGCAAGTGAGAAGATAACGCTTTCAAATAAATAAAGAAATAAAAATATAAGTGGAATAGCCAAGGCTAAACCCTCCTGGAAAATGGAGATGGCCTGATTTCAATAATAATAAAAAAAAAATCTGGTTGTAATTTAATTACGGCACCTAATGTTGCTTAAATAATATCCCCAAAAAGACACTTTCAACATTGTAACACATGAGACTGCCACATACTGACTTACTGTATAATACAAACCTAGAGAGTAGAGCCTCAAGGCAACAGTGTGGTTAAAATAACTACACCTGATTCCTATTAGAATCTTTCTTGAATTACAGATTTACATGCGTTATGTAATACAATTCATACGCATGCTAGCATAATTAGACATAGTTCTATATTTAGACATAATTACCACATTAATCAAGTATGCAGTGAGTAGCAATCATCTCAGATTTTACTTTTATAAATACAGTGATGATCCAGTACTGATCATGTGCAGGTATTATCTCTGCACAGATGCTGGTAGATAACCTTATTTAGCCTGTTATGGAACTGTTTGAAGAGGTTAAATAGTATGTCACAGGCATGGTTTGAGTAGCATTTATATTCTAGGCTGCCATCAGCTTTCATCACAGAGTTATAACCGGGCTCATGGGAGAAAACATCTTGGCTTGATGTAAGCAATGCATGTCACTGGAACTGGAGGCATGCAGAGCAGACCGTACCCACTATGACAAAAACAGGACTTTACAGGATTCATGCGAATAGGGTAAGAGAGCTCTGGGCTGACATGGCTCTAGTGCCTGTCACTGGGTTCCGACATATGAGCAGGCCTACAGTCCCTGACAGGGCTATGATTTACAGTCAGGGAAAAAAGGTAAGTGAATATTTTATTGAAAGCCTGCCTTATGCAATTGGTCACAGGAGTAACAGGCTGCCAGACTCAACTCATACTGAAGTTCAACATGCATGACAAGAGGTATAATTGCACATTAATGCTTCTTACTTTCTGTGCAAGAACCCCAAACAATTCCTGCAATTAACTTAAGGAGCTTACAATGTGTCAGTCATACTCAACAGTGGATTTATAATGGAACAAATACCTATAGCTTTTTTTTTTTTATCTATGCCTATGGTTTTCACTACCATACAGCTTATTATAACTGTGATATTGTCTGTTGACACTTTTAATTTTAATAAGGAAGTGTGAATGTGGTCTTTCAAATACTTTTGCTATTCTCATCTCTAATCCATCTAACAACACATAAAAGACTGGAAGCTGGTGGTTTCCTATCTAAAGCTCCCAGCTGCCGCCTACCTACAGTATAAGGCCACAGTAGTAAAAGCCTTCCACATTGTGTGAACTATAAATTCTTGTCTGCGTGAGTGATGCTTTCGGTAGCTATGGAAACCTAATATAATACATACCTCCTCCCTTCCTCCCTCCCTCGCTCTCCCTCCTCCTCTCCCACTCTCCCTCTATGTCTCTCTCCCCTCTCTCCATCCACACCAAAGCTCTTTAGGCTACTTTGCGCATGTACGGCCAGTCAAAGCGAGCATTGCATCGACTCCAAGATGGCGAAAACACGTCTGGCTTGCCTCCTGACTCTCCTCTCAACTCACTGTAAGTACAAAAATCACGCTAACTGCCTGTTATTTTCCCATGTTGTATTCGAGGAAAGTGGCCGTCATATGCTATTTATTTCTGCATGTGTTTGGTCGCGATATCACACCAGCGTCTGAAACTACAGTAGCTTCTGCCTCAGAAGTAACCCTATCTGGACTCAACTAACGTTAAACTCAAGCCAGACTGACAGAAGAGCAGTCTCTCCGACGTGAAGTAGCCTAAATATAGTTAATAATTCTGTTAACGAAATAAAAAATATAGTCGCCATTTTTGATACAATTTACTGTCAAACTGACTGGCAAATGTAACGACTCGAGCGATGGTTTTAAAGCAGATATTGTTTCACAAATCCATGTTTTTTACTCGGGAGTGGTGTGGCTGTGTGTGAAATAACAAAGTGTCTGAATGTAGCCACATAATAAAGCACAGCGGGACTAACTGAGCGAAATGTTCAGCTCTCGCATCGGTTCAATTAGCGGCGTGTTCGGAGTCTGGTTAAGGCACCACGTTTGTCCTCACTCTGAAAAAGTTTCAACCTATCAAGTTTCGAGAAAGACTCTGTTTTTGTCTATTAAATATGAATTAAGGCAGTTTCGTAGCCCGTGCCGTTAACTATTTAACGTGGGTTTGGAGCCGCGGTGATGGCAGAGATGTCGAAAGTAATGATGCGATAACGGTTTTTCCTGCGGCGGAATAAAGCAGGCTGTCCGCGGGAGGAGCCAGCCAGCCAGTCAGGCCAGTGAGTGTCCTCTGCCCCCTCCTCCTCCTCCCGCTGCTGCCGGACCCTTTCAAACCGCACCAGAGCTGAGCTGGTAAACACAAACAGCCGTAGGAAAATCAATTCGTTTCAGTAGCCCACTATCAAAGACCCGATAACCTCTGTCTATCAGATAGTTGGTATGGGATATGATGGATCGGAGCAGTTCATTTTCATTTTAACACACGAGCCAAAAACAAATTCCGGATTTTAACATTAAGTTGCGTAACGTTACGTGTTTGGACGATATTTGGTGGAATAACACACTGAAATAATTAGCCTGCATAGGCCTACCTATGTAAAATAATATGTAAGAATCAAATATTTTTACTGTGCCGGTTTTATTCACACTCGTCATATTGGTTATAGAAAAGCAAAGAGCCACTTGTTGCTGTGCTATGTAGACTACTAAATCAAGATGGTTTTACTCCTCTCTCCTCCGAGCCTGCCAAAGACTCCCAGCTGTAGTTTATTTAAACATTGGGGAGCATGTAAAGCTCTAGATGAAATACCCTACTGTTAATTGATTTAGATAGATTTGCATCAGGTTGAAAAGAATGAAATGGTTCATGAAATAGAGCCAATAACCCTTCATTACATCCCTGATAATGACAACCCTACATGCCTGGCCATATATTTAATGGTCTGAAGCCCTGCTTTAATTTAGGGAAACGTTTTTAAAAACTATCATAATTGGGGCAGGGGGTATTGTTGCTTTGGCCTGTCTTTGGAATTTAAGTAGCTATTTTGTTATATTTTAAGTGTAACAAATGTTTTTTGAAAAAACATTTGACTTAAAACTAAATGTTACAAATGCATACACAAACTGTGTACTCTTTTCCTGTTTGTGCATGTAATAGCTGTGCTTTGGTAATCATTTTGCCACAACCTTTTAGCCTGAAATGTGTTGTGGTAGATTAAGCAAGGTGTGAGAGCACAGACATACTGATCAAAGAGAATTACGGGAGTAGGAACCTCCTGTGATCTCTCACGTGTGTCAATTGGCTTATTCTCTGCTTTAATCAGGAGAAGGAGCGGAGCTTGTTTGAAATCTGTTGCTGTAGGCCTACTCTCTGGCTCTCTTGATACACCTCGAGGCTGTGTGCTTATTATTTTTATCAAGCGATACATTTCAAAGTCAGTACTCTTAATGATGTTCCCCTGAGTAAATGTGTGACATGGCATGATTGCAGCACAATTTACATTTTCAGAGGGGGGGGGGGGGGGGGGGGGGGGCAGTGAGTTGGTGAAGATTTAAGAATTTCTTTTGTCTTGCCTGGACAGGGCTTAGCCATGTGGCCGACTGGCTCCCAGCCTGCATCGCCACTGTTTCTAGAAACGGGACCAATCAGGCTAACTAAAGCTGGTCACAAGCTGTGTTATGAATTACTTCTTAGTGCTGAAATTAATAGGCACTGACTGTAATTAGAATATGTCTTGTATTTAGGTAAAGCTACGCTCCAAATTCAGTTATTTGATCTTCCACAAAGCGAGTAAGAAATTCAGAGGAGGCAGTGTGTGATTTGCTTTGCTTCTTGTTCTGTCGGTCACACTCTGTGTTGTTTTCTGTGAGATGTGCTTGTTATTTTTAATTCATGGCATTTTTTTTTTGGTAGCTATCATTGTAATGGCCATGCTATCCCAGCCATTCCCAGTAAAGGCTGAACCCAGCACGGCTGAACATAGAGTGCAAATATCAGCCCAGTCATCTGTCAGCAGAGCCAAAGACGAGGGCCTTTGTTATTTTAAGTACACATGCTTACAGCAGACTTTCCATTCTGATCTAATGGAATGCATTGACATTTTCCATTGTTGGCTTCACCTGAACCATTACACTAAAAATATTCCAAAGAAAGTGGTACGCACTTAAGGAGGACATCTGCTAGAACCCTCCTGCCAAGTGTGTGGCCAAGATATGTGGGAGCTTGGACGATGCTCCGAGTGGATTAGTTCCGAGCAAATATAAACTTTGAGATCACTGCTCTCTCAAAAGAAACACCTGTACACATATATACATTTCAGACCCTGTGGCTCAACAACAGAAAACTTTATCATTAACTTAACAAAAGTCTAATTGTGAAAACCTGGTAATTCACAATTGATACCTGGAAAAAAATATCAGCTTTCACACTTGCTCAAGTGTTGAAATTGATTTCTCTGCCTGGACAATTGTATTTTGTATGACTTGACCTTATCTTGGTGTTCACTCATGGCTGTCAGCCTAATCCAATTATTTATCTGAATGGATAAGATAAGGCAGAAAGCTGTCAGCTGGATTGTTGTTGAGCCTTCCCCCGTGTTCTCTGCTGATAAGTTATGCATCACTCAGAGAGCTTTGAACATCCGCTAACCCAGACATAACTGAGGTGCTCACCATGTGACGTTACCCTGTACCCAAACATTTGTGTATATTAGAGCCAAGTGTCTGCACTTCTCTCATTGTTTTGCATGTGTGGCGTAGCCGTTTGGCATGGCCAGCCCCAGGATAACTGTGGATAGTGGCTCCCCTAGGAGGTGCATGTTGTCAGATGTTTCCCTACCCACTCAAAGCTTGTGAGCAAATGTTTGGAGCACTTTCTGAATGGCATGTACGGCCCCTGTGGGCAAGTCACATACAGTCTGACATTTTACTGCAGAGACCGTAAATGGCAGAGTAAAACAGGGACAGACAAACCGAAAGGAGTCCCTTGCTGCTGAGCATTTGTTTGTTACAAGTCAGAGTTGTTCTCTCCAGACGCCCCCTAAAGTGAGAGGTGTCTGTGGCGCAACACATTTATCATAGTTGTCTTGTTGCTCTCAGCCCAGCAGGAAGGAATTCTACAGCTACCATGGGCTTGTTTGTGCTTATTGCCTAACTGAGAGTTGTCTTATTATTTTCTACAAAATCACAGCCTTTTGTAATCTTATTTTTTTTTTTTAAATGACTGCAGTCATCCATGTGGATATCTGTGCAACAACCAGTCCCTCAATGGGATAAAGTCATAGGGGCACATGGCCCTTACTGTGGAATGACCTGAAACAGCTGAGCAGGAGTGGGTGGTGGTGTTTTGAACAGCGTTGCAGGCGTAGCCCTGAAATATCTGCTGCCAAACCTGCAAATGCAGCATTCCAAATAGAAAACACATGGAGGCAGAAACCTCCTCATCGTATGTGCACTGACTAACAATCATAACCACCTGTTTTCCTAAGAGATAAAAGGGAGCCCTGTTGATGACTTGGCTGAGGTCAGAGCAGAAAGGGGGAGTTGTGAAGAAAGCTCAGCACTGTTGCTAGTTGAAGGCGTTCAGAAAACAGGCTGGGTGTGAAGATAGATACATCTCCTGAGACAGAATTCCATTTGAACAAGACACAGAGAAGCATTCGGCACCTTCTCATGCTTTTATGATTTTATTTTTTTTCCCTCCCTCGCAGTAAGCTACAGCAGATGCCGAGGTTGAAAGGCAAACACTGACGTGCTCACGTTCCAGAAATGGCATTGGCATATGCGTGCTTCAAATGTCAATAAGACTACCATGTGAAAGAACCACTGGTCATAGCCTCCAGGCGGTACACACTGGCCAAAAACTCTGTGTGAAAATATTACACAGGTCTTGGTGTGGAGCAGGAATGTTTCTTCTTTGTCGATTAATTCACAATCTAGGTTTAGGACAAGAGAGGGATCCATGAGAAAATGAAGTGAGCCGTCGTCCTGTCTAGGATAATGAGCTTTTGGAAATGATTCTCCCCCTGAAAGGACTAAAGTGGTTTGTTTTGACAAGACATTACGTTCGATGTTTAGGCTACTTTAGATCAGCACGATAATCTCCCAAGATGCCTCTGTTGTGCTGCCTGAGCTTCGGGCAGCACAACAGAGCTTTCCTGTTTAATGATCTCTATCTGTGGTCACATAGTGCCAGCAGGGAGGAAGCGCCATAGCAGTTCTCTGGATACTGACCGACCACATCAATAGGTCAAAAGCAACCGCCATCGATCAAACATTGGGATGCTGTCAGCTTAGTGAAATAATTAGGGGTTTCGTTAATTGACATGGTGGAGGCAATGAACTACATGCGGCTGAGCCGCTGTCGCTCTGAGAGGAACAAGCTGCAGGCTGTGCTCCTGCTGAGAGTCATAACCAGATAATCACTCCGGATTCATCTTTTGTTTACCAGGCTGTAACAAAAGGGCAATTACTGATCTAAAAATAGCCACAAGGCAGAGTCAACTCACAACCTCAGGTGTTTGATCACAGTTGATTCCAAAGCATTGGGCCCAGCATTAAAATGCAGATACAGTAGCTGTACAATATCTCAAACAACGCCCTCAGTAGGGCTGGGCGATATGGAGAAAATCAAATATCACGATATTTTTGACCAAATACCTCTATATCGATACCACAACGATATTGTAGTGTTGACTATCGGTGCTTTCACAAAATATTTATACAATGAGATTTTTGATAAATATTCATCAGTAATGTGGATATAATGACTAAGTGGGTAAAGGCAAATATCAGAACAGCTAGAACAGTCTGGTAATGACATCACTTTACTGTAATGCAACCTGTAAAACCAGGAAAAGACAACACTTATGCCATATTACGATATTACGATATCCAAAATCTAAGACAATATCTAGTCTCATATCACGATATTGATATAATATCGATATATTGCCCAGCTCTAGCCCTCAGTTCGTTCCGTTTCTTTTCAGTTCCAGGACACTTTTTTTATTTAAATGTGAACGATAACAACAACTACAATGGAAATCAAATAGCATTACAGCTCATCCTCATGATGTCAAGCCACATAGGGATTTTAAAGGACTAATGATGGCAGGAACCAGACCCAGGTGAGCCCTAATGTCAAACTAAAATATTAAAATCAACTCTAAAGGTAGCCGATGCCTGGCTAAAAGCTTTGCTGCTGCATTTTGAAACAGCAGGCAGGCTTTTAACTTTCCTTGGAGTTGACAGAACTTCAGTAATGAAAATAACTAAAACGGGGAGACTTCGGAATGTGAGGATTTAAAACGACTTTAAAGGCATTTCTTTTTGATCCGTTTGTCAGAAATTAGATCTGGCGTCTTTTCTTTTTTTTTTTAAATCCGCTTTTTGTAAATCTCATTGTCTGGATTATATTGAAGAACCAGTGAAATGGAATTGGTCTGATGACCCATGGCCCTGATAATAAGAAGATATTGAGCGGGGGAGCTTTGGGGTCATCACAAACACAACTGTGTGTTACCTTTGAGACCCCAGCTATCCACCTCCACTTACAAGGTCCAACGCAGAATCAGAAAAATATTTATTGCTAGGTAAGTAGCACTTGGAATTTACCTTGCTTGATAGTGCATACATAAAACATATTTAAACATGAATATGAAATAAACAAACAATAAATACAAATAAATATATATATATATATATATATATATATATATATATATATATATATAGGTTGAGGAAGCTGAAGAATGACTTTTGGCTGTTGTGAGTGCAGAGTTTTCACCTGCATCACCTTGGAACATGATAGTTTGGTTTTTGGTTTCCAATTTCAGAAATGTCCACTTCATCTTTTTGTAGGGCGATAACAGAAAAGCCGCAGCGTGTTGAGCTCTCATCTGAGGAGCTGTACCTGTGATCGATAGCAGTGCTGCAAAAACCACTGGTACCACTAGTTATTGTTACCACAAATCCTCCCTCGGTTACAGTAATTAGGAGCAGTTGAGCTTGAAGCTCTTTTCCTTTTCTTAAATACAACAGCCTATAATTAGGAGGTTACCACACCTCCATCCACCTCCAGGTTCATGTCAGGCCTGCAACATGCTGCTGTGGAGGCGGTGGGGTGGGGGGGTTGATGCACCTGTCTGACATGGCTATAAAAATAATAAGCATGTAACAGCTATTTTCTTAAATAATTTTAGGCACATGCAAGTGGTGTCCGTGTTTGAACGCAGGCTGTTTGACAGGAGGTCATGCAAATGGTTTGTAGTAAATCCAGCCGGAGACACTAAATGTCACATAGAGGACTTGTGTGAGTTACTGGCATCCTCTGGGAGGCAGAGCAAAATGGGTTCAAAACAGCACAGCAATGATAGATGAGGCTTGGTCAGTGAGCGAGACCTAGACCTTGATGCTCTCAACTTAAAAGTATATAAAATGAGGAAATTATTTATTTGGAGCATGGCATTTTCAGACTCGGCAAGCAGCGAATGTTTCTCAGGGAGGACCATCAAGTCTAATCTATCGCTTCTAGTTAAAAAGGACAAAGTAAACATTATCTTAGTCAAAGATTGATCTCAGTCTCCATCTCTTAAAAGAGTGGCTCAGTAGCTCCATACTTGGCAGGACAGTCTGCAGAGAGTGCTTAGGCTCAGACATGACACAGAACTCTTGGTGCTCATCCAAATTAGTTATTAGTGATGATTTGTGTGTATGTGTGTGTGTGTGTGTGTGTGTGTGTGTGTGTGTGTGTGTGTGTGTGTGTGTGTGTGTGTGTGTGTGTGTGTGTGTGTGTGTGTGTTTTAGGGCTGCACAATGTATCTTTTTTTTATCGTCATCGCAATATCAACTGCCGATAAACACATCGCGAAAGACACCGAGATTTTTTGTTAGTTAGTTAAAAGAAAATATCAGTACAAAAACGGCACAATTTCACTGTCATTATTTTTTTAGTGGTGCCTTTTATATACAATTCAATGTTCAATTTAAATTCAATTCAAGTTAAATAAAAGAATGTTGGAAATAATTTCCTTTTTATTTGTTTTTAATTCAGCAAGCAATGTGTTGTACGTTAGCAGAATACTGAAAGCAGCAGAACTGCAGAAATAAGTGCACTTTAAGATCTGTTAATCGCAAGTAATATCGTTATCGTGATATTGAACGTTATCACATATCGCATATTTTCATCATATCTGTGTGTGTGTGTGTGTGTGTGTGTGTGTGTGTGTGTGTGTGTGATAATGGTGATGCAGTGGAATTCTCTGTCAAATGTTACTTGTTTCCTATGTTGGCTTTTTGCTTCATCAGTTCAGTGAGGCATTCTCTATTGAGGTACAATGAGGTAGAAGCTCAGCATCATCTGCATAAATGAATGTCTAGGTAAAGACGGACTGGGAGGATCTCTTTGGTTTTACTACTATTAAATGATTTACTTTTTTTTTGTACCTCGTTGACCTGACCTTGCTGTGTTGTTTGTTCAGTAACATCGTGTCTGTATATGTTTGTTTGTAATGGTAATGGCAGCAGCATGGGGGTTGGCCCAAGCAATATTTTTCACATTGTGGAACAATAGCATTTATCTTATCTTATTCTTAACACCATCTCAGGTTCAGCTTAAAATAATATAGGACACCGCTGACTTTGAAAAGAAATCACAGGTTAGATTTTGGTTTGAATGAGTTTGCTGCAACGGCCTCAGCCTGCTCTGGAGTCTGATACTTGAGTATTTCCAACCCTAATGGAATTCAAATGTCACTTTGACTAGCTGTGACAAGTCACAAGACATTACTCTCAAGAGCTCAGGAAGCTTTTTCTATTTGACCAAAAGATATACTGTCTAGTTTAACATTTTAGGGAAAAAAAGAGTAGGGCTGGGCGATATGGCAAAAAATGTGATCATGATATATTTTACCAAAAGTGTGGCCAAAAAGTCAGACTCTGGCAGTAGTGTTATCGGGTAAATATGTCCAAAGCTTATCATCATTATCGACCTGAATTTTCTCCAATCCCGTTTCAAAGTTGTTTTATCGCCCAGTCCAGTTATTAATGAAGCTACAGCCAGCAACTGGTTAGCTTAGCACAATGACTGGAAACAGAAGGACACAGCTACAACAACTGGCTCAGTTGAAGGCAACAAAATAGCACTTCTAAACTCACTTAATTAACATGTTATATCTTGTTTGTTTAATCCATTTTACTGGGGGAGATTTGATGGACTATTTCTCGACTGGGAGCTTTAATTTGCTGAAGCCTCCCAAAATATCAAACTATTCCTTTTAAACTAGTAACTGAGAGTAGACAGACATGCAAGTAATATTTTTTCCGTGCTAATTCCAAAAGCTGTATTGTAGCTATGATAAAAGCTGAGCTGTAGAAAGCCCACCAGCACCACAGAAGTACATTGTGCATTCAGCTGACTGGACAGAAAGAGTTGGCAGATTGTAACCAGACCATCTGGCCATATGGTGTCAGGGCTACCCCTTCAGGGCTACTTAGTGGTAAATATGTTGAGATTGAACTGGAATTGATAGCACTGTTATGCAGTTTTAGAGCTTGCCAAAATATCTTTTGGTAGAGGGTAATCCATTGATCTGAATGGTATTGACCTCCAGCTGAGTGCTCTTCCGCTGCGTCTACTAAAACACTCCCTCATTCAAAGGGTTGTCGGATGTAGAGATGGCTCCGATACTGCCTAAAACGCTGGTATCGGTATCGGGAAGTACTGGAGTTAATGCACCAATCCGATACCACGTAATAAAGCCCTAAATTAAATCTACATTAAAGTAATTTATTTATGTTCTTTTTCCGTTATAACTGACTGTCAAACTGGAGAATAAAAGAAAGTTCTATGCCATTCATTGTTTGTGTTTGTTCATGTTTCACAAAGAGTCAGACCAACAACAAAGATAGAAATCATATCACATCCATACAGGGATAGTAGTATACAGTTGTTAAAACATAATAAAATATATGACACACTGGTATCGGATCAGTACTCGGTATTGGCCGATACACAAGTTCAGGTATCAGAATCGGGAAGCAAAAAATGGTATCGGACCATCTCTAGTCAGATGGCACAGGAATAAATACTTAAAAAGAGTTGAAATGGTTGATATCTAGGGGCATTAATGGAATTTGTTGATTCTGTCAGAAAAGATTGCAAGTGCCCGGATCGTCTATACTTTTAAGGCTTTGCTGTGAGTCATGCTAGGAGGAGAAGCTCAGCGTGCTCAGCACTGTTGCCACATGTGTGTGAGGGCATACTTGGGGTAAGTAAGTGCCTCGGATATTTGTCAGGATGCCAGACATAGGTGACAAGTTTGTAACGTGGTTGCTGGCCCCTGTCTGAGCTCCAATAGAGGGGGCTTTGCATGACATGTGGCTCTGCTTGGGTTCTGTGTCATGGAACGCAACAGAGGCGAAAGAGGAGAAAGCGATTTGGGTGGATTTTATCATGACTCAGTGGTTTGTCAGGCATTTGTCATGATTGTGACAAGTCACTCAAAATGGCCAAGCCGAAGCCTTAAAGCTGATCAGAGACTTGAGTATTAAGTTGTGACTGTTCTATAATTTTTAGCTACAAAACCTTCGTGGAGTGAACCAATGACATCAACCAGACTGTCTACCAAACAGCAGCGCTTAGAGGACCATAGTATTTTAAATGTACTTTCAAGTACTGTACTCTGTGTTGATCTGAATAATGGAAATCAAGAAAGGCGAAGAAATTACATAGAAACAGAGGATGAGCCAGTGAATATTCCACAGCCCATCTGTGGTCAGGGATTTCCTGAATCGTTTGCCATTAAGATTGTAATAAAACTAAATTGTCAGTTTCTCATCATATCCCGTAAGAGAGCAGAGTCATTCGCAAAATGACCATGTTATCTACTCTGCCATTTCCTTTCACGAGACTGCTCCACTTCCGAAGTCAGATTAATGTACTGTATTTATACAATGGTCATTATCAGAGCTTGAAAGGTAACTCTTTCTTCACAGAAGCATAATAATCACAGAGCATTATTACTGTATATGGGATTTTCCAAGACGTAAAACTATCCTTGCTGTGTTGAAAGTTGCCAAGAGAAATGGGAAAAAACTTAAGCCACTAATGGCAGTTAAAGATACTTCAACGGATTTTAGATCAATTCTAGCTCAAACAACAACAAATGCATGCTGTAAATTGACAGTAAAATGGCCTCATTCTTTAGCATTGTTGTCCCCTGTAAATTTTCATATGGAAGTTATGTAAAAATAAAAACGAAGCAGGACTAATTACACAATTGAACCTCTCACGTACCCTAATGTAAAGCTCCATTCTGTGTCTGATTATTGAAGTGCTCCACTGATTTAGCATTGCACTCCCACAATAACACTGTCAGACTCATTGTAGACAGTTTTATAAAAAGATCTAAATTAATGCAGCATAACCAGCGATATCACCTCGATTTTTTCCCTTTTCAAAACCTGGCACTTACATTGCCCACAATGCAACTTGACTACTGACTTACATTGCTGGAGCCACAAAAGGCTTTTTTCACATATGCAGTATCAGTGACCAACACCTGCTATAAACAGACTTTAATGTTTAAATAGGTTTTTAAGTATACTGATATATCAAATCAAATATCAGTGGATAAGCTGGTTGCACCTACCTGCTTGACATAAAATCAGAACTGTATGGAATCTTGATTGAAACTTAAAAACAACTTGGAATGATCGTGGTGGAGCTGTCTTGCCAGGGAGCACCAACATGACAGAAGGGGAATTATGCAGTTTTTTAGCTTAATTTACCTTAACTGAACAGCTTGGGAGTCATCGGAATGGTTATTTGACTTATTTTGAGTTGAATGGTGATCGTCTCACTCCCCCCTAGCACCTGTGAGCTGAAAAACCACCCTTGCAACTTTGGGCCGGCGAGCCAGCGGCCTCAGTGTCAGGAAGTATGGCGTGATATCAGGTCTCGCCATGTAACGAATTGCTTCACGGCACTGCACACATACGCCCATTCAGGAACCGGCTAACAAGGTAGCGATGGAGTTTTTCACACTATCGTCACGGCTGAGCCGGTTAAAAAGAAGCAGAGAGCTAGGAAAGCATTGTTGGAGGAACAGAGACAGAGGAAACGGCAGACTGACCGAGAGAGGAGTCAGACACAAGTAAACATAGGAGCTGCCAAATATCTATTCTGAAGCTGTAGGGGGAGCTCTATAGAGAAACCTGCCAGCAAAAAGAAATGGCCAAAACTGCATAGCGGCGCTTTAAGACACAATTGTACCTTGTTCTTCAGGGGCTTGACTAGGTTCTTGATTAGTTGCAATCTACGCCTTGTCTTGCTCACATATAGAAAACAAGGCCACATCTCAAAGTTATTTTCTTGAGCCAAAGAATACAAAGAGCACAGATGTGCGGTTCCTAAAATATTCAGCATACAAAAGCATAGAGCCAACAAATAATTTATTGAGAAAATAAAAAAACAACAGCAGAAAACACTCAACTCAACAAAAGCCATTTAGTCGGCAGGGGTAAAGTTTGCTGTTCACAGAGGAGGCCTCAGAATATGTGTGTGCCTTTCGTGGATGGTGAGCATGAGGAGAAACAAGCAAACAGACTTGCAACCCCTGCACTCACTGCACTCCACCCCAAAGTTGAACTCAGAGCTCCCTCACAGCCATTTATTAAATATTCTGGCCCGATCTGGTTTGAACGAGAACAATGATCTTATGGTTTCACGAGCTTTCCAACACACATTCAGAGGGAATCAGTATACGTGCTGACGAGTGTTTCTGAACGGCCTCCGTCCAGCCAGTGCTCGGTGTAATGAATCCCCCACTTCCACCCCCACCCCTCTGCCTTCCCCTCCCCTCGCCCAGGATCGCTCATGCAGAACTGAGCGACTGTACAGTTTTATCTCAGATCATCAACACTCAACATCATCAGTGTTCACATCTGTGGGCGGCTTCCTTTGGGGCGATTGTTAGCGTGGTAGCGTTGTTCAGAGAGAAGCTCAGCTCTGCAGTGAGCGATGAGCTCTGAAGGACTGCAGCGATGTGCTGGTACCAAGCTAAAGGTTCCAGTCAGAGCTAAGTACAACAATCCTTAGGACTGAACCACTTATGCCTGCTCTTTTTATTTACATTGTTTAGAAGGATGCATTTAAGCAGATTGAGCCTGGCGTTGTGCCAATCAGTGGTAGTCATGGCTTATCAGGGCTGGGCCTGCTGAGCACACTTCCACAGAATCCAGTGCAGGCTGGAGATTCCTTACTGGGGACCAACAGGCTGACTTTCTAATTGATGGAATATTCTGCTCACTGTGACCCACTTATAATTAGTTTTCAGGCACACAGCTAAATCATTCCACATCCATGCTGCATGTAAAGTAGAAGTCTGTATAAGAGATACTTACTGGACCAAGCGCCAGATGTGTGCAGGTTTTTGTTTTTGTGCGTGTAAACACAAGAAAGTGCTTTATGATGTGCTTCGTAAATGATCCCCGCATTTGTAGCCGTGTGTGTGTGTGTGTGTGTGTGTGTGTGTGTGTGTGTGTGTGTGTGTGGCATTAAACTTTGTTTTGATTGTCACATGCGAAACACTTTTCTGTGTAATCAACAAAATATTGAACAGGGCAGCACATGTACTGTGTGCCTACTCAGCCACAGAGCAGTCATGTTCTACGCAAGCAGAGACAGCAGGTGATGAGGTCGCCAGCTGTCCTCTATTCTTACCATGAAAGCACTTTGGCCATTGTTTCCCGGACCAGTAGGTCACACTGTCACCGTGTACAGCACACCTTTACTTCCTGTGTGACTGTACACATGGTGGTATAGTTCACATCAGAGCCTGGTAACAGAATGAGAGGTATGAAATGTTCGGTCGTTCGGCTGTCTGATGCCTGTCTGGTATTTCCCACGGAAACCCATCACGGATTCCTCCCTGAGCAGGTGATGGAAGTGGGGGGTTGTCAGCAGCATGAGCCTCAGATGGTTTCCCTCCCCAGCTGTTTAAGCAACATTCCCTGTCCCACAGCTCAGCCAGCCTGTGCAAACTATTTGAGTCTAGAGTATGCCTTTATGCCCATTTGTTGTTGGAGGGGGGCTGCTTGTTGGCAAATTCTTGCTTGGAAATTGCACACTTTGATGTCTCAATATTTATTTTAGTTTTTGGATGTCATGGAAGCCACATAATGTTAAAAAACAACTGCCTCTTTAAATGAGTAACAGTCATGATTTATTTCCAGTCATGTGTCTTGCGAAATGGAATTTGAAAGTCTGTTTTCAGTATGCAGCCTGTGAACTGGTGTCTCCACCCTTTTTAATTGGGGCTTATTTCAGAGATTGGAATAAACACATACAAAATGCAAACTTTTATGTTGATATTGTTTGAATTCTGTGTACAGCCAGTAAACAGTCATTTTAGCGAATGTTAAATATTAAATTGCAGCTCTCTCAAATTTAAACTTTCTCATGGTTGAAATACCTGACAATAAATAATTGCTTGTTGTGTAAAGCAGTGTTTCCCAAAGTGGGGTCCAGGGAACCCCAGGGGTCTTTTAGGGGGTTCCAAGGGGTCCCCAGCAAAAAGGGGAATCATTTGTTTCATTACAGTTCCATCCATAAGTAACAATGTCAGAATGTATGACTATTTTGGCTCTGGGTTTCATACACTTTCTGTAATAAAACATCTAAAAGCAAAAGTCCTATTGAATAGGGGACCATGGGAAGAAATCTTATCAAATGGGGGTCCGTTGTCTAATTTGTGTCAGTTTAGGTGTCCTTCACATGAAAAATGTTTGGGAACCACTGTTCGCACATCAACCAGAAAGAGCTTTCCAAAGGAGCTCTAAAACAGAGAGAAAGTTGTGTCTCCTTTTTTTTTGCCTGTCAAAGCTGATTTCACCTGTGACCAGTCATCCCCACACAGTCACACACTTTTGGCGACCTCACATTCTGCACTCCTCTTCATGCACTCCACATTAGTGCCTACTAAGGAACAATGAAAACAGTCAGAATTGCTTCCCACAGCATTAGACGAGATGCAAGCCAGTTGCCGTAGTTTGCGAGAGGCTGCTTTAAAGGAAATCTTTGTTAAAGACAGAGTAGCCTAAATCTTTGCTGCAGTGACGTGTTTGGCCCTTGACTCTTTGCTTGACCATGCTGATTGACTTGAGCTTAGTTTTGTTCCCACAAAGTCAGCAGGCACTCCCTTCCGTCCAGTACTGAACATATTAAAATGCAAGCAATAATCAGACTGTACACTTCTCTAAAACTCTCATTTACATTGTATTCCCTTAAACAGCTTCTGGAGTTTGACTGATGATGTTCTGCAGTTATACAGTACATCATCTTTTGATGCTGGAGACCATGACTGGTCTTGTGCAGCCTATGGTTTGTGGAAAACTGCTAATACAAATGGCATGTGTGTGGTTCATAGGTGGAAGAGTTATGAGTCACCACTTGATCATCATCATCACTTGAAAATCATGCGTTGCGAAATAAACAAGTAACACCATAAGAACACATTTTTAGTGATTGTAAACCTGAGGAAGAGAGGCTTTTTTTCTGAAATGATCAGATGTGCATGTGAGTCTAACTGCCATGCTTTTCCAGTGTTCAGACTTCCACTACACAAAAGCCAGTTAATAGACTGGGCTGTGGGACGCCTCTGTTGTAAGAGTAGACTTTAGAAATACTGTGATTTGTCCTGGGCCTGCTGTTTCAGAGCTGATAGCATCTTGATGATTGAGCTGAATGCTGCTGGGAGGTCCTATTATAAAGACTTTATAAGCTTCCTGCTGCCATCTCACACATTATGCTCCTGAGTGCCACAAATATGCAACTACACAACTCCAGACATGAGTGCATTTGGCTACACTCGTGTTGGTTAATGCACTGTTGCACTTGTCTGTTGGCATTCATTCTTAGTTGGTTAGTGTCATTTAGTTAAAATGAGCCTGGATGAGATGGCTCCCAGCGCAGAGGCAACACTCAACTCCTGCCCATGCTGTAGAGATGTGCATGTTGGGGAGATATATAACTCATGAAAACAGTTCAAAATAAAAGTCAGCACCGTTGTATAAAAAGTTGGTGTATCCCCAAAGGCTGCATCGCAAAAAGCACCCATTGAGTTCAGCTCTTTTCAGCCTACAGCGGGCATCCTTGGAGCATGCAGGAAGTGAGGCAGATGAAACCTTTTGGACCTGTTAAGTCAACACGTCTCTGCTGTGTGCTGGTGTATTATTGTTCAGTTGTCAGTTGAGCCTTAGCTCATCGTGGTTAGCTACGCTCACTGTCCACACTCACAACAATGAGCGCTTATCTCGGCAGGCTGTGGCAGAGTGGCTCCGCTGCCCCCCAACTCTCTGTCAGTGTGCCGGCCAAATGAGCATTAATAGGTAAAGGAACTGCTGGATGGTAAAAAAGAAAAAGACCCATGTTAATATCCCAGTATCCAGATTAGCCTGATATCTGCAGATGTGAGTGTTTCCAGACTTTCATTTTTTGTTGAGGAATCATTGGTTAATCCTTTGTGACGTACTGATGGAACGCTTTAGAAAAGGGTGACTATTTCTATTGAGGTGTGTGTGTGTGTGTGTGTGTGTGTGTGTGTGTGTGTGTGTGTGTGTGTGTGTGTGTGTGTGTGTGTGTGTGTGTGTTTAAGTATAGCGGGTGGGGGAGGTTTTGGTGTCTGGCTGAAAGGACAGGCAGCAGAATGTTATCCAGGGATTTACCACCATGTATTATTATCTGACAAGTTCATTGTTGACTGGCAGGGAGGATATAGGTTAGTGCACAGTAGCAATAGTCACTTATAAAGCCCTGTTCTAGTGATCGGTTTAAAATGGCGTCACAATGAGTTGACTCGTGTATCATTAAAATAACACTACCCATAAGCCACTGCAGTAGCCATACAAACATTTATTTCCATCATGCTTGAAAAAGGCCTGTGTGGAAATTGCATTCCTAATTGGGATTAAGGAAGGGGTCAGGCAGCCTGGACTAGAATGTGAAGCATTTGCAATGAGTGCCGCTGATGCCATCTGTGCAGAGTGTGGTGAGGAGCTAATTTTGGCACTGAGTGTGGCGCGATTTAACACAGAATTTTTGTGGTAGCAGCTCCAAATCAAGCATGGGATTGGACTCTGACTGCAGCCCAAAAAACGGTTGTAGTCCTGTTAAGGACTCCTCTAACCTGACGCCGTGGAGCTCCCCAATTCATTTGGACATCCAACATGTGTGGCATGTCAGATTGCTCACATAACAGAGATGCTGCACCAGGCGAGGCCCTGCTCACCCTCTTGGCCTTATGCTTCGATTTGTTTTGACATGGCATTCTCACTGTCTCCCTCAAGAGGCTGACCTGGGCTAGAGAAATGAGCGCCACTTATTTGATCACGAAGTATGGTCAAGACTTCCTGGCTGCCTGTGAAAGGCAGGGAGAGCTACCGCTGCTTACACTTCTTACCTGGGAGGGTTCCCAATTAGCAATCAGCGGGGACTCTGGCTGGTGCTGACAGTCACTATTAATAGTGCCTGGGCATTTGAATGCCGACCTGTTCTCACTATAGTGAGGAACAGCTCGTGATGGTAGGATATTACCTGCAATCGTGCACGTCATCATTAAACATCAGTACACTAACATCAATTTAAGTTTCAGGAGAGATAGAAATCTGTTACCAATTATAGGCTGGTTACCTCCCTTCTAGTTCTTCTTGTAGCTTTTTTATTGACATTATCACTGATACAGTGAGCACATGGGATTTAGTCTTTTACAAGTGAAAATTGAAAACGCCACATAATTACACAGCAGACGCGTAAACAAAAGGGTTGTGAAGGTGTTACATTTTGTAATTGTGTATAAATTCTTACATTTTGGCTTTCATGAAACATAATCATTGCAAAGGTAGTCTGGATCTCTCTTTGTGTTGCCCTTTCTTAAACTCCCTTCGCTTCGGGAAACAACAACCAGAACCCCCGAGCTAGTGAGCTACACGCTGAAAATGGCAAGTTTTGAAGAAAATTTTGATCGAGCAACATGGCAGGTCTGCTTCCACCAAAACAAGTTCCTTCCCGAGACTGTTTAACAGATCCACCGTCGCTGCGTCCGGAGCTTAGCGCCGCCCAAGACGATTGTGATTGGTTCAAAGAAATGCAAACAACCCAGAGCGATTTTTTATTTTTATTTTTTTTTTTCTTCTTCTCCTATCCCAGAATGTATGTTGTGTGGTGTAGCCAGACCTTACTCCACAGCGCTGTGGAGAAAGGTCTGGCAATGTGAGACTATTGCAGACAGACACAGTCATGTTGCTAATAATTCATGCTCAGACAGCTAGAGGAGGGGTCACAGTGTTTCAGCAGAGAGTGCAATACTGCAATTACTCAAATATAACTCTGTGGAGTATCATGTTTTCCATGAGGTACACACATCAATAGATTAAGGTCTGCATTTCCACAATGTATGTGGTCGATGGTTATTGTGTACTCAGTCACAATACCCATCGACCATTGTTCTGTTTAATTAAGCATTCATTCACTCCTACTGCCTGAAACTGTGTCACAAAACAAAGGTCTCCATTGGCATGCATGGCTGCCGGGACCACGTGAAGAGGCAGTGTGACACCAAACAACAGTACTATTTTTATACAGCAACGAGGGTCTGATTATCTCCAGGCCAAGATGTTTCACATGACCTAATGAATAAGCAATATTATCAATGAAGATCATTCAGTGAATATCAGTTCCTTCTAAATGCTAAAACAGCTTTGGCAGCATGAGAGAATGCATGGCTAAAGAACAGGAGCCTCGTGTTTTAAAGGGTGCTTGCACAGCAGTTGTCTACGTGACACTTTTTGAGGATATTTCTTCATAATGTGCATCAGCAGTCAGATTGTGTGCTCACTTTGTGAGTCATGTTGCAGCATGCGATGTAATAATAAGGGATTCAAATAATTCTAATTACATAATTAATCAATATAAATAGTGATTTAATGCACACTTGTCAGACAATGATCACAGTGTCTATTATATAGCCTCACAACTCTGATCCATCTGTTTTATGACTGATGTGAATTAGTGTGCTTGCAGGGTTTACATAGAAAGTGACCAACGCACATTAATGCTGTCAATTCATGGATTTTATGATATATTTGCTGGTAATAAATATGCCCAATATTCAATGAAAAATAATGAATCATGTGTGACAGTGTTGTGTGTCAGGCTCTCAGGAGATGGCGGCAACCCACACTGTCACAGCGCACACACACACACACACACACACACACACACACACACACACACACAACATGCAAGTTGCAGCCCACACATTAGCTAGTGGGTGGTGGAGAGAGAAAGTAAAAAAATGTGTATGTCGGTGAGTATGAAGTTAGCAGTTACGTTATAGCTGTGATCGTAGCAGCACAGTCTGTGTACAGTGTATCTGTCGGTGAAGACCCAGGCCGAGTTCCCGTGTCTTGCTTGCCAGCTTTAGTGATCTCTCCCTTGCTGCAACCAACAATCGCTAAGTTTTAAATAATTGCGCAATGATGTCATCAATATGCAAATGAGCATATGCCGTGATTTGCACCTAAGCGCTCGGAAAACCCTGAAATAATAATAGATTCTTGGAGTCCACCTTTCTGCTCTGAACAAATCACTAACATTTTGATAATATTGTTTATGCCAGTAGTTACCAAACATTCTCTGCAGGGCACCCCTATTTCAAGCCCCTCACCTTATATATGAGAGAGAGAGAGAGAGAGAGAGAGAGAGAGAGAGAGAATTAGCTGTTTTTTGGAACGTCAACGAGATGACACTGCCACGATTCAACTGGGTGATTGCCTGTCCAATCAGGCTCCTTAGATCTTATTGTGGTCACCACTTTATATTTTGTTGTCTTTGCTTTGGTAGTTGTGGCGTTGGTGTGGCTTCATCGTCTGCTTTACGTTCACCTGGCAGTCCTTTGACTAACTTGTCCATGCTTTGCTAGCAGTGCAGCAGAACCTGGCATCATTCATTTATATTTAGAATTGCCACGCCCCCGCTGTTATAACTCGGCCAACTGCAATTTCCTGTAATTGTATAAGAATTAAAGGGCGTTACGGGAAATAGATAAACATATTTATTCAGGAGATAAAGAAGTGAGACGAGAGTCTTGTGAGAACAGTTTAAAGTGGATGAATATATAAGCATTTCGGTAACACTTTACTTGAAGGTATGTACATAAGAGTGACATGACACTGTCATGAACACATGACACTGTCATGACACATGAACCCTAACCATAACCATAACTTGTCATGACAAAACCGAATGACACAAAGAAGCGTTATGTCATAAACGTTTATGACTTGTTTATAATGCTTTATGACATGTTCATGTGTAGGTGTAGGTGCCTTCAAGTAAAGTGTAACCAGCATTTCTAGACATGCATATTTCCCAAACAGCCATTTAGCGAGTGTATAATCTGTGAGTCCCCTGATTTGAAGTAATTGCTCTAGCATTGTGGCAAGTGAAAGGCACTGCGTGTGAGGTGGAAGAGTAAAAGTTGCTTTTCCTACTCAGTGGTCCAGTCCTGTGAGCTAGTCATATTTAGCTCGAGGTCAATGTGAGAGCAGGCCAGATTTAATCGTTAACACTGACACAAAGTGACAGGTTCCGAGGCATTCAGTGACACCATCAGCTTCTCCCTTACCCCCCCTCCATCCTGTCATTGGCTCTGGCCGAGACTTTGACCCTGCCTAGATCAGAGGGCTCACCAGCAGTAAGGCACATGGGTAGCCCCGGCCTTAGCGGACTCACAGATCAGGGCCTGCAGCGGCCTCATATGTAAATGCAGAATAAATGAATACACAAGGATACCTTGTGGGGAAAGCTGAACCATGTTCGAGTACACCTGGAAAAGATCGGATGCATCTGAATGAGCTCCTGATACCAGGATACAACTTTTAGTCAGACAGAATGAGTTTACCCGCCAGGGGTTGAGTGGTTGGTCGGGGAATCAAAACCTGTCTGGGACATCACATGAGTCTTCCTAGCTTCATTTAATTCCAATGCAACCTTGATACAAATGAGCTTTTTGTATTCAGATGACTTTTCATCCATACTAGGAAGTGCCATTATGTCCATAGACATGTATACGTCTCTTCTTCAGGGCTTTACTTTGCTCCTGTGCTTATTAATATAGCTGTTTGTATGCAGACCACTTAGCATTCTGAACACAATGTTAGTCTGACCACTTTCATCTCTGAACATTAGAATTCTGCAGGCTGTTGCCACAAGAAGAGGCACTTTGACTCTATTGTCTGTACTGTAAATATGAAGCTACCGTGAGCAGCTTAGCATAAAGACTGGTAACACCGCTAGCCTGGCGCGTTCCAAAAGGTAACAAAATCTGTCTACCAGCACCTCTAAAGCTCACTAATTAGCACTTTTATCTGGTTTGTTCAATCTGTGCAAAAACCAAGGTGTGAAAGCAACCATTTGTTTTGTTTTCCAAAATGTTGAATTATTCCTTGAATAGCTAGTTTGCTAATATTCTATGAAATAATTGATACAGTAAATAGTAATTTATTTTTATTAGTCACAAAGATTACGGTAACTGTCGGCCCTCAACAGGAAAGCTATATAACCTATGACCCAAATACAGACATGCTACCATGAATTTAGTGGACCACTTCACCCCTGTTCAGCATGCGATACATTCATATGTGGGTTTTATATAGCTGCATATTTAACATGCACTTGACATGCTGCTCCGGGTCCATCCATTTATGCCCTCAAACGCTGTGACGTTTGCTCAGCAGTTGAAGGAGCATCTGATGCATTTATACGGTAGTATGGTGTTTGTTGTAACCGCTCTACATGTGCCTTTCCCTAGACTTTCCTTTTGACACAATTTTGGACGTTTTCACGCTGATTGACAGTTCTCCCAGAGGCTCTTTAAGTCATGTAACAAAAAAAGTGAATGCATGTCTTAGATAATTTTGTAGTCCCGCTCAAGCTCAGAGGAACCAAAGTATGTAGTTAAAGGCTTCAGTATGTAATGAAAAAAAAAATTGTTTTTCTTTCACCAATAGAAGGGGATTTCCCCAGGCGATCAAACAAAGAGATTACTCCGCCTGAAATCTTACCGTGTTTTATTTTATCTCATGAATAGCTCGTCTGTGGTATTCTGAAATATGTGTGAGTTTCGACAGCGCTGTCACAGCATGCCGACACCAGAGAGGTAAAAGTAGGTGTGAGTGGGGAGAAGAAAGTTGAGCATACATTTGGGGATGGGAAGAGTGCGACACTGGTCGATGACCACAGCTGTGACAATACAGCCCGGGGTCATTCTCCCTGCCAGCTCAGCCCTAAAAGCTCTCCCTCACTGTCATCATGTCACAAGCCTACTGTTTTCATGGAAGAAGACCTCTGAGGTCTGTTTAGTCACTTTCTCCCACAGCTACCGAAACAGGTGGGATCCTGTCTAGCGTTGGTCACCATTGGGTGAAACGTGAAACATCAAGTATGACAGAAAAAGCATCCAGTTACTATGGTAATATCACCAATATTGCTATGGGAACTGGAGCACCAGGGCACACTTTGTCTAGGATCTAGCTGTAATCGTCTCTCAGAAAGAAGCTTATGGTAATATGTGATGCTCTTATGAATTAATTTGTCAGGCTTTGTGTCCCAGCTGACATCATAGACTTTTATCAAATGGAAATTAGCATCTCTTCAGGGTAAAGCATGCAAGACATGAGAGGGCTTCTTCGGCAATACGCTGTTTAACTTTTTGCTTGCCTCCAGTCCTCGCCCCCAGTGTCACAGTGTGTGGTTTAAATGCCTATAATTAAAGGGCCTTTTCAATCACAATCATATCATTTTGTTTATAACTTGGCATAACATCATATTCCACCTAAATATTCCACTATTTGATTAGAATACATTTGTTTTACAGTGAATAGCCATTTTAAAACAATTACCAGTGACTCTGGGCTGTAGTTATTTTGAACTTTTAACTCAGCTGGCACATCATTGTGACATAAATCTTACAGCACAATTGGCACAATTTTATTTTTTCTTCCTTTCAACGCTTCTCCGTAGAACACACACTAGAAATGAGCTTTTTCATGTCTTGGCTACACTGTGCTTGGGGCTCACATTGAACTTTCGAAAAGCTGTGACCAGAAATGTAGTGCTCATGTGTGCGGTGCCAAAATCTGTAACCTACTTTGTAGAAGAACGTTTAACATCTACACCCCTTAAAATATGTTCTGTGTGCTTTCAGCAGAGACTTCTTGAAGGGATGCACAAGTGAAAGCCCACAGGAGGCCTGGCAACCTCTTAGCACATCATGAATTATAAAGGGCAGTTCTTTATCCATCTATCTGGGGTGCCTAGAGGACCGAGTCATTGAGCAGTCCCTCCAGGATTTCGTGGCCTTTTTTGGAGATTGTTGTGGCCCAAAATGCCTGATATTTGCGGGAGCTTTTGTAAAGAATTGCGATAAAAGTTGCGATGTCTTTTGTATGTTTGTTGAAATGAAGTTGCGGGAGACAGTGAAAGTTGCAAAAAAAGTTGCAGTTCTTTTTTTTGTATAGTTCTTTAAAAATAAAAAGGAAACATGTTTTGGGGAGAATAAAACTACTCTGGGATGAGATTTCCTAGTAACCTTACCAACAAGGCTCAGAATGCTGCAAATGTTGGTATAATATGAAAATGGCTGGTGGATTTAAGACAAAAAATAATAATTTATTGAATGAATCAAATTTGAACATATGTGTCAGTGGCTTGTTGATCTTGACATTGTTAGTTCATTTCCTGGCCTGGGACACACATTCATATGGTTTGATAAAGTACTTATTGGACTTTAACTTAGCATTGCACTTACAATAATGACCGTAGCTGTCCTTAATTTAGGTCTTCGTGTACGTCTCATCTGCGGTTTTTCCTGCATCCACCGTGTGTGTTTGTGTGTGTGCGCGTCAGTAGCGGGGGAACTGTATGAGCAGCAGAGAGCTGACAGGATTGAAACAGCAGCCGCTGACTTTAGAGTGAAAACGTTACAGCGTACATTGATGTTAAAATGTATACAGGTTGGGAGGACGGTCTGAAATGTTTTGCACGGTCTTGGGCTGTACGCTTTGTTGGTAACTGTGAGATGTTCGAGTCTCGTCTTCATATCAGAAACAAGCTCTCTCTCACTCCCGCTTGGTCAGTGGCTCTCAGAGTCACATTATACTGACGTAAAGTCTGGCACGTGGGACTGCTGGGATTGGTTGAAGTCTCGGGAAACTCCGGTTATTGGTCAAATTTGCGTAAAAGTTGCGTGATTGGTCAAAATTGCGAGTCGCACCAAAGTCACGGTGATTGGTTGAATTTGCATGAATTGGCGCGATCGCGAACATCGCGAAATCCTGGAGGGACTGATTGAGTCCTTCCTAGGGAATTCAATCACAGCAGTGATCTAATAATCTAAGATCATTGAATAGGATCAATAGATCATTTATTGTCCTCCATTAGAGGAAATGTGTTTCCACTGCCTGTACACACACACAGGTGTGTCAATTCCAATTTTAGGATTGAGACATTTTGCTGAATTCATAAATACAAAATTCAGAGGAATCCATAAGTAGACCGTTTTTATGATAACCTGTATTTGAAAACATTTACAGGTTCACAATTTGACATTGATATGGACCTTGTTACGGACTTGCTGTTGTGTGAATTCTTTTGATAAGTCTCGTAACTTACTCTACAGATTTGCATTGCTAATGGCCTGTTTGTTTGCATGCGTGTGTTTTCTGGTTGACTTTGGTTAGCTTTTGATGTGGTGCTGAACATGTTTCTTGCCCCTTTTTTTTTTTTTTTGTGCCGTTGCCGTTGTTCCTTTATTCAGAGGTTGTGGAGAAGACCAGCAGCCTGGGTGATGTGCATTTCCATTCTTAATTTCTCCACCACACTCCTCACCAGCCATATCGCGGTTTGCTTCCTCGGTTTGTTTGTTCACCTACGTGTGTTCTGTATTGGAAACACGGTGCTGAATATGTATCAGGCTTATCCAGGCCATGTTATTCATGTAAAATTAGCTACACGCAGTGAATATATAGCATGGATGTTCTCATATCCATGCACCTGGCTCTACACGTGTGTGTTTGGATGCACGTGCTCATTCTGCTAAAGGTGTGATGCCCTTAATGCAGCACAGTAAATGTGTGACACATACAGTATCTCTCTCGGGTTGTCATTTTTATAAACTGGTAAAAAAAAAAAAAAATCTATCATTTGAAGGACACGGCCTTGGAGATGTCAGTGGTTGATGTGACTGACTGGCTGGTCAGGGAGCAGCAGAGCGTTTTATTGAGATGACCAGTGATTTGTGTTGGAGGAGGGGAAGAAATGAATTGCTCAATCTGCTCTTATTGAACAGGCAGTACTCCTCCTTGTCGAATCAATTGAATCCAGCAATTCAAAATTAATTGAAACATGAATAATGGAAATCATGTAACGTAATCAGGAAGCTGCAGCAGTAACGTGGACAGTCCTGCCAACATGGCGACTTTCTCGCTAGATTTAGTGACTTTTCAGACCCTCTTAGCGACTTATAAATATGTTCAAAAATATTTCTATTGTAATTCACACATCCATGAGCTAGCAGAAACAACCCTCCTTGAACAGAAATGGATAAAGAAGTCTTTTGAATGGCAAGTTGAGTTTCAAAGCCCTTCCAGATGGTTCTCTCCACAAGACTAAAGTTATCTGCATGTACTGTCGATGTGAACGGAGTTACCACCGGAGGAGGCCTATGTCCAGTCTCAATTACCACTTGAGCATTAAAAACTTGAAAAAGTACATTTAGAACGGATAAAAAATGTGCAAAAATATAAATCAATTGACAGCCCTAATAAAAATCGAATAAAAGAATATTAACAGCTTCATGGTTGGTCATATTAACAAAACATCTATAAACAGAAAGCCAGTTTTGGTTGAGAGGCTCCGTGCAACTCAAGTAACACTGAAATACGTGAAGAGTTTCCAAACAGCAACTGGTTGATAGTCAGTGGAACTGGATGTGTGTACTTTGATGTCTGAGCTTCCAAAGGGGCGTGGGAATATCCTCCACAGGCACGAGGCAGAGATGTTCCACAGGGAACATCACTAGGTTGCTTAATTGAACCTCTTCTATTTATGGTAGCGGCCTCACCTCTCTGGATTCAGCGAGCAGCGGTACAGGAAACAAGTGTGGTTTCCCAGGGGGAATAACAGAAATAAGGAGGGATTCATTATGCCGTGCAGGCATCAGGAAATACCAAGCTCCTCTGTGCTTATTGTATTATTCACTGCCGTAAAACCTGCGGGGTTTATGAGGGAATTACAACTAAGATTACAAGAGAAAACCCTGCGCCCTTCGTGAGGACGGAAGGAAGATTAAAAAAGACTTTAATGTAGATTTGCAGATTGCCAGATCGCACGCAGCTGTGCTTAACCAAGAAGGAAAACACAGAGAAGGGAAACTTTATATGAAAATGTATATGTCATGATAAATGTATGGCATATGTAGGTCACCGAGCACCTGCATGGTTTAAAAGCTAATAATTTACACCACACACTCACAGTGCGTTTACATGCAGTTTAAAAAGCTGATTAGATTCGGGTTAAGGCGATACCCCGGTTTCTCAAACACCATGTAAACACCTTACCCTGGTTAAAATTGGAGTTGTCATACCCTGGATTAACAGAGCTGACACCCGGACACCGGGAGATGGCTACAAAGATTGTCCATCTCCGGGGCTGTCCACGCTGTGTCTCGGCAAAGAAGTGGAGGGACCGAGCAGCTCTCTCGCTGCGGCCGCTGGCTAACGCTAACCTAAGTTAGCTAACATCAGCTTCTTAATTCCACCCAACATGCCTTCATGCAACACTAGGGCTGTGTATTAGCAAGAATCTGGCGATACGATACGTATCACGATACATTGGTCACGATTCAATATATTGCAATATATTTCGATACTGTGTGTAAGGCGATATATTGGGATTTTTTTTAAGTATAATTTTAGAAAACTAATATTTAAAAAAAGACATGATGTTCATAAAAGTCAAAGAAGTTTACTTTAGGTAAACAACTCAGTACACAGAAAATCAGACTTCCAGTTTGGGATTGTGGTTCCCAGGTTCTTAGTGAGCTAATGTTTATATGCTAAAGTTCAGCCATAGCTACATTGTTAGCTTCTAGCAAAAAGTCAGGCACTGCTAGGCACTGCTAGGCACTGTTAGCCACTGCTAGGCACTGCTAGGCACTGTTAGCCACTGCTAGGCACTGCTAGGCACTGTTAGCCACTGCTAGGCACTGTTAGCCACTGCTAGGCACTGCTAGGCACTGTTAGCCACTGCTAGGCACTGCTAGGCACTGCTAGGCACTGTTAGCCACTGCTAGGCACTGCTAGGCACTGTTAGCCACTGCTAGGCACTGCTAGGCACTGTTAGCCACTGCTAGGCACTGCTAGGCGGGACACTAGTGGTGTGTCTCAGCATAGCCATCTAGCGGTAGGGGGTTTGAACACAACATAAACGTCAACCACTGTCTTACATGAATATTTTTGAACGTTTTTTTTTTTTAAATAAAAATGAAAATTGATATTGCCTTTTTGAAAATCGATACAGTATTGCAAAATAAAATATCGCGATACTCAAGTGTAACGATTTTTTCTTAAACCCCTATGCAACACTGGTTAACGTTGCATACAGTATAATGAGCCGGACACAAGTTGTCACTCATCTGGCGTGAGTACTGCGTTTTCCTACGCTGTGATGAGCGTGTGGATGAAAATGTTATATTTTACTAATTTAGTGCCCAGCCAGCCAGCCAGTTTAGACAATAGTTAACCGGAAGAAAAAATGTATTCTGACCAGTTGGAAGAGAGCCACCTACTGTACCAGAGGTAGAGTTACTCCGTCATTCTTCCCCGCTCATGTATACATGGGAAAACTGGCATAACCCGGTTATTCACACGTTATTGCTGTGCATGTAAACGCACTGACTGATGTACTGCTTGGCTCTAGTGTGTCAGCGAGTGAGAGCTGTGTCCCATTTTTCATAATGACCCCTTACTTATATGTAGTTATCATTGGTTCCATTGACAGAGGAGATGAGGGCAAGACCTTAGAGGCTATTCAAGGAGACACATACAGGATGAGTAAAACATTATCAGGATTGGATATGTGTCAGACAGACTGGAGGAGAGATGGGAATCACCGCTCTCATAACACTCAGTCAGCCCTTCCTGAGCTTCCATCCAGCTCAGATACTACTCTGGACAGTACAGCTGTATATTGCGGTTGCCCAGTTAGGAAAAGATGCAGCCTTTTCTGAAAGCATACCCAGAAGCAATTGTTTAATTGATTGCTGAAATATTTAGGAGGGGAGTCAAAATATCCCTATCACTGCTATCAGTTATCATGAGCAACCACTTAGTTTGCGGGACTTACATATTCCGAAATTTCTTTCGATACACCGTCAATTAATTTGTTAATTCGCGCTTTACTTTCTGCCAGTAAATGATCAGACATTCAGTTTTCGTGCCCGAGAGACTTTGCAAAATACTCGGGTTGCAATAAACTATTATTTTCATCAATTTTCTTGGATAATCGATTGAATGTTGTGTCTATAAAATGATAGAAGATTATGAAAAACGCCTAGCACAATTTCGAAAAATCTTCGGTTTTGTCCGACCAACAGTCCAAAGCCCAAAGAGAATCATTTTTATTATCAGAGAATACTGTCACAAATAGCAAATATTCACATGTGAGAGGCTGGGACAAGCACATGTTGGCATATTTGCTTGAAAAAGTAGTCAAACAATGCATTGAATGCTTCTTCCCTAACGATTGGGTCTCTTGGTTTTATCAATAATTGTCATGCTTTTTTTTAATCTCAGTCAGTTCAATCAAAAGAGGCTTTATTTAGAGTGAAATATCAATATTTATTCAAGTGCACGATAAAAAGAATTTGAGAAGAGTCAAATAGACATCATGGTAATTTAGGGGAGTAGTGATGCTGTGATTAGTTCAGGATATTTACCCCCGGGAGTCTAGCAGCTAACCAATATTTTCGTAGTCGATTGATCTGTCGATTATTTTCTCGATTAGTTGTTTGGTCTATAAAATGTCAGAAAATGGTGAAAAATATGGATCAGTGTTTCCCAAAGCCCAAGATGACGTCCTCAAATGTCTTGTTTTGTCCACTAACTCAAAGATATTCAGTTTCCTGTCACAGAGGAGAGAATAATCTAGAACATGTTCACATTCAACCAGCTGACAGGGTTTTTCCTGTATAGAGAATTAGCCCATTCTGAGCCAGGAAAAACCCTGGCTGTGATCAGAGCATTTTTACTTTTTCAAACCGATAAATCGATTATCAAAATAGTTGGTGATTAATTTAATAGTTGACAACTAATCACTTCATTGATTGATCTTTGCAGCTCTGTAGAAGCCGGAGAGAGATGAGAATGAATAAGGGAGTCTGCCTGATTGAACTTTCGTCATAACTGGTTATTTTCTCGTTAACAAGACACTGACTCTCAACCCCACCCCCCCTCATCCGTTGGTCACTACACTTTGCACTAACCTTCATCCTGGACTTTACATCTGCCCATTGCACACAGTGCTTAAACTACTTAAACAGGTATTTTGTATATATCTGTTTCTGTATTTATTGTTTATTCCTATTAATTATGTTTGTGTATGTATGCACCAATCAAGTCAAGTCAAGTTTATTTTTATAGCACATTTAAAACAACGAAAGTTGACCAAAGTACTGTACAAATTGAAGTGCACAACACAACCACTAAAATCAAGCAAAAGGAGTAAAAAAATAAATAAAAATAAAGCAATAAATACAAAAAATACAGTACAATATCATATTAAGATGCTACAAACCTCTAAGAGCAACCAAAGGCCATTGAGAACAAATATGTCTTGAGATGTGTTTTAAAACTGTCAATGGAGGGGGAACATCTGAGACAAAGTGGGAGACTATTCCAGAGCTTTGGAGCTGTCACAGAAAATGCACGATCTCCCTTACCCACTAACCTCGATCGAGGAACAGTTAAAAATAATTGATTTGAGGATCTAAGAGGCCTGGAATTGGACTAGGAGCTGATGAGTTCTGAAATATACTGAGGAGCCTGACCACGAATGGCTTTAAAAACAAATAAAAGAATCTTAAAATCAATCCTGTATTTAATTTAATGCAGGGATGCCAGAATCGGTGTGATGCTTTCTCTTTTCCTTGTGCCAGTCAGAAGTCTCGCTGCAGCATTTTGCACCAGCTGCAGGCGAGACAAAGAGGAATGGCCAATACCCAGATACAGTGAGTTGCAATAATCAAGCCTGGAGGAGATTAATGCAGTGGTGACAGTCTTCATGTCATCAGAAGACAGGATGGTCTTCAGTTTGGCAATATTCCAGAGTTGAAAAAAGCAACTATTCACCACTGAATTGATCTGTTTCTCAAAACGAAGTGATGAATCAAAGATGACACCACGATTTCTGGCGCAAATTCCACATAGGGTAACTTCTGTGGCAATAAATTCCTTTCTGATTCAGATTTCTCCCTGTTTACTAGCTTGGTTTATAATGCAGATGAACCTCAGTGGCAGTCTTTTTAAATGTGTTTTCCTGGACAGCTGTTTCCACGGCAGACCTCTCAAGCTTTTCATGTCTACGTCAGGCTCACTTAGGCACCTAATCTGCACTAATACTTTCCGAATTAAGGAGGAGCACAGGGGCAGGGGGGTAAACTCCATTAGCTCCGTCGGAGCAGAAAAACTCAGCACTGCCTTTAATGGAAAGTCATAATACTAAATTAATCACCTGGAATAATTTATCGTCAACTTCTGATTCTATTTCAATTTCTATTCTGATATTTTGGACTCCTGGCATACTTGGACTAGTTAGATTTGCTATTAGGTTACAAAGTGCATGCTGTGTATTTCAAACTCAAACCCAGAAGTAAGCACTGACATGCCTCACAAACCACAAGCTTTTGTCAGAAACAGTAAACAGCACATTTCTACAAGTACATGGATGATTTAAGTTAACCCAAGAGCAGATTTCTGCACCATTGTGTGGCTTCAGTCATATTTCTAGGAATTACCCTATCAGCCCCTTTTGATCAGAAGATGGTTTGCATGTGTACAATGTAGCAACAGTACAAGAAGCTCTCAGAAACACCGGGAGTCTCCTCTGCTAACAGCTTTGAACTGTGTGTGCTGCTCTGCATGTAGCACTGTGTAGAGGAAGCTCAATAATAGCGCTTACCCACTGCTAGTACCAGCTCTACTCGGCTCGGCTCAGCCGCGGTGCCCCATCCTCCATTTTCCATTGCAGATTTAATACCGCCTCATTCGTGAGGCGAGCGTGGCTGGTCGTCATAGCGAGGAACTGCAGGAAACTGTCGTGACCTAACGCGACACACACACAAAAAGTCGAAGGTGTGTTGTTTTTGATTCTGTTGCCACAGCCCAGACTGATCTCATGAAGTGGCGTATGTATGAGACGCCAATTTACTTACATTACACTTATTTACTTACATTACCTTGCGATTGCGTGTGAATTTACGCCGTAGCGAATAGTGTGAAAGGGACAGGACTTTCACCCAGGAGACCAGGTATTGTGTCCCGTTTCCTAAACTCAACCCCGTTCTTCTTTTTCTAAACCCAACCCATCCGCTGTATACGGCGCACAAAGTGCGTACAGATAACACAGCACTTGGCTTTAGAAAGTGGCGTACATGTTTACGCGATAACACGCCAAGTGGCGTGTATGTTTCCGTCCGCTGTATACAGCGTAGGCATACACGCTCAAAATGCGTACAGATAACACGCCACTTGGCTTAAAGTGGGCGTGTATGTTTACGCAAAGTCATGATGTCCCGTTGCACAGCCAGAAGACACATTTAGTATCAAAAGAAGCTGGAGGCAGCAAAAAAACACAGCTGGCTAAACTATTTAAAAATGGCGGGTTTGTTAAGGACACACACCCCCCCCCCCCCCCCCCCCCCCCCCGTCTGTCGCTAGCAGTGATGACGCAGTGATTAGTGACGATTCTCTCGGACCAATCAGGAGTCTGCAGGTTTTCACGTCACCTTTTGGTATCGCCTCAGCTCGCTTGGAACCTCGACGGAGGTGATACTAAATAAAGTACCTGTCGGCAGGTACCAGGGACTTTTTATCATGATGGAAAACCCAAAAAGGTGAGTAGAGTCGAGGCGAGTCGAGCAGGTACCATGGAATGGAAAAACGCCATAAGTGACAGGCTTCGACTGGATCAGTGTTTTGACTGTCACACTTCTAAAAATGGAGTGCAGATTCTCGTCTGTGCTCCTTTACACTTCTTTGTTAAAGTTCTTAGTTAGAAAAGACTACTTTTTCAGGTTGTCAAGAACTTTTTCATTTAGTGCTGCTGTGGAGCTAATTCCCCCTGGGACCAAACTGTGTTGTCTTTGCTGCTGTAGCACAGTACAGAATAAATGATGTCTTGAGATGCAAAGCCAACTGTCAAATATTTCTTGAAATTAACGTTAGTAATCAAAATCTAACAAATGAAAGCTCACTGTTGTCCTCAACTGTCGTACTGTTGAGCTTTATTTCACTGCATGTTTCGTAGGGCTGCCCTCTCTGACTCGATTAGTCGACTAATCCGTTGTTTTGGCCTTCTAAGATTTCTTTAGTCAATTAGTCACGTTTCATGCTTTTTGTCTGCTGAATGACTTTTTTCCAAGAAACGTATGAGCACATCTCTGGTAAACACAAGATTGAAAGTGGTGCCTTTGCATGATTCTTTGTGGAGCAACTCAGTTTTACCGATCTAATTAAATCCACTAATCGATTAGTCGACAAAGTGATATGAGTGTTAGTCGACTAAGAGTTTCTTTGATAGAAGACAGCCCTGAAGTTTCAAATGAAACTAAATAAAGATGGAATTGAATAGTATGGAAGGTCAGGGTGGGTCAGAGCTGTAGCTGCTCACCATACAGTTTGGCTCCTGGACCCTGGATGTCTGTGTTTGGAGGGCTGCTTGAAATGTAGTTTTCTGGTTGAAGACTTATCTTCATAGTGATTTTTTTGTCACATCCACATACTTGATGTCGTCACGAAGAATTGCATCTCTTCGTTCATGTAGAATTGATCACAATTAGCACATTAATCAAGGACTGTGTGCAAGATTTTACAAATACATTGTATCTGGTAGAGGAATATTAATAAAGTCCGAGCATGAGCTTCACACTTTAACTTTCTCAAGCAGTTTCCTGAGGGTAGATCTTTTATTGTCCGGCTGGGTGTGACCTACATGTGCCCTCCATGCATTGTTGTTACTGTCAGCAGTGGCTAAAAACAAGCTGTCGTCTTGTCATGATCTCCAGGAAGACCGTGGGCTAATCAGCTTACCCCGTCTGCTGCAGCAGGTGACCCCACACACTGCTGTGTCCACAGGACAGTTGGTGGAGGTCAGGTTATCCTGCTTTAAATGAGAGGCCCATGACCATTTCCAGCACTAATTAGTAGCAGACTACACGTACACTGTATGCACCATTTAAGGTCTCTTTGTGGTCATTTTGCATCTCTGTGGTCATTTTGTGTCTCTCTGACGTTACCATCAGAAATGTTAAAAGTCACTTCATGCAGAGGTTGTAGTCCAGGGGGCCTAGGCCTGTACCCAGTAGTACACACAGTAAGCCATCCATAATACGGAATCAACCAATATGTGTTACACCTATCATAACCCAGGTCACCTTGATGTTATAATCCATTTCTATACAATGGACCACTGAGATGTATCACAACCTGAGTGGCCTGTATGCTGCAAGCCAGATGTACATGACGGGAGTTATTAATCATTTTATGATGCACCATTACTTCCTTTTAAGATTCAGCAGGAGAGATTGCACAAATGTAGATCAGACATCCCATAGATTTTCAGTGACAGCACAGTCTGTGCAAGTGGCCCTGCCTGCATCCACGAGCCAGACCATAATTTAAGGTCTCTGAAAGTGTTCATGAGCATACTCGGTTAACATTCATGTGGAAGTGGCTTTGTGTGGATCTGTTTGTGGACCACAGGCTGCCAGGATGACTCAGCAGTGCCCCCTCCCAAGGCCTCAGCCCTCCACCACATACCAACACAGATCTTTCCGGGGTGCTTGTGCACCATTAGTCCCACATGGGCAACAGCATCAGACTCAGAGAGAGACAGAGAGGGGAGGGAGAGGGGGGTTGGAGGAGGTAGTGGAGGGGGGTGGAGGCAGGCGGTTGAACTACTGGCATGGTCAGCTTGTCCTGAAAAGGCCACATGCCTCCCTGCACAATTATCCACTGTGCATAGAAACAGCTCCCCCACCCTCAACACACACACACACACACACACACACAATGGTTTGACCAACACAACTAAAAATGGAAGATGGTCAGTAACAGAACATGGCCGAAGAGCACCAGGATGTTAAGATGATCACACTGATGTGGAATTGACATGTATCTTCATTTTAATTTGTGAAATTTAAGATGAGGGAACGTGTATCGAACATCCTCAAGGAGGAGTATTAAAATAAGCCCAGCACATCCGTGGATGTTAGCTGGTATTGTGCATATCACATGAGATCATCAGCGTATCATGAAAATTCATGCTCTGGGAAGAGTCTCATGTTGCATTGCCTCTCCTCTCTTGTGTTGCAGGCTACTTCAGCGTGTCAGCAGTGGTCCTGAAAACCAACAACGACTCACCGTGGACCGATGAGTTTGACAGTAAGACCAAATGAACAAATATCCCCACAAAAAAACTGAAAAAAACCAAACAATTTTCACTTGAATTTATGACTCCCTTTTTCTCTACGCTGCAGAAATTGAGTTATCGTGTTTGATCGAGTCCATCTCTACAACCAACCCCAGGATTGAATGGAAGAAGATAACGAATGAGGGGCCAAGTTATGTATACTTTGACAGGAAGATCTCAGGTAATGTATAAAATGCACCAACAGGCCTCTTCTGTTTTCTGCAGTTTCCTACACACTCGTCGCTGAACATGTTTTTTCCCTCGGACAGGCGACCTGGAGAACCGAGCGATGATCAGAGAACCGGCCACATTGCTGATAACCAACGCCACAAGATTGGACACAGCCAAATATCGCTGTGAGGTCACCGCCGCTGACGACCAGAAGTCCTTTGATGAGATTGTGATTGACCTTGTTGTAAGAGGTACTTCCACTTACCCACATTGTTCACCTATACTGCATGTAGAGTCAAAGATATGAGACAGACATAAGTAAAATATGATGAAGATTCCGCTAAATGCAGTAAAACGAGCCATTATAGTGCCCTTAAAGAGAGCCCTTGCTAAGTGATTCACACTTGGATGCTGTAAGATGAAACCGTGTTATAGGTCGCACCGACCCTCTGACCAGACCTGCCCAGCTGCAAAGGCGTGTTCTGGGCTATAAGAGGAAACCTCTGAAACTGCATCTGTCTGAATTGCAGTGCTAAAGAAAGCAAGCGCTGCGTGTTTTGGTGGCGTTTTTTGGCACGGACCAAAAATCATGTACCCGTCCGGTGAACCGTAAAGGGTCAGGGTGACATTGTTTTTTTGTTTTTGAAGCCGAAAAGTCAATCAGACCTGGCAGCATCACGAAAGAATGCGTGGGTTTGTTTTATCGCTGTGATGCATGCAGAATCTAACTCCCCATGAAGACTAAGTGATCGTGTTTTTATGTCACCGCAGTAAAGCCGGTGGTGCCAAAATGCAGCGTCCCAAAATCAGTGCCTTTTGGGAAGTCAGCCGAGCTGAGCTGCGTGGAGGACGAGGGCTTCCCCAAGTCTCAGTACCAGTGGTTTAAGAACAGGGAGGAGATTCCAGACGACCCAAAGACCAGCCTCAAGTTCTTCAACTCCACATACACGCTCAACGCAGAAGCCGGAACTCTGGTTAGTACGTGTGGGCATGTGTTTGGACAGGGACAGGCATGACAGAGAGGCGAGGGCGGGGCAGCCGGGGGACGCTGTGGCCTGACGCCCAGGGGTGGGGCCAGATATTTTGGGGAGACAGTTGATGGTGCGAGAGGGCTTGAGCCACGAGGGGAATCCACTGTCCTCGTTTGCACATTCTTCAGTTCTCGCCCTGCTTCCCAGTGCAGCTCGATCTGCTCAGTGTTTGCCTCCAACACTCTCCTGTCAACCTTCATCAGCGGTGGAAGAAGTATTCAGATCCTCTACTGCAGTAAAAGTACTAATACCACACTGTAACAAATACTCTGTTACAAGTAAAAGTCCTGCATTGAAAATGTTACTTAGGTATCTCAAGGTAAAAGTATGTAAGTAAGTATTAAAAGTAAAAGTAGTCAATGCAGAACTCTCCTCCCATTGTAGAAAGTGTAAGGGATCCAACCAGTTGTGTGTTTAATGGTCTAATCATTCCAGCTGGACTTGTATTATTATTATTATGTTATATTGTTGGCTAGTTTCATTTATTTTATTTTATTTTATTTTATAAACTACATGTATTTTGTGTGTAAAAATCTTAATGTGTAAAGTAACTAGTAACTAAAGCTGTCAGATGAATGTAGAGGAGTAAAAAGTACAATATTTCTCTCTGAAATGTAACGGAGTAGAAGTAGAAAGTGGCATGAGAAGAAAAGACTCAAGTAAAGTACAAGTACCTCAACATATGTACTTAAGTACAGTACTTGAGTAAATGTACTTAGTTACATTCCACCCCTGACCTTCATGCCGGCCTCTAAGGTGTGACGCACCAAAGCATACTACAGTGTTTGTCTTTATGTGGAACAAACTGCCGTAGCTGTAAACTAAGGAGGTTTTTCTTCTGCCTTACTTATCTCCTTTTGACTGTTATTTTTAGAGCGTTCACAGAAACCAAGTTATCACTCCTCTGCTACTCCCATATGAGGAAGTCATGCCCACCAACCGATTTAGAAATCTATTATTGTTTTGTATTAGACTAGATTACATTATTTGTCCGGGAAAGCTTCATTATTTATGGAAGCTCAAAGAAACCCAGAAAATGACTTGTTAATTGTGGGTTTTTTCTTCTTTTTCTTGTAATTATTTAATGGAAATTGTTTTATTGCAAGACATCACACATTTCTGATTTGTGTTACTCTACATTGAATTATTTCTGCTATAATAACAATACTTGTACAATATATATATATATATATATATATATTTTAGCTTGAACGTTAAAACATAAAAACGTTAAACTTTAAAATCAGAACAAATTAGGAGGGAGAAAAGAAAACAGAAACGTACTACAAAGACAACACATTTTCTAAACATTTCTGATTAAACATAATAGTTGGTGCAGTGAGTTTGAATGTCATGGCACAGAGTTTTATGTCGTTTATAAAAGACTAAGGCTTAGGAGCAATTCTCAAAGGCTTACACCACCCCACTAGCCTGGTTGACACTAGACCCGTCTCAGTTGTAACTGAGAGTAGGTCTGGGGAATGTTAATTCACAGCTCATTTTCAAAGGGGCGTCACCAACGGACGCTGCTCAAATGCCTCTAGGCGCATTTGGATAGTCCTTCAACCAATCAGACCAACGATCCGGGTGATGTAACAGCGACAGCAGCATCAGCGGGTTGCTGCACTTGTTGAATGTAAACAAAAAGCTGCTCGCCGTCACAGAGCTATCGTCATCGTGTAAAGCCCGCCTCAATGGTTGTGATTGGTGCCTCCATTTGGAAAAATTGGAAATGGGCTTGAATGGGCTCTTGGCCAGACGGACTTGCAGAGCAAATCTCAAATTTGCCGGATAGTCGTCAGGCTACCACCCCACTCAACACGATTGAAAGTTCGGTCACACTTTACTTGAAGGTATCTATATAAGAGTGACATGACACTGTCATGAACGTGTCATAAACATTATAAACAAGTCATAAACGTGTATGACATAACTCTTGTTTTAGTAAGGGTCATTCAGTTTTTGTGATGACAAGTTATGGTTAGGGTAAAAACACAACGCCCAAGATGGGCACTGCGAGGGGCACGGGCACAAGGGGACCACTGGTGTGAATAAAACACTTAAAAATCTCCTTAAAAAGCCGGGTTCGGTTATATAAAAGCTGTTTAAAAGACGGCCAGATATTAAAAGCAGGTTAAAAGAACCACTGGACAGGACGGACAGCAGAAGATTACAACTTTAAATAAAAGGTCACCGCCACACCTGCCCTGGTCTCTCTCCTAGAGACATTACAAAATAAATAATTAAAATAAATAAAATATATATAGAGAGAGTTATATATAGTTATGTAAATAAATAGCCTGGCGTCGCAATACAAAATAAATTCTATCCCAACATTATAGACATATTGAATGAAAATATCTGAACATATCTGAATTACTTGCCCTTAAAAGTGCTTTAAAGAGTAAAAAGTGCTACACAATAAATAACCAGAAATAATTTAAAATACATCATAGAATAAAACCACACTGTTAGTAAAATGCATAAAACCAATGGCATGTGTTTCATCATGTTAAAATCTTGAAGCAAGTGATTCAATTTGTAATAATAATAATAAATATTTGCAATAAAGACAGAAGCACAATCAAATTATTAAAATATAGATAAGGCAGAATAAAAGTTATAAAGGACAACCAAGGCATCTTTAGTTACATATTTAATATTTATTAAAAAAAAAAAACATAAAAACATTAACATATTAGGTAGGACCCCCCTCTGCAGGTAGAAATTAACCCCCCAAAAAGAAAAGAATAGAATAGAATTAGGGAAATGGGGTTAGAGTTCCTGTGTCATGACTGTGTCATGACAGTGTCATGTGTTCATGACACTGTCATGTCATGCTTATGTAGAGACCTTCAAGTAAAGTGTTACCGAAAGTTCCTTCCGATCGGGCTGGATCTAGTCTCTCTCTTCCAATCGAGGTGGTTACATGAGGCTGTTTTATTCTGATTGGGCTATTATTCTGATCACTGGTGGAATATTAGGGCCCATGTTAACACGGCTACAGTATGAGCATTAATCCAACTTACGTTAATGTTCCCCGATGCAGAACTTCATCGCAGTCAGAAAAGAAGACGCGGGCGAATACTTCTGCCGAGCAAAGAACGACGCAGGATACGCCGAGTGTCCGCCCCAGAAGATGGAAGTCTGTGAGTGTGTCACACATGCAGACATTGTTCACTGTCAGGTTGACCCATTGTCAGTGTCTAATTTCTACATTCTTACATGAATTCCACAGATGATATTGACATTGTGGGGATCGTACTGGGAGTGCTGGTGGTGGCCGTAGTCCTCTTGTGTATAACAGCGGGGATCTGCTGTGCATACAAGCGAGGCTATTTCTCCAGCCAAAAACAAACGGGGAACAAGTAAGATATGAAGACATCTAACCATTCACATGATCAACTAATGCATGTGTTCCTCTCTAGCCAGCACTTATCCAACCGTGTCATCCATGGAACCATAACGTGGTCTGTGTCTTTTTAGTTACAAAGTTCCAGCTAAAGGAGATGGAGTGGACTACGTCAGGACGGAGGATGAGGTTTGTAGATAGCAGTGAGATTCCGATGCCTGTCGAATTTGCAAAGTATGCTATTAAAGGGGAATAGAGTTTATTTGACCGAAAGTCTAATCAGAGTTTAGAGTGAAGGCAGGGAATCAATCTAAAAACTATAATATGTGGTCAGTAATGCAAAGTATTCAAATGATGGGCGCCTGGGTAGCTCACCTGGTAGTGCGCGGGTCCGGTCCAGACAGACAGACAGACAGACAGACAGACAGACACACATACAGACACACATACAGACACACATACAGACATACTTACTTACTTACTTACTTACTTACTTACTTACTTACTTACCTACTTACCTACTTACTTACTTACTTACATACATACTTTATTCATCCGAGGAGGGAAATTTGAGTATCCGGCAGCTCACACATAAACACACATTTCCATACATACCGTAACACAGTTCCCTATAATAAATACCTACACAAGAGTTAAAAACAGGATAAGAGCCACATAATTACACCTATTGAATACAGCCCAGTTCTGAATAAATAAAAGACCGGCTCACACACACACACTTGCTGATATGATTAAGTGACAGATAATAAAAATAGATCATAAAGATGAGGGACGAATTCTGAATGATGTTCAGGTTTCATAGATTCTTTTGCAGTCTACACAGCAATTTGCACCATGTCAATCAAAGGAGCCTTTATAAACGTAGTTTTGATTTTGTGTGTTCCGTTTCATCCTCCTTCTATTGGAGGCATTCTTTTATTTCCCTGTTTGTGTTCTTTTCATTTGATCCTTTACTGTGAAGCACTTTGATATTAGCACTCTAAACCAAATCATTGAGTATCTCTCTCGAAGTTAAATTATAATGTATGATTTCTCAATGTGATAAAAAGAATGCATACACATCTTTGTCTTTGCACGTACACAGAGGTTTATAAACCTTATAAACCATAGTTATGACATGACACTGTCATAACTATGACGTGACACTGTCATGAACGTGTCATAAACATTTGACTTCTGTCATTAAGCGTCATTCGGTTTTTGTCATGACAAGTTGACATTGTTGGGTTGTCTTGATTATGACATCTTGACATTAATCAAAGTGACATTACCAGAAGTTGTCTTGGTCATGACAAGTTGACATTACATTTCTTTGGAGTGTCCTTATTAAGACAACTTGACATTAAACAGGATGACATTATGTCAACTTGTCATGACAAAAACCGAATGACACTTAATGACAGAAGTCATAAACGTTGTTTATAACGGTTATGACACGTTCATTACAGTGTCATGTCATAGTTATGACAGTGTCATGTCACGATTATGTCCATACCTTCAAGGTTAAAAAGATTATATTAATATTGAAATAAATCACCGGGAGAGTCTGGTACAGGCTGACTCTGAAGATTAAACTGAGATCAGCTCTCATATTCAAGTTCATGTTCTGCTTGTTCAACAGTTGTTTGGTAAATTGCTCTTTTTTACATTTAGAGAGGATTTGAATTGCTATTTCTAATTCTAAATTCCCATCATTTTGGTGCTGGTGATTTTCCTTTGGGGCTGGCTAAAAACTCCAAAAATTCCTCTATGCAGGGAAACCTCTGGTGCAGGGGGAAAATGGAAAAAGAGTGTCTGCATTACTGTTGAACCCCTTCTGCAATACGATGAATACCTAAACGTGGCTCCTGTTTGCCTGTGTGTTCTCTGCAGGGGGATTTCCGACACAAGTCATCATTTGTGATCTGAAAAGAGAGGGGGGGATGACGAGGGGGCCCTGTGCTGAGTGAAAGACATGACACGTGGGACTGCGCTCCACGCTGTCTGACCACGGAGCTGCCACGGCTCATGCTCGGAGCTCTCAGCATGGGCTGAAATCCAACTACTCAAGTTTGCCAAAGGTGACAAGATTTCACAGGACAGCTACGTCAAACTACTACACACGTAGGGACTGCAATCCATTCGTCAACTTTTATCACCACCAACTGATTTCTTTTGCTAAATTATGGAGTTCTTACTTTACAGTTAATTGCATGGTTTTTAAACACCACCTGAGGTGGAGGAGAGGAAATGCTTCTTTAGTCTGCCAGGTAGAAAAGGAGGAGTCTCTTTCCTCCAAAGTCAGTCAATCATGACACCTTTCTACTTTTGCTTCAAACCTTTTTGCCATTTGTATAACATTTCTTTTCTACTGTTGAAATTTGTCAGACTATTTTTGATGGAATATATTTTAAAATGCCTATAGATAAAGGTTTACTTTTTTAAATATTTGTAAAATACTAATGTGTTTTTTTTTTTTTTTTTTTTTTTTTTTTTTTTATTTGGTTGTGGATAAAAATATGTAACACTTTAACCACTTTGCGTCAAGCTGCAAGCATTTACACCTGTGTAAATCGGAAGAAAGAAAAAGACAAATGAAAAATGACTTGTATCAGCATCTCAAGATGTGGTTCTTGATCGGCGGTCTTACATATTTCATTTCTCCGCTGGGAATGCCCCCCCTTTCTGTTGTGAGAGACTTCCATGTTCATGTTTGTAGATAGTCTTAGTAAGAGGCTTTGAAGAGTGCCAGTCAAATGCTGTGAAACACTGCGCACAATCAGTGCTACATTTTCTTGATTTTAAGTGTCCTTCTATGCTTGCTGTTAATCTTGTATATATTGAATTTACTGTCCAGGATAGAGTTTTGCTGTCATATGTACGTTCAGTATTACACTATAATTATAATTATGATAATAATAGTAATACAGGGTTTGTTAGTTAACCTTCCAGACCCAAAGAAAACTAAGTTTTAACACTAGACATGGTACTCTGACTCTGATTTGACTGTGTAAAAGCCTCGATTTGAATTCTCAATGAAACCAGTTGGATGATCTGATACAGAGAACAAAGAGCTTTCTGTAATTATTCATTTCTGACTGTTATTTTAAAGGGTCATTTCATTTTTTTTCCAACCTGTAATCTTTATTTTTTTCCATGCGTTGGTGTCGAAGTGACTAATGTGAACAACAATCTTTGAAATTGGTCCAGTATTGAGCGAGAACGCTGTAACTGTAACGTTATGGGACAAATGTGCATTGACAATTTCCGTCCACTAAAGTGCTGTTTTTGCCTCTGACAGTCTCAGATTAATATTCTGACAACATTATGGAAATGATCCCTACAGAGATTGACCTTTTTGTTAAAGAATAAGATTTTTGTTTCACGTGAAACAAAATTGCCAACGCCAAACTCACCAGACTCCATATAAATAATCAGGACTTTTAGCGAGTATAGCGACAGCATATTCCCACATGTAAATGGGCGAATTAGGGGGTTTATTTCAACCAAATCAGAGTGGTGATTGTTGGAACAGTGGAAAGATGAACCAAGATGGCTTTCAATAGTTTTATTTAGTTTCTGTCCACTTTGAATGAAGTGTGTTTTACAATGATAGAATCACTGTTTATTTACATGGAGTCTGGTGGGTTTATATATAGTAGTAGCGATAGAAAGGTCTATCTCTGAAGGGATCCTTTCCATAATGTTGTCAGACACTTAGAATAATAATCTGAACCTGTCAGCGGCAAAAACAGCATTTTAGTGGACAATTGAAGGTGCACAATTGCCCATTAACGTTACATTGCAGCTTGTTTCGCCGCCATCTAGTTTAATAATGGACCAATTTCAAAGCTTGTGTTCCCATCACTCACTTAGACACAAAAACACAGGAAAATATGGGTTGCTACAATTACTAAAGGTACCAAGAACACCAGTGACTCTACAGTACACACACAGACTATTACAGTCAGGTAAAGCACATTGAACACAATCTTTGGCATGAATCCTGGTTGATATTTGCTGATGTCCAATCTGTTTACAAACGATTTTTGCTTATATTTGTGCTAATTAGAGAGTAGATGAGGATCTAACATTTCTAACCTTTAGCTGTGACTAGGTAGTTGTAATGAAAGCTCCTCTTAGGTTTGACTGAGACTCCTATTGTACTCATTCCTCTCAGCAAAGCTGAAGGCAAACAGCCCTGACCCGACATACAGTTACAGTGACATACAGCTGGGGTCTGGAGGGTTAACAGTTGTATTGATTGTATATAGATATTTGTAATTTTTGTCTCTCTCTCTCTCTCTGAAGATTATGTAAAGTGGTGAAAAATGTCCTATTTGAGGCAATATGAAACTCTTTCCATTTGTAAGACTTGAGAAAAGGTAACATTTTATCACATCATGATTCATAGCAGGTGAGCACGAGCTTCTTAGCGACAGCATGGCAGATGCAGTCGTGATCCGAGCCTTGGGTCAGTATTCAGAACAAACGGCTCCCTGTTTCAAAGTTCTGCTGCGTTTGGCTCCCCCAGATGAAAATAATCACACACCTGATATGTATCAGTGTTCACGTAACTTCCATGAAAGCTCCTATGAATCTCTTGTTCAGCTTGTTTTAAAAATCTGCGAGTGTGGTAAAATGTTAACTGAATATGAGTCATGGTAGAGACGATCTGCCCAACATTTGCACATAGAAGAAGAAACGCTGCTCGGTCTTTTTCCACGTTGCATTAAGGAACCAAGAGGAAACGTTTCGTAGTGTACTATTATCCCCAATAGAGTTCACGATGAATCCTGTTACACAGGTACAAGTCACGCAGCACACAGATGCATACAGTTCCAACTCCTCATTTCTACAAACGTCATTCCTCTTAAGTGCCTTCTGTCTTTACATTAGTCTGGTTTCTCTACAGCCGTTCCCTGTTCCACGTACACTGCTATGATACTCGGAGGCGTCAGATTTTCTGCATCTATTTAACAACAAACCCGGCGTTTGAGAGGAATGATGTCACCGCAAATTTCCACGTCCCTTCTTTACATACGTATCTGCAAACTTGTAAATAGCTTTGTTTTTCATAGATTTGAAGGTGTAGCTATGTTGAAGTAGAACTAGAAAAATATTAGTGCCTAAATATAGTGTGAATTATTTTTGGTAAAGACGCATAGCACTATTAGGCAAAAGAAAAAGATGGAAGCCCAAAGAAGGGACGTTTATATCTGAGCTCTGGTTTAATAACACGTTCAAAAAAAATAAGTAAAAAAAAAAACACTTGGGCAACTGAGATACGTTTTTCATTTATAACACCGACAGGCGGGGGGCATTTGATTTAAAAACCCACCACTGCTCCGCTGCTTTCAGCCTGAACACAGTGTTCAAAACCCAGAGTTGACTCAGTATTCATAAAAGTGCCATGCAGCTGTAATGGTGCTCCAATTATTCAGGCACTGTGAGCGTTTTATAAAGCAGAGTTCATGCAAAGGGTCAGCCACAACAAACAACAGGAATTGATGTGCAGCAGCTACTGCGCATGTACCCCACAGACAGGAAGTCCTCCACACGTCTGTGTGTTATCTGGTTGGATGTTGTAAGGCAGCAGTGATAGAGATGATATTGACATGACAGTGAGAGATGGTTTTCCAGTGTGTGTTCTGTTTTAGGGGGAAAGTTAAACCAGGCCAACTCACCATTGTCTTTCAACTCAAGGATGGCAGCGCTTCACTGCTCCAGCACTGTTAGACTGTGCTAGACTGAGGACTGGTACAACATGTAAGAAAACCAAACTCACATCCAATAGATTGTCCATTTGGGCCTGCTCGGGTTGTTTTTGTTCATTTTAGAACCACCCTATTTGTGATTAATAAAACTCACTTCTAATATTACTGGAGACGTGTGTCTTTTTTTCTGGGGTGTGTGTGTGTGTGTGTGTGTGTGTGTGTGTGTGTGTGTGTGTGTGTGTGTAGGGGCTTGTGCATCTGTGCTGCCGGTCATTTCATCATAATTTCTCTGCTGCTTCAAATCCTCCTCAACCACTCCAGAGTCTCCCTCTGTTCACGGAAATCCTATTCAGTATGAAAGTCCGTCACATATCCCACTGACAGCATCTTTGTTGATCTAAAGCTGTAATCTATCAGTGGGAGTTAAGCCATTTACACTTTTTACACTGCAAACAGCTTTCTTGTTCCTCTCTGGTAACTGTGCCAACTGGCAGCAAGTTCCTGGATAAAGAGCATTATAATCAATGAGCTCAGCACGGGTAATATATATATCGTAGTTTGCCGCAGAGCCAATGGACACTTTGATTTAATTCACAGAAAAATCCATTAAAGCTTGGGTCACCCATTTGGTTCAACGTGGGATGAAAAAAACATTTTCTGACTGTGAATCTGATAAAAGATAGTTACAGTTTTGTGAACAGAACACCCAATTCTAGAGACTGACTCATTGTATCTGCACATTCTTCTGAAAGTTATGCCATATTTGTGTCCTAAGTTAGGAGGTCTTGTTTAGTTAATGAGATAAAACGAGGGAGTTTCTCACTATGCTGATCCACAGATCTGTGGTTAGTTGTGCTGGTATGTACTGCCCGCCATTTCCCATCAGCCCTGCATCCTCTTACTGCCATACAATCCGGCTCATCTGTTCAGTAAATTCCAGATGAAGTCCTTTCTATTTATATACCATATTCTCAGCATTAAAGTGTTTGAAGGGATTTCTATCACCAAAAGCCTTTATATGTTTTTAAGAGTGGGTTCGCGTTGTGTTTGTATTGTGCACAAAGACATGCCTGCTGCTCGACAGTGGCTGGCAGGAACATGTAACAAAAAGCCTAGCCAGTGTGCTAACAAAGGCAGTGAAGATTTCAAGCTAGCAAACACCAATGTCAACGATACACAATTTAAAAAGAAATATATATATATATATATATATATATATATATATATATATATATATATATATATATATATATATATATACAGTTGTGTTCAGAATAATAGCAGTGTGTTTAAAGAAGTGAATAATGCTCATCCTTAGAATAGCTTTTAGTTCCATAATATCAATGCATTGGGAACACTGCACATTCAATTCCAAATCAAAACATGACCAAAATGGATCAAGTTTGTGTTATACCTTTACAGAAAGTGAAGAAAAAGGAATATTAGGCTGTTCTTTACAAACTCAAACATTTACTGTATAAACTGAAAAATGTCTCAAGGGTTAGCTTTACTTTGAATCACTGCACTAATATTTAGTTGCATAACCATTATTTCTGAGAACTGCTTCTCATCTGTGTTACATGGAGTCGACCATCTTCTGGCACCTGTGAACAGGTATTCCAGCCCAGGACCATTGAACTACATTCCACAATTCCTCTGCATTACTGGGTTTGGCCTCAGAAACAGCATTTTTGATGTCACCCCACAAGTATTCTCTGGGGTTGAGGTCTGGGGATTGGGCTGGCCACTCCATAACATCAATCTTTGCTCGCTTACTGGTGTGTTTTGGGTCAGTGTCTTGTGGAAAGACCCATTTCAAAGGCATTTCCTCTTCAGCATAAGGCAACATGACCTCTTCAAGTATTCTGATGTATTGAAACTGATCCATGATCCCTGGTATGAGATAAATAGGCCCAACACCACAGTATGAGAAACATCCCATAACATGATATTTGCACCACCATGCTTTACTGTCTTCAGTGTACTGTGGCTTGAATTCAGTGCATGGGGGTCGTTGGACAAACTGTCCGCGGCCCCTAGACCCAAAAAGAAAATTTTTGCTCTCATCAGTCCACAGAATGTTGCCCTATTTCTCCTTTGGCCAGTCAATGTGTCCTTTGGCAAGTTTCAACCTATTCAGTACATGTCTTTTTTTCAGTAATGGGACATTTTACGGGGGCTTCTAGCTGATAGCTTAGCTTCACCTAGCCTTCTTCTGATCCTAACAGCACTCACAGGTAACTTAAGTCTTCTTTAATGTTCCTGGAGCTGATCATTGGTTGAGCCTTTGCCATTTTGGCTATTCTTCGATCCATTCTAATGGTAGTTGACCGTTTTTTTCCCACGTCGTTCAGGCTTTGGATGCCATTTCAAGGCATTTGAAATAATTTTGGCTGAGCAGCCTATCATTTTCTGTACTTCTTTATATGTTCTGTTCCTCAGAGCAATGTCTGGAACGACCCATTTTGTTGAGTATTTCAGTGTGAAATGCACTATAACCAGCATGCACAACATTTTCTTCCTTCCTTCCTTAAATACGGGCCATAACTGACACCTGTTTCTTCACAGAATCAATCACCTCACTAACGGAACACAACACTGCTATTATTTTGAACATGCCCCTTTCAATTTCAGATTCAATTACACAGAATGAGCAGCATGCATGTCACGACTGTTGGTCTGTTGGTTTTCTATGACTCTACAACACTTACTAGTAAATTATTTGCCATGTAGAAATATCACTTCTACCAAAAAATGATTTATGAGGTTAGTGATGTTGGACTGCTATTAGTTTGAACACAACTATATATGCATCATGTTTAGGCTTCAAGAATAAACAGTATTTGGGTAGGAAACATTGAATTTAAAGCTTTAGTGTGTAACTTTTTGATGTTAATGAACGTCCGTTACATTCAAGCCATTGATGGACTAAATGTCTTGGGACCACTTAGGAAGGGTTAGGGTTTCTTCTTTTGTAAATGATATTGTAGAACATGTGTTTCCTTTTTTATCCAAACAACATGATAGTATTTATAATGTGTAATATTTGCTAGTGTCTCCCTATACACAAGCTTCAGATAGCTTACCAGAGTGTCCCATTCCATATATCTGCATTATGTCTTATGGTTGTATTTGTCTTTTAACTTAGCTTTGTTTCATTTGATGTTTGGAGTTCTGTTACCCCGTTACCTGGCCGCCTGTCTTTGGACTCTCTTGCCTTCAGGCCTTTTTTTCTAAATAAATCATTGCACTGCACCAGTCTTCCTGTCGTCGTCTGCGTTTGGATCCTTCCATCCGCTGCCTGCTCTCCAATCCTGACACTCTTTGAATTTCCACCAGATGAATTCAAGTTGATTTGAAGTGGTTTAAGGTGCCGACCATAAACTGATTGTGTCAAGTATTACAACAACTATGTTGAAGTTGGTCAAACTGTGTTGGTTATTTTCAGATCTAAAAATTCAAGTGAGGTTATAATATAATAATGTAATAATAATAATGTATACTTTATTAATCCCGCAAGGGGAAATTACAATATTTTCCCTCTGTTGTTATTACACACAGGACTAAATTACACACACATGCTCAGTACCTCTACATGCACTAATGGAGAGATGTCAGAGTGAGGGAGCTGCCAATGGCAAGGCGCCCCGAGCAGTTGGGGGTTCGGTGCCTTGCTCAAGAGCACCTTGGCAGTGCCCAGGAGGTGAACTGGCACCTCTCCAGCTACCAGTCCACCACCATACTTTGGTACACCACCGACCCTCCGGTTCCCAGCACAACTCCCTACTGACTGGGCTACTGCCACTGCCATTAAGTGCTCAAATTGGGCTGGTGAAATTCAGAGGCAAAATTCAGGAACTTGATTGATTTGACCTGATTTTTACATGAAAATGTCAGCAACAGAATTCAAGCAGTTTTTGTTTTTTTGTTTGTTTTTTTAACAATGGACACTTTTTCTTTGTACATTATGCCTTATCGTCTTCCTGTCGACCATGCAACCCTTTTGTTTTTCTGGGTCAGAATTTAAAAATGAATGTCTTTGTCACTTTTTTTTGACGATTTTGTCGATTTGTTTTGGCACTTTTCCTGACATTTTGTGTCACTTTTTCCGATGTCTTTGTTTTTCTTAAGCTTTATCCGACATTTTTCTCACTTTTTTAAATTATTCTTCAAATGCTATCACATTTAATAATACACCACAATTTAATGAACGTAGTGAACTGATCATGTATTTTACTTGTGAAGAGCGTTGTACGGAACCATCCACGATATTGTTTTGGACAATTTGGTTGAAAGAAAACCCAAAATTCGAAAAAAAAAAAAAAAAAAATGGGTCAAATTTGACCCGAGGACAACGGGAGGGTTAATTACTTTTTTTTCTCGAGGGGACAGGAAATGTCCAGGGAGACAGATGAGAACCAAAGGTCCCCGGTTCAGTTTTGGTGTTGCCACTGGCACCTTCCCATGTGTTCAAAGTTGGTCTAATTAGTAAGGTTTCTTTGTTTTAAGCAGCACCCACGTGCCCTTTTATTCTTTTGTTGTTGTTTGTGTACCTGATTTTGTTTAAACTTTAAACTCTCGGACCAATAAATAACTTTACTTTCACCAACACGTTGCTTCCCTTTGCCCTCACGAGATGGGTCGTCACGTTGGCACCTTCGCCTAACGGCCGCCAGGATGCACCCACGTCATTTTACTAAATGTGTGAACCCTAAAACACACTTCAAGTCAAGTTTCAATCATAAATGCAGACAGACAGCTGGTTTTCAAAGAAAAATATTTCAATATACATTCAGTGGTATTTATCTTTACAAGACAATTTCATCATGAAATCGAATGGAAGCAAATTAATATGTTACAGATCACTGAGACTTCAGTTTAGCTCTCACACCGTCACCATGTCCTATAGAAACTTATAAAAAGGTTGATCAATTCTGACACAGAGTTGCTGAGTTGTGATATTTCATGGCAATTTGCAAGACACATTGGACTGTTTGCTACTCAACAAGTTGTGGGATAGAGGATAGACTTTAATATTGTCACATTTGAAAAGCTAGTAAAGCAGCAGCTAGATTGCGTCACATGTGACTTCCTTTAGGACTAGCAGGTGCACTTTTGAGTGGTAGGAAACCTAAGTATTGCTGCAACATCGGCTGATTTATCCCTCTAATTCTAATAGCAATAGACAGCATAGATACATGCCAGTTTGTCTGTTGATGGCTGCAGTGAACAAAGAGACAGTGAGGAGGAAAAGAGACGGGAGAAAATCGTTCTAAGGATGTAGCCTATTTAGAAAATATCTCAGCATGATGTGATGAACTGACACATTGACAAGATATTTGTCTGTATCAGATGGGGCCACAGCTGTACCTATACTGCTCTCCATTGGTTCCAGCTAGAAGGGCTCTGCTTGTTAAAAGTTTGAAGTCATGTGCCCAAACATGAGAATGAGTTATGTGACAGTCAGATGTTCCAGCAGGCTGTTGAGGGACAATTTTAGACTTCTTTTACTGTCTCAAACGTGAGTCATTGTTATGAAAGAACATTACAACTCGGTTCCTACAAAATAAAAGCTGCAGGGAAGCCATTCAACTGTTGTCAAGTTTGATCATAAAACTAGTCAACAAAGAAGGATCATTATCTATTTTTTTCACAAGTCACCAGAACTAATTACGCAGTTACGAGAATCGGTTCCCAGAGGGGCATAGTAATGAGCTAAAGTGACAAACACACAATACACACACACACACACGCAAGCGCGCACAAACACACACACACACACACACACACACACACACACACACACACACACACACACACACACACACACACACACACACACACACACACACTTTCTCTGTAAACAATATTTCAAATTGTTACAGATGTGTCAGTGGTATACTTGACACGTGTGTGTGTGTGTGTGTGTGTGTGTGTGTGTGTGTGTGTGTGTGTGTGTGTGTGTAACGTGGCTGAACGGTGTTGACTTTTTTGACTGATGTATGGGCTTACTGGCATATTTGGCTGATATTTGCTTTTTATTAAACGTGGTATTGACCAGTCACCACTGTTTCTCAGTGGAAACTTTTTAAGCTTTTCCATATCAAGAATTTAAAAATACTGTTAAAAATAATATAATATGGGGAGGATTTATCATGGAAATGTTAAATACTGAATAACAGCATGATATATTAGGAATGAAAACCCCCCCAACTGAAGTGGAACTAAGTAGGGCCTTCAGGTTGCTCCGTCTCCTGATGTGTAACTCCGCCCTCTAGTGGTGCAGCACTGCCATCACAGGACCGTTTCTCTTCCACTTGTTGGGCAGACTGAGTGAACGCTGGAGCAAAAGTGAATGCAGGCAAACAATAATAACTCGAAAGTAAATGTTAATATTGGTACTCAGATGCATTTGTTGTTGCTGTGACATTTCCAGACACCCAAATGAGTTTAATGGAGCATGTTTGACTGCATTCAAACTCTTGACCTCCTGACCTCTTGTGATTAGAAGTAGTAAACATGCTTTTAATCAGCAGTCAGTATGTTGAGATGGAAAAAGAAATAAAAGATCTTGGAAATGTTGGAAGATGTTTTGACATGTACTTAAACCATACATAGTAACAACTAAACAGTTAGCCTTCAACTGAATATTACAAAAAGACCATCGTGATCCATCTCCCAGTGTAATCATTGCATTAAGAGAAGTTTGAAATCTGTGGCTGTCAGTAGCTAGCAGAGGCAAAGTTCCTTAAGTCAGTAAACACAAGTTATCAAACGAAAGTATTATTCATATTGTATACTACTGAAATTCTGTTATTTATTATTTATTACATAATTATACATCACAATATAATGTGCCTTGACAACATACACCCAATGTCACCCCAAAGCTTGTTACTTTTTGTTGCCTTACAGCCTGAACTTAAAACATATCAGGCTTTTCCCAATTTCATTTACACATTATGCTGCCCAGATAGCTCAGTTGGTAGAGCAGGCGCCCATATATAGAGGTTTAATCCTTGACACAGCCGGCCCGGGTTAGACTCTGACCCGCGGCCCTTTGCTGCATGTCATTCTCTCTCTCTCCCCTTTCATGTTTTCAGCTGTCCTGTCAAAATAAAGGCCGAAAATGCCCAAAAAAACAAACAAAAAAATAACTTTGCAATATAGGTCATGGATGTGCTTTTATCTTCGGGTCAAATTTGACCCATTGTCGAAATGTCTATATCAGAAATATGGGTTTCTTTTTAACGACCTAATTTGGATTACCCAAAAAAATACTTCACAAGTACACCAAAAAGATAGGATCTCTACTTTCATAGAATTTTGGGTGTTTCGTAAAAAATTTTAGCATTTGAAAAAAAAAAACTGAAATGTTTTGAAATAGTATCCCAACTGAACGTTGACCCTTCTGTGATTATCCTCCCTTTAATGAGTCTAAATATTTCATCATTTCTGCTTTTTTAACTCAAGAAGGAGATATAATTTCCTATAAATTAGGTTTTTTATTGACCATGAATTCCAAAAATAAGTAATAAGTGTAAAACGAGTTATGAGTTGGTGTTGGTGGTGTTTATACATGGTAGTGAAAAGAAGCGTTAAACGTCTAAAAAGCAGCCAAAAAACATTGAATAAAGCGCCAAAGGTGTCGAAATAAAAGAGACAAAAACATCAGAAAAAGTGTTGATTTTCAGTTTTGACCGGGAGGACGATGCATGGTCGAATGGAAGACAACACAAGGGATACAACACACGAGAAACCGGTCCTTTTAATTTCTAAAAAATAAACAAATCAAAAAAAAAATGAAAAGAATGGCCTAAAATGGCAGCTTGGGGCCCCCTGGTGGCTCTAGGGTCCCTATGCATAATGCACCCACATGGTCTGTGTATAGAAACAGCTGTGCATACTTGATCCTCCACTAGAAGCCAGTGAAGTTGTAGAACTGACACTTTCCAACAGACAGATGACTCTCACCAGTTTTGTTTTTCTGCTTCAAAGCTTTTGTAAGGGCCCAGTACCATCAACCAGCAGCATATAGTCAACACGGGATCAGTCAGAAGGCAAATAGTTTTAGACTGATGACAACTATTTGGATGGAGCTTTAAGATTGATGTTTTGCAGCAGTGGCTGGATGGAGTAGCCTTTGCACTTGTTTGTACCCGTGTTAGGACTTGAGATGTGCATGTTTGACTAGCCAAACTTCAATTGTTTTTCTTTTGGACAAAGGCATTTCTTTATTTGGAACCATTTAAGCCCAATATTTTGAACTGCTCGTAACTCATATGAATGCCATAACCTGTGATGAGGGGGGTCACAGGTAGACATTGCTTCCTTTAAGGGGGCGCAAGCCAAACACGTTGGGAACCACTACGGGAGGTAATGAGGAGTACTGAAAGGGAAAGAGTCATCAAAGCCCGAGTTTCTTCTGCCTGTTGATACTGCGCCCAAAAAGTGAAGACACATTCATTGTAACGAGAAAAGATAGCATAATTTTAAATAGCACCATTCAACCTTATATTGCTAGTATATCATTGCCCGTGTAGTTTTTATCACGAGTTAAAACAAAAATCGGTTACATACAGCCTTCTTTCACGTCACTATCCGCGCATGCGCACTCAACCGGTTGTAACTCGAAATATTCAATAATCTAGGAAGCATTGCGCTGGAGTCTGGACATTTTACAGCAAAACGAGAAGAAAGTCCAGTGTGTTTGTTTTATAGAAAAGGAGGATCCAGTGACCGCTTGACTGACCAGCAGCATGAGCTTCTTTGGTTTTGGTCAGAGTGCGGACATCGATATAGTTCTGAATGACGCCGAAACGAGAAAGAAAGCGGAGCATAAAAGCGAAGACGGCAGGAAGGACAAATATTTTCTCTTCTACGACGGTGAAACGGTGTCGGGGAAAGTCAACGTGACGCTCAAGTACCCGGGAAAGAGGCTGGAGCACAACGGCATCAAGATTGAGTTTGTTGGCCAGATAGGTGAGCGGCTGGCAGGCCTGCGTTTCACACTGAGCCCGCTGAGAGAAGTAGCCAAAGTATTAAAGGAGATGTTAGGGAGCTAGCTACAGGCGCTGACTTCACTGTTAAACACTCACACGGTGTAGTGTATTAAATGTACCATAATGAGTAACGTGCGTAGCACTTGAAAAGCTACACTGGCCCACTGTTGTAACCATAGACATACAGTCTATGGTTGTAACAAGTGTCAGGTCTCGTGACAGATGTGAGTGCATGCTAACCTCAGCTGACACATCAGCCATTGGCTAGCTGTCGCATTGACCTTTGACCCTGTTTCTTTTGAAAACTGTTCCGTCGGATTACAACTGTGACTAGTTGTAGCCATAGCTTGTTGCTAGTTTGCGAATACAAATCCACGGCTGACGTTACCCATAATGCAATTAGTAGCAGCTTGCAAATAAAGGTTGTTGTGCTATTAGCGAAACTGATCTTGAACCGTCAACATGATGATGCAAACTTACTAGCCTACTGTACAAAAACAAACTGGAACTGAAGTTGAACTCCGCATTGAGAGAATGTATCTAAGGAAATGTATCTCATTGCTGTACTCACTACTCGATACTTCTATCACAATTACCTAAACAATTCAGATTGAAATATTAAACTTTTTAGTAACTCCACTACATTAATCTGACCGTTAAATTATAGCGATTAGTAGAGCTACTAGTAGGAGTTTAACAGAAAACGCACTAGGAGTTTATACAATGGAATTTGTTACAGATTACACTGCCCAGTAGTATATTGAGTAGTTGAGTAGGCATCTAGCATTCAGCTGCATAATGAGTACTATTACTTCTGATACTTAAAGTGCAATTTGTTGGTAATATGTCTGTACCTTTTTACGTACTATTGCAGTGCCTGTTCAGAACAGTTTGGAATGGTAGTATCGCAGCTTAGGGCTGGGCGATATGGAGAAAATCAAATATCCCGGTAATTTTTTGACCAAATACCTCTATATCGATACCGCAACGATATTGTAGTGTTGACTATTTGTGCTTTCACAAAATATTTACCCAATTAAAGTTTTGATAAATAATCATCAGTAATGTGGATATAATGACTAAGTGGTTAAAGGTAAATACCAGAACAGCTAAAACAGTCTGGTAAGTTCAGAAAATGACATCACTTTACTGTAATGCAGCCTTTAAAACCAGGAAAAGACTACACTTATGTCATATCATGATATTACGATATCCAAAATCTAAAACAATATCTAGTCTCGTATCACGATATCGATATAATGATATATTGCGCAGCCCTATTGCCGCTTTTCGAGAACTGTATACAATCAACTTCACACTTGTCATGGCGTGTCCTTGGGACCTGAGCAACACGTCAGGACATATTGTCCTGTAGCTATGCTAGAGCCTAAAGGCCGTTTTATGGCTGTGCGTAGAATCGACGGCGTACCCCCGCAGACCCCCCTGCGTCTACGCCGAACCCTACCCCGTAGCCTGACGTCACCCCTCGAAAAATCACTGACGTGCATCGCAGCAATGCACGTCACTCGGCCGTGGCTCGGTAGTGTTGCATTTCCTCTCTCATTTCTTCCTCGCTCTATCACCCACTCACACACACACACACACACACACACACACACACACACACACACACACACACACACACACACACACACACACACACACACACACACACAAGTATAAACATCATGAGCCGACAGCCTGAGCCGACAGGCACACTGCCTCTGGAGTGTGTGGAGTATTACCAAGACGGGAGATGGCTACCGTAATGCCCAGTATATGAGCGCAATGCTCCTGTTGTCTGCTCTTAGGAATTGCCAGTCACACAAACTCACAGAAATAGATGTAAAATTTTGAATGCAGGACCTTAACTGATAATTGAGTTGTTTTTATTTTTATTTATTTTTTACATTGTTGTATTCCTGTCACGGATCTGAATACTCCACCATCAAAAATCACGCAACTTATCTTTTTTTAGTCAAGTTAGAGTGCATTTATTAATACACACCCTGATTTTGTGTCAGAACTCTATAACAAAATCAGGATGTGTCCCGAAAGCATCAAGTCAGTTTTACATGGTGAACTTTTAGTTGTGGTGAAGTAAAACGGTAACAAATTAATTAGAAATCTGCAGCCTCAACAAAGGTCGCAGCCTCAGGACCCACTTGATTAAGAAAAGATAGTCCCTCATTCATTTTGCATCCTTTCAAAAGGTACATTCGGTTTATTTTCATTTCTTTTGTAATTGATTAAAATGCAGTCTGTCTAGTTTAGCTGAGTTTGCAGCAACAGTAGGGACTTACTCTGACTTTGTCCTTTCCAGACCCTTAGAGCATGCATAAATGCATCTTGACATTTTTCACCACTGCTGAGCCCCTTCCTTTCCCCCCTTTTCTGTTCCCCACCATTTGTCTCCAAATAAAGAACAAGTACTTTGGATCAGCGTAGAATGGCAAAATGGCAGCCTTTTAAGGTGGCCTTTTAAAAAAAGAAGAAAAGAAACAGAGGTTGTTTATATGGTGGACACAAAGCCTGCCTCACACCGGATTGTTTAGAGCTGCAGTGAATGAACTGTGATGGCCCAGTCAGTTAGTTTATTATTATTCATTAGCCTGGTGGTACTTCAGGTAAAACAGACTTGACTTAGACAATAGTCAAGACGAACCTATTACAGTTTTCTACATCCATCAGATCAAATCTTGGCTGTTCCCAGCTGTCAGCGCTGAAGGAAAGGCTTGTACCATCTCTTTATTAGAATGTATAAAACTGCCCGCTGTAGCTGTCTGATGTTTGTCATGTGTCTTTTTCAGAGCTGTACTATGACAGAGGAAACCACCACGAGTTTGTGTCTCTTGTGAAAGACTTGGCTCGGCCCGGGGAGCTCACACAGTCACAGACGTTTGACTTTGAGTTCACACATGTGGAGAAGCCCTACGAGTCTTACACCGGTCAGAACGTCAAATTGCGGTAAGCTTTGTTGTGTGCACTGCGCGTGGTGTGCATGGATTATTTGCAATCTGTATTATGTAAGAATTTCTCACATGCACCATACACTTCTATTTAAATAGCACCGCTTATAATAGTTCAAAGCCACATTCATGTTGGCAGGCAAAGGGTTTGTCAATTTCACTAGCTTGAATGTTAATGAAGTCTACGTTAGATAAGTCTCCTAAATTATTAGTTTTGAAGTATCCATACAGTCAGCTGATGGCATGTACCATGTCACTGATACAATGCCTTAAAGGAGAACTCCGGGCAATTTTTACGTTAATCTTGATCTCCAACACTTCAGATCATGACATGATCATAACAGCATCAACACAGTGATACCTCAATAATTGTTATCAAGGTATCTCTACGCATGTTAATATGTTATTGTTAGCATGTTAACATACTGGTGGTTAGGTTAGTATGTAACATGCTAAAAGGCTAATGTTAACATGTTAATAGAATAGTTTGACATGTTGGGAAATCTGCTTTTTTACAGAGTTCGATGAGAACATTAATATTACTCATATTTGTTATAGATATATAGATAGATAGATAGATAGATAGATTTTTATTGATCCCAAAAATGGGAAATTGCAGTGTTACAGCAGCAAAATATCAAACACACAGCACACATACAGAATATACATGAAATAATAAATAGGATAGAATACAAGAACAAATATTTAAAATAAATACAAGTTAGGAATTAAAATGTACAAATACGTAAATAGTATTAATAAAGATGTAAGTAAACCTATTGTGCAAGTTGCACTCAGTGCAGTATTGTGATGTATATGAGTCTTATCTACCCTCAGTTATGAAGTGGTACAAAGTACAGTATGTACCTATGAAACCACAACTTTTTTTCATTTCATTCTGGTTGTTGTAAGGATTAAACAAGTGAAATCTAACGTGTTAATTAGTGAGCTTCAGAGGTGCGAGCCAGGCCAGCTGTGCCCCCCCACCCCCCCAATAGTCTTTTTGCTTCTAGCTAAGCTAACGGTCTCCTGGCTGTCGCTCCATATTTAACATACAGACATGAGCTTGGTATCAATCTAACTTTAAGCATGGAAGTGAATAAGCCTATTTGCCAAAAAGTTGGAAGTATTTCTCTAATATGATTGGTAACTACACAGCTGACTGTATGTATTCCTGTCCAGCTCAGACTGACACGCTGGGTGTGACGTGTCCTAATGTGGCCGCTGTAAAGGGGGTGCACCTTTTTTAGAACAGCATGGCCTTTCTTCTGGCAAAACTTTAGGACTGCTTGATTGTGGAAAAAAAATTATCATCATGATTATTTTGGTCAGTATTAAAATCTCAATTATTTAACACGACTACTCTTTTGAAAAGATGTCGCATTTATTGAACTTAGAGAAACAGTTAACCGAATCAACAGTGAAAACACCTTGAACTGTGACATTTTCAAAAATTTGAATTTCCATTTATCATTCAGAACACAAGACAAAATAAGAGTTTACTTGCTAAATGTAATGTGCAAAATAATAGTTTTCCTCGATTACCTAGTTTTTTTTTAACAACTTCTGCTAGTTGGGCATTGAGCAGCACAGCCTCTTCATCCTCGGTTTGGTGCTACAGTCTGGTAGTCTGCTTTCATAGCCATGGGATCTTTTTTGTTGTCTTCCAGCTACTTTCTGAGGGCGACAGTAGGCCGGAGACTGAATGACATCAGCAAAGAGCTGGACATTGTGGTGCACACACTCAGCACCTACCCTGAGCTCAACTCCTCCATCAAGATGGAAGTGGGGATCGAGGACTGTCTACACATAGAGTTTGAGTACAATAAATCCAAGTATGAGTTATTTCTTTTGGATCAGAAGTATAGCTGTTAATTGTACCTGTTTGTACCTGTACACGCTTAGTGTCAAAACTGGTCTCACAGCATGTATCTCCACATTACATCTCAATATTCTTAGACAATTATGTACAATAATTACTTGCTGCAATAATTTATCAGCTACATGTGCAAAATGTATTATTTATTCACTGCTGCTACTTATTATTCACACTGTACTTATTTATGTTCGTACTGTATTTATGTTGACACTGCACTACAATAGAAGTTGTACAATCCATTTGAAAGAATCTTTTTAACCTAATCTCACTTCTACTTAATGTTTTTATTTATTTCTTACTGTAGCTATGTTACTTTATACACATATTGACTTGCTCTTTTCCAACTCTTATTTTACCTTGAATTTGACTGTGAGCAACTGCAACTAAATTTCCCTGAGGGAATCAATAAAGTATTCTGATTTCTTCAGAACAGCATGAGAATTACAATATTGTTATTAATATATTACCATTGCACTGATCTGCCTTGCACTGTACTCATATTTAAATCCTAAAATCTCAGTCTATTGACCGATATTGCACCATTCCTTCCCTCTCTTTTGTATATTTTTTGTAAAATTGTAAATTTTATTGTATTGTTATACTGTACACTTTTTTATTTTCTTACCGTCATCTCTGTTTTTATTCTTAATATGTTAAGTGTTGTACTTTTGAGAGCAAAGATTACTGGAGTCAAATTCTTTGTTTGTCTATGCAAACCTGTCCAATAAAGCTGATTCTGGTTCTGATTCTGAGAGCGGGAAAACGGGCGTTTGGTCTTTGACAGATCTTGCCGTTTGCTTACAGGTATCACCTTAAAGACGTGATTGTTGGGAAGATTTACTTTCTGCTGGTGAGGATTAAGATCAAACACATGGAGATCGACATCATCAAGCGGGAGACGACCGGCACCGGGCCAAACGTCTACCACGAGAACGACACCATGGCGAAGTATGAAATCATGGACGGTGCACCGGTCCGAGGTAACAATGAGGCTTTTAAACGTCTCCAGTGGGTGATGAACTGTGTTTCTGTTGTGCGTTCATTTGTCACACACTACTGATCTGCTTCTGACTTGTTGTGCTGCAGGGGAGTCCATCCCCATCAGGCTGTTTCTGGCAGGCTATGAGATGACGCCCACAATGAGGGACATTAACAAGAAGTTCTCGGTGCGGTACTACCTCAACCTGGTCCTCATAGACGAGGAGGAACGGCGCTATTTCAAGCAGCAGGTACTTCAACTTCAACTTTATTTGTGTCCCCGAAGGGCGATTGGGTGTTCAGCAGGTATAAAAGCGTAAAAGGCACATAAATACATTTGAGGTATACAGACAGTCACGAGTTGGGTGGGGTGGGCCTAAAGTAAAGCGTGATTTATGGTCCTGTGGAGGCTCCATGCAGAGCTTTCGCCTTAGCCTATGTCAGTTGCGTGAAGTTTATACTTATGTGTTGGTGTGTGCGTGGATCTCTTTAAGAGAATAGCAGGGCCGGCATGTGTGTGTGCGTGGGGAGTGTGTGGTAGAGCGAGTGAGAGAGTGACAGCGATTATCTTCAGAGTGAGTAGTGACTCTAGAGTCATAGTGAGAGAAACAAAGAGTCTCCCCTGTTCTTTCTGACCACGGTGGGAAATCTGGAGCAGGAAAAGTTAACCCTCTCCTTGATTTTTGAGTTGTTTATGGAGAAGGAGAACCAGGAAATGAGTCGGGGAAATGCAACGCTACCAAGCCACGGCCGAGCGACGTGTAGTTAGATTTTTCGAGAGCTGACGTCAGGCTACGGCGTAGCGTCCGTATCGCCACGTACCTACGTACGTATCCACGGTGTAGATTTAACGCAGAAGCTTAAATTACACTTATGCCTGAATAACAGTAAAAACTAGAACATAACCGTTACAGTATGAGAACGAATAAATACAAGTACAAGGTGCATGGGTAGCAGCGTCAAAGTAGCCTTCACAGGGTAGGGAAAGTGCATATCAGCCTTACAAAGTTGACACAATATAATCAACAGCAACCATCGCCAACATCAGCAGCCACTTACATTACATCACCAACCCCTTTTGTCGACGTCCTCAAAAAAATAGTAAACAGCCTTTTTAAAACCTCTTTAAGACCTTTCTGTTAAACCAGAAACAGCTCTGAGGGCGCTAGCGCTAAACCCACCAGACTTCATTTAAAGAAACAATACTTTTAGCGTGTATAGAGCCAACATGTTTTCACATGTAAATCGGTAAACTATGTGTTTATTTCAACCAAAAGTAGAGTTTGGATTGTTGGGAAAGTGAAAAGACGACCTGGATTTTCATAGTTTTATTCGACTTTGAATGAAGTGTATTTTACGATGCTTAAATTCCTGTTTATTTACATGGAGTCTGGTGGGTTTATTGAATGCAATTTCGCAGATGTTTTTATGTTTAATAAAAGGATCTTACTCTTTAACAGAAAGGTCGACCTCCTTAGAAATCCTTTCCATAATGTTGTCAGACACTTAGAATATTAATCTGAGCCTGTCAGCGGCAAAAGGAGCACTTTTGTGAAGGTAAATACAAGCTGGACTATTGTCCTATTAACTTACATTGTAGCTTGTTTATCTGCTGCCGACTGCAGCGATCTCTCTTGATACTGGACCAATGTCAAAGATTGTTGTTCCCATCAGTGACCTAGACACAGAAACATAGGAAAATAGGGTCCAGGTTGAAAATAATTAAAGTTACCCTTTAAGGTTTCGTTGCTCTCTTCTCACTCAACTTTTAACTGCACAGGGTTTCAGTGGGGTCTCAAAAAGTCTAAAATTTCAAAATCATAATTGTAGGCCTTAAAAAGTATTAAAGTAATTAAAAGTATTGTGTTCTACACCTTATCGTTTTAAATAGGTCATGCTTTAGAATGTTTTTGAATGAATTTCATGGTGTTGTAGTTCTTTCTTTTGCTAGTCGAAATATAATTAGCTATGTTACGACTACAAATAAGACCAACATACAACTTGTATTGCAGCCAATCAGCTTTCATGTTATTGGTGCGAGTCTTTCGGATTGTACCACAGACGGATTTTGTTCTTGAGCTATGGGGAAGTGAAAATTTAGCGATACTTTGCTTGAAAAAACTGAATTTTAGGGCTCGGTAAAGCCAGTTGCTAACAACGTAATTAAAGCCTACTGCTTCTTATGCAAGAAATATTCAAATAGAATTATAATAGAGGCCTTCAGCTAGTTGAGCAAGCAGACGACTGAAAGGATAAACCTCATTATTAGCCGTGCTTACTGTATGGCCAATAAGGTAAATCATTCATTCAAGTGAACATGATTGAAGTAGGAGCTTTCAAAGCGACACTGGACATTCAGGCATTACAAAGTTTGATATGTGTTCATTTCTAGATCAACCTTTTGACCCTCAGTCACAATACCCAGCAGGGTAGCTGTGAGAAATCACCACTGGCATAGTCCCCTGTAGCATCTTGTTCATAATTAGTTGTATGGTTGCAGGAGATCACCCTGTGGAGGAAAGGGGACATAGTGAGGAAGAGTATGTCTCACCAAGCGATCATCGCCTCCCAGCGCTTCGAAGGCTCCTCCAACCCAGAGAAGAGCCAGACCCCGAGCAATGCAGAAGAGGACAGCTAAAGCCCAGCATGCACTTCACCCCGCCGTGTAGTGAGTGTCTGAGCCAAACACAGTGCAGACATTCTGAATGTGAATATCATGTTTTTGCTGTGTGTGTGTGTGTGTGTGTGTGTGTGTGTGTGTGTGTGTGTGTGTGTGTGTGTGTGTGTGTGTGTGTGTGTGTGTGTGTGTGTGTGTGTGTGTGTGTGTGTGTGTGTGTGTGTGTGTGTGTGTGTGTGTGTGTGTGTGTGTGTGTGAGAGAAACAGTCCGACTCAGACTGTAGTTGCAAGTTTGTTTCAACCACCTTAAAGCAGAGAACTTCAACAGGGGGTCCGGGACCCCTAGGGGGTCCTCTGAGTTACTGCAGGGGGGGGGGGGCACCAAATTATTGTTAATATTTTGAAAGTTTCCAAGAAAATTAAAATATCCTAATATGAATCCAACATTTTATTTGCAACATTATTAGCAAAGATAAAATCAACTTCACAATTTGTGAAAACCCCCCACTGATGATAGGCTTACTGGCCTATAGGTCACTAAGATCTACAGATACAGTTCACCCTGCCACATGTATGTTTAACATTAAAACATGATTTATAAAATCATGCCATCAATTATTATTTTAATAGTGTAGTGTTCTATGCACTAAAAAAGGTATGTATAAAGGTTTTAGGCCGCCCTACATGTTATTGTACACCCAGTTTATTATGTAACTTTGTTTTATACATTATATGTAGTAGGGGGTCCCTGCTTAGTCTCTCTTTCAGTTAATGGGTCCTTGGCTTGGCTTAAAAAAGGTTGAAGACCCCTGCCTTAAAGTACCAGCTGGGTGAAATTTAACCACATGAAAACATCATGATCAGACAGTGTCATTGTCAGTTTGTGATCCAGTTCAATGGGTAAACTTCACCCGTTTAGATGCACTTAGATGTAATTTGCAAATACTGTTCGATCAATATCTTGAATTCAGGTGAGAGTACTAGAGCCACTGCGGGTGTATTTCTAACACAACCTTTCCTAAAAACTACTTCCTTGGCTGTGCAGAAACGGTAGTCATACAGTAGCTTTCTACAAAGTGGCTAAACAACAGATCGTACAGTACATTTCTGTGCGTTTACTCAAAGGAATGTGAGATTCATACATTCACCGAAGATTATTTCGCTGCCATGCCCTCTGCTGAGAAACCGCTCCTCTCATTTGGTTTGAATTCCAAAATGTGTTGAATTCTTTTTTTTTTTTTTTTTTTTTTTTTTTTTTTTTTGCTTCTTCATTTAAAAAACAAAACAAACGAGCAATGACTCCTCACCACAGAAAGAGGGGAAAAACAAGTATGAGACTTTAAAGATGCTCTAAAAGAAAGGAAATACATTCACATATTTGTATAAGATGATGATTAATATTTTCATACATTCCAAGGCTCTCATCAGAAATAGGCATGGCTGTGGAGTATTTATTTTTTAACAAAAATTCCATTTGTATCCAGCATTGGACATGTTTGATGTATCAGTGGGTTGTGGCTCGGTGTCGGGTGTTAGCCACTGCTGCTAAAACAAACTTGTGAGCGCTGTGGGATTGTTCTTCCATTACGGTAACCGTCTCTGATGGTTTGAAGCCCTGCTTTCTTATTTGCACTATGATCTCATTCTGCTTTTTTTCTGCTCTCAGTGCTGTTTATAAACTGGACTCATGGCAGGGTTCAGGAGCGGAGTGAAAATCCGACTCCACTATCCCCGGGGATCACTTCAAATCTAATATGGACAGTATTACACCCGTGTTGGGTGACAAAGTGAGTCCTGCCGGGACTGACTGCCCTGTGTGGTTAGTTAGCATTGTGCCTAAGGGTTTATTGCCAAAATGTTTCAGTGCAATACTATAGAACTGCTGCCACAATGACATGCTCCGCCCTTTCTCCCCATTTACACGGTGCTCCTCTCTTAATCCACTACAGTCACCTATCATGAAATTAAAAAAAAAATTGGTTCACTGCCAAGAAGGTTTCAAATAATGGTATTGCGAAGAACATGAATGTATGAGAAATGCAACTCTGTCATATTGAGTGCTCAAATTCAGAAACTGAAAAGTCCCAAACTCTGTGTATTTTCTAAATCAGCGTAATAGGTTTTGATGTTGCTTCTGGTCAGGGAGAGTAGATCATTGAGTTCCTGTGCCATGACTCCTTTTTATTTGCTTCCTTTTTTCTAAAAAAAAAAAAAAAAAAAAAAAAAATCTATGTTCTCCATCCTGAAAAAGAGCCCACTAGTGAGTACAAAGTGTGAACTTAAGCACTGACACTGAACCCCAGCACCTACATCACCCTGGCCTGCAACTGTTTGCTTGACAAGCTTGTGCTGTGCAGCTTCGCAAAATCTATCACTGTGTGTCATATTAAAGTATTAGACTTTTTCATACTCTTACTGGCAGTGAGGTACAATGTTTAGGATGCTGTTGTTGTGCTACAGCAACATGTCCACTGTCGCCAGACTGCTGTTCAGGTACCTGCTAAAATAAAGGATACCACAACCACCCCCCCACCTGCCGCCTAACGTGTTGATATGAGCCAGCAATCCACTTTTATTTGAAATCCTGTAGCTTGACTTAAGGGCTGACAGAGTTATCCTTCTTTAAAGATTCTTCCTTTGGCATGCTTGATGGTGGCTTGATCCCTGTCGGCCTCTCCACAGTCTCTTCTAAACTCCGATCGCATTAAGGGATCGGGCCAAAATGATCTCGGTAAGGATGACATTTGACTTTAAAAAATTAAATTTAAAAACTAAATTATGACATTATAAATAATTGTTTTGGACCCTCCCTTCCCCTTGCAAAAATAAAAAATAGAAATACTCTGCGTTGCTAATTTCTCAACTCACCCCTGCACCGGCACATCCAAACCATGTTGGTTCACATTTATGAACCAACAGATATTAAATGAACAGTTCTTACCACTGTCACTGAGTTAGTGAATGGGAGGCAGCTCTGTGGCTGCTGAAGGGCCTGAGGATTGTCATTTTTTATGCTTGGGTTGTGCTGAACATGCATGATATTATAGGCTAACTATATGACGCTGTACATGTAACATGTCTGGAGTTTTTAAAGTGCAGAATAAAGTGACTGTTTGGAAAAATGGCGCGCTCTTTACTGCGTGTTCAGGCGGAACACACGGCACTATTGCATACAGAGTCAATTGACAGACAGTTTAATTTCAATTGGAGCAACAAATGTGCGTCTGTGGCTTTATGAATCTGCTTCATGAAAGCACAGAGACAAACGGGAAAGAGGAGGAGAGAGAGAGGGAGAGAGAGAGAGAAGGAACTGGAGTTACTGCTGAGTTGCTGTTCGGTCGGAGGCTGAGCTTAACAGCAGACACGCACGTGGTCGGTGCGTCTGTGTCTAACTAGCTTACAGCTAGCATGCAGATGGTACGCTGGCTGTTTGGGTGAATACACACAAACAGCCCAGGGGTCGAAAAGCGCGTATGAAGCGCAGGCGGGGGTCAACAGAAACACCGACACACACACTAGAGGATGGATACCCGAACTGAGCCCATCGGGACCCGCTGGGTTCGGACAGATATTTAGAAATGATGTTCGGGTCGGGCTCGGACACATCAGCACGATAAGGCATTGAACATTTTAAATTTAAAAGTGCTTATTATGTAGGTGCGCGCCTGTGTTAACGAGAGCTTGTTGCTCCGTGTGCGCTGATGACCTCATCTGTTGACATTACCGAATGCCTTCCTACAAACTTACATGTGTCATTAGTAGGAGAGAAAAATTAGATTTTAACTGTGTCGGGCTCAGACATAAATATCTTAATGCCTGTCGGGCTCGGACTGTGCTCGGTTACTGCTCGTTAAATGCGGCCCGATCTGCACTCTAACACACACATCACCGACAGTATGATACCAACATCCAAAACATAAAATTCACTCTCAGTGGTTTGTGGGACCTGAGAAATACTTTGCACACACTGTTTAAAAATATTAAAACTGCAAAAATACACAGAGCTACCTTTAGCTCAGACGTGGACAAAGCCAGTGAGTGAGTACGTACTTCTGCTCCCAGCAGGCGGTCCGTCAGTGTAGCCCAGGACACACACCCGTATGCTATAAGAATGTGGCTATATGTGGCCCATACCACCTCCGAATGTGGTCTGAGTGATTGCGTCCCTGGGTGCATTCACATCTGTACTCAGAGCTGTCCACTTGTGATCAGATCACACAGGACGGATTTTAAACCCAGGTCTGAGTGGGGCCGTGGTCCTACTAGCCGCTATAGAGACAGCCCATTTAAGTCCCGCCCCCACCGGAGGGGAAAACTAACTCTCCGCTCTCCATTGATTTTGTATTGCGTGAAGGTTTCCTCCTCAGCAATCCCATCTGCTAGTAAACAACAGAAACATGTTTAAAAGCTGCTGTGTGGTGATATGAACTACCAACAATGTAAAGAACTCAGAACTTAAGTTTTCACCAGCTGCCGACCCGAAAAACTGAGCTGGTATGAAGACAAAAGTAGATACAGACGTGAGGAATCAGCAGGACGAATGGGGAGACTGTGGGATCCTGACGCTTAGCTAATGTAATGCTCAACGTTGCTTGTGTGTTGTGTGCGTTGGCCGTGCCACGTTGTGCTTCAAACGTGGCACGGCCAAACTCACCTCTATGATCCATGGCGCACACAAAAGGCAGCTCTTTAACCATAACTAACTGATGTAACTATTCAGTCTTTTTTTTTTTTTTTTTTTAAGAGTAAACTTCACAAGAAAAAGATACAGTAAAATATAGATCTTGGGCATGGAAACAGTCTAATACTTTTCTTCCAGTCTCTAAGCAGAGAATATATTCTGCATTATTTCTCTGCCCAACTCGGCGGCCTTTATTTTGGCTGTTACCTTCAGTGGTACAATAACACTTCACTGGAATCTGTTGAAGGAACGAAAAGTTCCATTCCGGGAACCCTAAAGCAGCTTTGGAGTATATACAGCGTGTTTCTTCTTTAGTTTTTTTTGTTCTTTTTATGTGGCTGTCATTTTAATTGTTGCCTGTACTGGTACAGACACAGTAGCTAAACTAACCCAGTTTGTAATAGAGAGTTAACTGAGAATTATGAAATGTACAGTATAAATGCACAATGTAAAATGCAATCCTCCTCTTTTGATTATTTTCATGTCAGATTTTATCTCCCTGTCTATGAATGTTGATTTAAATCGTTTTATATTCCTGTTTTATTCTAAATTAAAAGGGAGTAACTGAAAAAACACATCTTCTTTGTGTTGATTGACATTTTCTTCCTGTGTCTGTGACTGTTGAGACTTCTATACCTGATGAATACCATTATAGATATGGTTTCAGGCACCAGTTAAAGAAATTCACACTTACTGTAACTGAGACACAAGCTCATCTCTCTCACTAACATGACACGGATGCAGTCACATTGTGGTTATGTTGTTTGCATATTCTTCCTGAAAACCTCAAAATGACAAATATTAGACAGCCTTAAATTTTTTACTTGAATGAATCTGACTTGTACATAAGCTGAGGCTTCAAATGCATTCATAAAGTTTTTGATCCCTGCATGTTTAGTCCTGCCACTCACTGGGACTTTCTCCAATTCTGTTCATATTTTTGGAATTATTTATTTTTGTTTGATATGGGATTGGGGATTTTAATGCATCATGATTGTCCTCAGTAAATGCCACGTTGATGGCCATAATTCCTACCGTGTAGAACAAATGTTGTCACTAGAGGGCAGGTTTGGATCAAATTACTTTATGAACCAGATTTTCTGGGGAAAAGAAGGAAATGATTTGTCTAAGTATATGCCATTGTTAATTTGCGTTACTTATAGAGGGGCTGTTTAGACATTTGTACCAAGAGATAACCACTACATCTGTTGAATGTGTATGAGGAGAGTGTAAGCAAAGTCATTTTGCCTCCAAAATAAAGCAGAAACTTGTCCCTCCTGAGGAAGTAATTTTTGCTTTTCTGCAGTGTGCAGACAGCTTAGACTTTCCAATGACTCATCCATCATGTAAAACGGGGAGTGAAACTAGCAGTCCAAGAGATTCCACAGGAATGATATCGCGGCCTGATATTATGTGATGACAGTGTGCCTTCTTGATATCTAGTTAGAATGTCTTCTACGTCAAAGAAAGCCTTGCTGCTAAGAAAGAATGTCCCTGGGTTTAAGTTTCTATTGTCTGGTGGCACATCTGCCACATAAGCTTCTTCTGAACTTCCTTACGTTGGTGATTTACAGTTATTGCATAGTGGCACACAAAAAGGCAAACATCAAAATGCTCACTAGACAGGGGCGCCTGGGTAGCTCACCTGGTAGAGCGTGCGCCCCATGTACAGAGGCTTAGTCCTCGAGCCAGAGGCCACAAGTTCAATTCTGACCTGCAGCCCTTTGCTGCATGTCATTCCCTCTCTCTCTCCCCCTCCCCCATTTCATGTATATGCTGTCCTGTCAAAGAAAGGCCCAAAATGCCACAAAAGCTCACTAGACAGAAGCAACAACTGCCAGTTTGATGTCAGTTGAAATAGATTAGACTCAGTATGAAGAGCAGTTAAATGGAGCTCTTTTTCCAGTAAAAAAAAACTATTTTCAACTTTTCTTGCACCTGTCCAAATTTGCACACACAGCCTGAGGGCAGCAGCTGTGGCCTCTTTGCTTGTCTGTTGAAAATCAGCACATGTAATGACAACATGCCTTTGAGCTAAGGTGCAGCATAGGATCCAGTCTGTGGGAGAAAGATGGAAATTTGGTGCAGGACTTTTTCTCTAACTCACTAGTATACTGCATTCTGCATCAATATTCTGTAAAAAGTGTGACATCAGGGGCAGGTCTAGAGAAATATGATATGTATTCTGATAACTCCTCTGGGCCCCCCCTGACTGATTATTGTATAGATTGTTGGTTTCCCTTTTATGCAAATGGATGTGTACTGTGTTTGTGGTGTAGTTAATGTAAGCCTTTAAATAGCCCTTATTATTCTCCTTTTCTGCGTCATATTTGTACTCTTGGGGTCTACTAGAATGGGTTTACATGCTTTGATGTTCAAAAAACATTATGTTTCTCATACTGCCCATGGCTGCAGCTCCTTTGCCTCAAACACTCTGTCTGAGCTCTTGGCCCACCTTCCTGTCTGCTCTGATTGGTCAGCTGGCCCACTCGGTTGTGATTGGTCAACCAAATTCCAACAAGCCACTGGGCCAGCTGTGCTTGTTCAGGCAGCATCAATCGGCAGCACATATGAAAAACTGGGCTGGCTTTCTCAATCAGTGACATCACTAATGGAAGAACTTCAAACAGGAATGTGGACGAGGCGTTTTTAGGCAGTAGAGAAAAAGTGCTGTCTGTGGTAAGGAAAGCTGCATTTGGAGTGAAATGTGTTTTTTGTATTTTATACATCAGTCCTTCCAGAAAAAGGTTTTTTGTGATTGTCAAGCAAAAATCCTTGATTATGTTGCACGTTTTCTTAAAAAAAGCGAGGGAATATGCGGGATATTTATGCAATTTTATGCAATGAAATTGCGGGAACTTGCAAAAACTGCGGTATCATCATGGCTTCATCGCCATAGACTGTATGTTCATGGCGGGGTTTGCAGCTTTTTGATGATGTTCACGTCGCGTAATTACGTCACTTTATAACGTTCCCATGGCAACGGGACAATGGCTGCTCTTGTGTGAAGTAAACGCACTGCTAAGATATATGTGACTATTTTTGCAACGGAAATGCGGGGAATATGAAATCATGCAAGCCTCGCATATTTTGCACAGAAATCGGCAATTTATGCGGCGAAAGTGTGGCGTATTTGAAAAAATGCGATGAGGGAGTTTTATGATCCTCCACCATCCACTTGAAATATTTGACCAAATATATTACCTGGTCAACCTGTCTGACTCATTTCACAAGTACACCACTGACAGCAATTGGTCCTAAAATGAGGCTGTAATCTTTAAAGGGCATACCTAAAAATGACAATTAACATGCATGTACCTGAAGACCAGACCTGCATAAAAGTTCAGGTGTGTTTTAGCCCATTCCTCTGTACAGCACTGTTCAGATCATTGATAATTGGAACATCTTGCATGAATGGCTTGTTTCAGGTCATTGGACATTCCAAAATATGAATTTTAATCATTTCAAGCCCCACTGTTGAAGATTTGCTTCTGTGCCTCAGGACATTGTCTGTGTGTGACACAGTCCCTGTTAAGTTTCAGATGACAAATATATTTCTGCTTTTAAAAAAAAACAAAAAATAAAAACAGTATGATCCAGGATCAGCTTCTTTTTTTTTTTTTAGTGCTGCTGGCTGAAAAAAAAGTGACATCCTAGTGGACACAGGGGCTAAGCGGGATGAGCGTGACTAAGCCTCTCAAAATCTGATGAAAATCTTTTAAACTGACCTTTGTTGATCTGAAATGAAGACAGATTCAGCAACTGCACGGCCTATTTCTCTCTTAAAATGTTTTCAGGAACACGTTTCGGTGAACTATTTTAGTACAATATGAGATCGGATTCTGAACGAGTCACCATTAATGTCCGGTTGAAAAATCCAAAATCTGGAAGCAGCAGTCAGACCCACGTGACGGGTTCGTCCAATCAGCTGCAGGTTTTCAATTTCTGGGCGACAATACAGATTAGCGCCGCCTGCTGTTATGGAGACGTATTACGTCTCATCTCTTCGGTGCGTTCTGAGGAACTTTTTTGACCAACTCGGGGAGACTGATCAGTCCAACTGCCTTTTCTGCCGACGGTCGGCCGTCTGGTTGGTGTGTAACTGCCTTTAATGTGGCCATGCTGCCAGTCCATACAAGCATTGAAAAAAGGTGTTATCTTTCATACATCTAGGTTGCTCCATAGGTATGGAAGAGGATTTGGGCCACATGTGAAGTTCTGAATTTAAAGTCAGAACTCAAATACAAGTTTCACATGTGGCCCAAATCCTCTTCTGCATGTAGGACCTGTATACTGTCATACTAAATAACTGTTGCATCCAGTTAATCTTTGCTCTATGCCACTATATGCTAATTAGTGCTAATATATGCACTAATATATATATATATATAATTTTAAGGAAAGACTGCTTTTACTCTTGGTTTTTCTTGACAAACATAAGAGTCTTCCTTGAGTGGGAAAGATCATCCTAAGGCCAGCTGCACACTGGCTGTGTGGCGTGAGCGTGTCTAACCTGTTAACAGGTTAGAGCTTGCACACTGCCTGCATGACACGCACGTTCCTTCCGCTTTCTTTCTGTTGGAATTTTAAATTCGGTGGATTTCTGAGGACTATGGTTAACTGCTCCTCAGATCTCTTCAGGGTAAATCCAGACAACTAGCTAGACTATCTGTCCAATCTGAGTTTGACTATTGGCTCTGTGCGGAGTTTAGCACCGCCCATGACGATTCTGATTGGTTTTTAAGAAATACCATTAAGCCAGAGCACGTTTTCCTCCCATCCCCGGAATGCTATGTGGAGTAGCCAGATCCTCCTTCAACGCGCTTTAGAGGAGGGTCTGGCAAAGCTAGAGTAGTTGAACCGTAACTTGACCCTGGTTTAAAATTATATATAATGTGATTGTCGGTTTAAATTAATAATTAAATTCTTGTAAGATATTTTATGTTAACGTTACAGCAGCATGATTTGGAGAAAATGCTCTTCAGCTGGGCTATCTAATCACTGTTAAATCAACTCCTTGTGCGGCTTTTATTGTCTCAGCCATTTTAATTCACAGCCGGACAGGTCCCTAAACCCACACGTTTTGACAACTGGAATATGATAGCAAATTACCAAATTGTCTTTTTTTTTCCATCTGTCTTTGGAATTGCTTGTGCTCAATTTTTCCGACAGCACATGAAGGCAGCACAGGGATAGCGCTGCTCCTCTGCTCCAGTCAGTATCCACTCCGATGCGTGCTCTCCATTGAGTTGCACACAGAGGAAAGCCTCTTGACAAGTTTTAACGTTCTCTTAATACATCCATGGTTTTAACCTGGAAATAACGCCCTGTTGCTCTAGCGAACGCCGAACTGAGTCGGACTTTTATTTCGAAAGGGTAGAGTTGTTTTGGCGGGTGATCTTTATGTATTCCCAGAACAGAACAGCAACTGACTGAACGGTTCCCGTCGGGGAGCATTTTTTGTTTGGGTCAAACTGTGAATACAACCACTGGCGCGGTTTCTGCGGGTTCTGCTTGGAGAGAAATTGAAAAATGTTTCCAATTCTTTCTGCCTGACGTATTTGAGGCTGCTGCTTTGTTAACGTGAAGCTGTAATGAGGAGCGCATTGAACAGCGGTGAAGCGCCAGACAGAGACAGTGAAAGCTAAGCTCATCTCACCAGCCAACGGTGGTCAACGACCAAAGCCTCGACCACAAAATACAGGTACTTTTACTTAGCTAGCACACTAATGCTACATGCTCGTGGTGTATGCCTTGCCTTCTTTCTCATTACTTTGCTAGATAACGTCAGTGTTGTAGCTGGTGTGTAGTGGCCAGACAGTGAAATAGGCTACCGTTAACGGCGCGCATGTGTGTATTGAGGAGGTGTGTGTGTAAAGGGCTATTGGCCACAGCGAGAGTAACGTTACGTTTCTCCAGCTAGTCATGGCTTGCAGTTGGCTAATCCTCCACTAGTGAGGCAATTGCATACAAAAGCCAGTTCAAAAATAGGGCAATTTAATGCATTGAATTCAGCGCTCGTCGTACAATATACACACATAGCAACAGCACATCCGTTATGTTTAATCCTTTGTTCATTTTCGACTGTAAAGTTACTACCAGGCTTGATAACTTTTACCGTGAACTAATATTGGAAGTTTTATATTATAAGCTAAAGTTATAACTTTACTCCGTTCACATGCTGCTTGGTGCAGACGATGCCACAGTCATTTGGAGACAGTACCATCAAACAAAGAAAACATTAAACTGCTATATATTTAACGTAGTCTGGCTTATGGTGTTCTCCACAGACGAGAAGTGCATGTGTGAGAGTCTATGATAAAGTATGCCTAGTTGTGTATCAGTCTGGTTGAAACCATTCATTTGTTGTATTACCTTTTAACTAACAAGTCCCCCCAGTTTCAGTAAAGTAAAATAAGGGCTCCACTGCCAAGTAGTTGGTCTAGTTTTTCTATTTGGCCTTTTCTTTTAAAATTATTTCATCCATGTTGAATCCTAAATTAGTGTTATCCACGAGGGACTGTCTTAAAAGCTACCAACTCTGTTTTATCCACAGTTCCAATGGGTTTCTGATGCATCACTCGCTGTATTAGATAGCTGTTTAATCAGATATGCATGGCGGCCTTTAATCCCTATTTAACTAGGCAAATCAACTACAAACTGGGACGACTTTCATATCCACGGTGCTCAGCCATACAGTCTATGTGCTCAGCACAGCCACAGCACTGTTATGCCATCTTGTGTCATTGTATGTCATCTTGAGTGGAACGTTTGGGTAGTGAATGCCTTGCTCAAGGGCACTTTGAGCATAGTTTTCTACGGATGTTTACCATTCATCTCCCTTGTGCAACATTTCCCGGTCAGCATGACTAAGTGGGTCTGTAGCAACACGCCTCTAAAACCCATTACATTTCTGCCTCCAGCATGATTAGGGTGGAACAGTTTACAAGCCATGGTTCGTTATGTATTTTGCCATCGAGGGTCACGGTTCAGTGTTTTTCAAATATACCCAAGTGTGTGTGTGTGTGTGTGTGTGTGTGTGTGTGTAAACAAACACTAACCTCTTATCTGCATTTGTACAACTGTACTAGTATACCTAGAATGTTGGAACTTGATGTTATCTTGATCCAGCCCTAAGCTCTAGTTTGTTATTATTTCCATATGATGAAATAATCCTGTTTGTAATATTCTACTGTAGCCACCTTAATTTGTTAAAAATATACAGCCGCAGTCTAAAGTAATGCTGTGAATTTCCCTTTTTTTCCTCTCTGAAGGAGTCTTTAACAAAGTGGACTAACCTAATCTTTTGCAGGAGAAATTGAATTCTTGTGGTATTTTCTAATGGTATAAAAGTCTGACTTTACACGAGTGAGATCAACTTTATTCAAATGGGACATCAGTATCAGATATGATCAATATACATCTTATACCAGCCTGTGTTGATCTTATAACATTCAGGCAATGTGTCACTGGGTTGCTCATCACACTATCGCAATTATCATAACCATCCCTTTCCGTGTCAATCATAACTTCATTTCCTGCGCGCTGGGTTTTTATAAACATCAACAATAGATGTCATTTTGGGCCGGAGGCTTGCACCATTCAATCAGTTCTTCTTTTGTTGCAGTTTTAGAATAATAGCATTTATTTGGACATTTAGACCATGATTCACATACAATGATGTTTTCATTGCTATTGTGATGAGGATTCTGTCCTTAGCTGACAGGGCATTAAATCCAGATGATTAATTTCTTGTTTTCTAGCCGAGGAGAAATGTTACAGCTAAATGAATATAACTGACACGCTGTTAGGCATCCATTTCTCATCAGATAGGTCATTGTGAATTATTTTGACTGACTAAACATTGCTTTTTTTTTTTTCATCCGATATATCCCACAGTAACATTTTCTATTCCAACCACGTGAAAAAATATATGAAGGTAGGGCTGAGCGATATGGAGAAAATCAAATATCACAATATTTTTGGCCAAACACCTCGATGTCGATATTGCAACGATATTGTAGGGTTGACAATTGGTGCTTTCACAAAATATCTTCCACATTTAGATTTTTGATAAATAATCATCATAATGTGGATATAATGACTAAGTGGGTAAAGGCAAATAACAGAACAGTTACAACAGTCTGGTAAATTCAGAAAATGACATCACTTTACTGTAATGCAGCCTTTAAAACCAGGAAAAGACTAAACTTACCATGTAACGATATTACAATTCTTCAAAATCTAAGATGATATCTAGTGTCATATCACGATATCGATATAATATTTAAATATTGCCCAACTCTATATGAAGGCACTTTCAAGCTGCCACGTCGTGCAACTCTTAAAGGCCATTGGGCCAGGTGATTACTGCCAGCAGCCCAGCTCCTCTTCTGTCTGTGTTGGACTCGGCCGGTGCAGCAGATGAGTGTGACCCGTTTTACAGCTGAGAACTGAACATAGAAGTTAGAGCTGGAACAGTTCCAAATGGTGCTGTACAATTAATTGTCTGTGAAATAATTGCGATTAACAATAGAATTGTCTCTTTCAGTCCAATTTTTAGAAAGATTTATAAAAGTGCTCATATTATGGTCATTTTCAGGTTCATAATTGTATTTAGAGGTTGTACCAGAATAGGTTTACGTGGTTTAATTTTCAACAGACACCATATACACATTGGTGCAGCTCCTCTTTTCACCCTGTGTGTTGAGCTCTCTGTTTTAGCTACAGAGTGAGACCTCTCACTTCTGTTCCATCTTTGTTGGGAGTCACACATGCTCAGTAGCTAGGTAAGGACTACTAGCCAGTCAGAAGCAGAGTATGAGGGCGTGCCCTGACAGTACCTAGGTAAGGACTACTAGCCAGTCAGAAGCAGAGTATGAGGGCGTGCCCTGACAGTACCCAGGTAAGGACTACTAGCCAGTCAGAAGCAGAGTATGAGGGAGTGCCCTGACAGTACCTAGGTAAGGACTACTAGCCAGTCAGAAGCAGAGTATGAGGGCGTGCCATGCTAGCAGCTAGGCGAGCATTATAACGTGTGTTCCAAAGTGACCACGTTTGTCTCTGAAGTAAAGGCTGGACTACAATAGAGCTGTTTGGAGCAGTTTGTGAACAGTGTTTTCTGTTGGAGATGGTAAGTCCCTTTTGGGGTGGACTTTGGACTTTTTCACTTTGAAAACATATAACATGAACAAAAAAGATATATAACACAATAAAGGAAAGTGATAAAGCATGATATGAGCACTTTAATGTATTACTTTTTTAAAGAAATTAAAGTTTAGAATGAATCGCAGGAAACATATTTTGGTTATATATCACTGTCATGTGACCCAGATAATGTAATAATACACACACACAGCCTATGGAGTAAACCACACCTCTTTATTATCATAAAACATTTTCTAACTGTATCCCCCCTTTGATTTTTGTTGCTATGAGCGTGTTTAGGGTCAAGTGCCAACAACTGACAATTGAAATAATAATAATACAAATATAAAGTCAGACCAATAATCCCTTATATCATTACAATTTGGCATATATAAACAAAATCAACGGTTAGTTATACAGTTATACGCCTTAAGACTTTAGTTAATGTTAGCAATTCAAGGTTAAACAAAGAAACCGCGACCATTTTTTTTTTCTCTTTTGTACAATTATGTAATTGTTATAGGCCTAATAGGAGTGACGGGAAGGAGCTTTTGGCCTCTTGTCAGCAGCTCATTTACCTACAGTCTCTTAATGGAACAGCTTGTTTAGTGAACACAGGCCTGAGTATAAATGCTGATTTATTTGAAGTCAAGATACTCTGTCTCTTTGCATAATACATGACAGGCAGTTGTTTGTTGATCAGTCTTTACTGTGGAGTTCAGTATTCCTTTGCTTTAAATCAGGTCTGTGTAGGTTGAGGCGGGGCAGATTAGTTCTTTGTAAAATAGGAAAATGCCAGAATACCGAATTGTTTAATCTGGGGCCACTGCAATTCTGTCAAATGAAACCAATGTTCCCAGCAAGGCCGTTGTTGCCAAGGTAAGGACTAGATGTGATCATATGAGCCAGACTAACATTACTGTTACAAGTTTGGACATCCAGCCACAGCTGAAACAACAACACTCTGCGGGGCAGTAGATAAGACTCCAAACGATTTCAGATTCACTGCGCTGGCGACCTCAGGATTAGCCGTATCTTAACAGACAGACTGTACAAGTAGTTGTCACCGCTTAGGGCTGATGCAAATCTTGGAGGCTGCAGCACATTTGTCTCACGAGTTAAGCTGTTGGAGTCTGAGCTGAGGGGTTGTATCAGCGGACAAGTAAATCGTAATAGAGGAAGAGGCAGAGAAAATACAGCAATCCAGGTCCCAGTAGTGAAGAAGACCTACTAAGAGAAGCAGACCGTGTAAGTTGGTGCTTAAGTAAGCACATTCACTGGTCTGAGCTTGCCTTTCACTATTGGATGGATTGCGATAACATTTAGTACACTCATGTTCCCCCTCACGATGAATTATAATAACCAAAGCTAATGACATCTCACAGCAGCCTCAGTTGTACTAATGGAAAATCTTAGCATGCTGCATGCTAAACTAGCACGGCTGTAGACTGTTAGTCTTGTTCCAAGTTCAATAAGAAGCACATGGGGATGCTAACTCTCTTAGCGATCATTTTTGAATGTGTTCGGCTTTTAGACCTCACACCAATGATCTTGTTTTTTTTTATTATAACCAAACCGTTGTCTCTCCTGGGTGAAGCTGGTGGCTTTGCTTGCAAAAACTGAACTGTTAATATTTTGTTACAGTTTTTGTGAGGAAAAAAACTGAAGAAGGGTGCCAGTTTTCTGTGTTGACTTGCTATTTTTCAGCCGTTGTGTCAGCCGTGTCACGAGTTCTAGTCAGTAAATAGTCTGGCGTCATCTTTCCTCTGCAACAGGATGCTGCCTGTGCATCATTTTAAGGATCCGTCCTACCATCCAGCTAGTTAAATAACGTGACTATCTTGAAGATAACGTACTACCTTTTCCATAAACCTTCCTTTTACATAAAATTATGTTTTGAAAAAGCCCTAAAAAAACCACCCTTCTGATAAAGATAAACCTTTTGTTAGATATGTTTTCAGGTCTTGGTCATGTCATATGAGTAGCTTCTTGTTTTGCAGGCAATGATGAAAGGACTGCCATGATTTTATTCAAATAAATACACAGTAATTAATTCAGCATAATGCCTTTTTATATCAAACAAAATGTAAAACTTTGTGCAGGCTGACTATCCTCTTTCTCCTGTTACGCAACCAGCGGCTCTCCATTGTTGTCTTGCTGTGTACATGAAACCTCCTGCCCTCTCAAAGCTCTCCTTGTTTGTCTTCATCCTTGGCGGCCACGCACAAAGCCAGACATGACCTCTGACCCCAGCATGAGATACTGACGCATTGTGCGTGGCTGAGCGGCCACTGTGATTCCTTGTTCATTAATTATGCATAATGCACATACGCTGCTCTCCTCATGCCTTGTCCCACACATGCACATGCTCATTCTTGGTGTGAAAAAACATCTCGCTCTGTGCACAGTCACAGGCCTCTGAGGATGCCGTGACATTCCCAAAGGAGATTCCATTCCCCCGTAAACAATCCTGGCATTGACATAGGCACTGATTAGTGAGTTGCCAGGGTATTCCCACAATGGCTCAGCGGACGATAATGAGATTGGATCAACAAAATGGGTTCTCATTCAGGACTTTGTTGGCAACAAGTTGCTTGCGAAACTGCTGCTTGGAAGTATTTTGGGAAGCCGTGTAGCTGAAAGTTTAGCTTACGGTCCTACCAAAAGTGTTGACGTTCAACAGATTGTTCTGACAAGGTGCTGAAGGCATCCGGGAAGCAGCGCAATCGGCTGCTACCTGAGTTCAGAGATTTGTCTGTTATGCGGTCTGTCAGCATTTTAACTCCCTTCTTCCTGGAGTCGCAGGAGTAAGGTGGTGTCAAAAACTGTGGTGCAGCAAAAGTAAGTCTGGCCTCCGCTTCCAGTCGTACCCACATTTTTGTGTGTGGATGAACCAGTAAAAAAAATTAATATTATTGATCCTCGAGGGTAAAATTGGGTCATTGCAGCAAAGAACAGAGCCGGGGGGGTGGAGGATTTCTAAAGCATATGACTAAAAAGGCAGTAAAGGACATCACCAAAATATAAAGTGAAAACCTTAAGATATAGTCCTACATTATATTAAGAGTTTTGACGGAGTTAAAAGAAAATTGCACTTGGCATTGGCCCGAGAAGAGGAAGCTGAGGTTACTTGTTGGTTTCTTCAGGTTATGACTTGCTTATTGCTTTAGTGTCTAATGTATGTGTTGTATATTGTTTTGTGCGTACTGACCATATTTTAAAGTGGTGTGTTTCTTCTTCTCTTAAGGAGATGTGTAACCACCACACGAATTTCCCCGGATAATAAGGTTTACCTCAACTTTAAAGTGGCCACTCTTTGTAGTCCAACAAAGAATTAGAATTACGCCATTGTGAATGTTTCTAAGTGACAGTTTGCTAAACCCTCTTCCCTCAAACAGCGATTGTCCAATCGCAGCTTAGCAACCAGGCACAGCAGGTCTGTCAGGCATAGGATTTCTCCCCATGTTGAGTCACACGTGGCTCTAGTAAGAGAGATATTGTGTGTATGGGAAGAGTTAAAATAGTTGTGCCTTTTTAAATAGCTTTTCCAAAACCAAAAAATGTAAAAGCAAAAATATCAGGAATGGAACAAACTGTGTGTTTATCTCCTCTTAATGGTTGCTGCAGTAGACTAACTCAGCGTTACTGCCAAGGAGCCTACATTGCTAACTACAATTTAATAACTAACTAACTAACTAACTTTTTGCGGATAGTTAATTTTCAAAAAAATATATTATTTAGAGGTTGTACCAAAATAGGTTCACATGGTTTAATTTTAAAAAACACCATATTTTTGTTGTACTGCACATTGCTGCAGCTCCTCTTTTCACCCTGTGTTGAGTTCTCTGTTTTAGCTACAGAGTGAGACCTCTCACTTCTGTAACATCTTTATTGGGAGACGCACACGCTCAGTAGCTAGATAAGCTCACAATTGCTAGCTTGCTGTTTCTCCAACTTCGGCCTGTACAAGGCAGGATTAGCCGGGACACTTCTTCTAATGGCGTTTTTCCATTCCATGGTACCTGCTCGACTCTACTCGCCTTTTTTGGTTTTCCATTACGAAATAAAGTACCTGGTACCTGCTAACGGGTACTTTTTTTAGTACCACCTCAGTCGAGGTTCCAAGCGAGCTGAGCCGATACCAAAAGGTGACGTGAAAGCGACAGACGGGGGTGTCCTGAACAAACGCGCCATTTTTAACTAGTTTAGCCAGCTGTGGTTTTTTGCTGCCTCCAGCTTCTTTTGGAACTAAATGTGTCTTCTGGCAACAACAACACACCTTTTGAGGTTCTGTGTGTGTGTGTCGCGTTAGGTCACGGCAGTTTACTGCGGCGCCGCTATGACGACCAGCCACGCTGAGGCGGTACTAAAATCTGCACTGGAAAACGGACGCACAGTGCGTCGAGTCGAGCAGGTACCATAAATGAGGGCAAACTTCCAACTTTGCGTGGAATACCTGCAGAACAGGGACATGTAAGTAGTTCTATACAACTTATTTAGTAGATTAGGGTGAATTTGTGTGTGTTGTAGCAGTGTTTTGCCATTGAGAATGAGCTAGCATGCTACCGTTGTCATGCTAGCGCTAGCATGCTAACGGTTAGCCCCCTTGTTTTCGGCTAGTGACGTAGAAAACCGTGCAGATTTTGTCCAGCTCACCCGGAGACTGAAGGCAGGACACATCAGAAACCAGAATCTCACTCTAAACAGCATGGATGGTCTTTTCCCAGAAAAAGTGATTTTTTTTTTTTTTTTTTTTTTTTTTTTTTTTCCCATAATAGTGGGCACTTTAAGTATATTCATCTATAGTAAGCATCCATACAAGGTGATGTTGGAACAAGTAACATGTTAATACACATTAATTTATAATGCTGTATATGTAGCTTTAGCCTCAGTCTGTTATTATACAATGAATGCAGCTATTGTATATTTAAGAGCTCATTACATGGTTTTTGTTTTAAAACAAGTCAAATGGAAACAGCTGAGAGGTTTAAGGTAAAGTTAGCTAGCTATAGCTGATAGAAGCCTTCTTTTGCTTACTCCTGGTGGAGTTTTGATGGTAAATCTGCCAGAGTTATTGTATTGTGTTCAGTGCTTCAGTTTTGGCTTCAGAGTTCATGTTGGGAAGTCATCAGTGCTGTCAGTTGTTATTGCACTTCCGGGGGGATCTGGGGGTCGGGTCCAGCCAGTGACCTGTGTCGCATCATGTCACACCTCCCCCTCTCTCCACCCTGAGCTATCCGATGGCAGAAAGGCTTAAAAAAATGATAGTCTGTGTATGTATTTCTGAAGCCATGTCAAGATTTAAATGACATAACATGATCCCCATATCTGTGTCGCCCCCACTGCTACAGTACTAGATGCATTGTTTCCAATAAATGATGCCAGCAGTCTAATCCATAAATCTCTGCCAAGCTACTAGAAGCTCAATGAAGAGCGGACATTCAGCTGCAGCAAACCCATTCTGGACAGTGGTGGTTCTCAGTGTCAGTCAGTATGTTGTTGTTTGAAAAAGTAAGTCCGTCCATCTGCTCCACACCTTCATTTAATAAATGTCCTTGCTTAATTTAGTTGTCTATATTTTGTTCTGCTGGATGAATTGTGCACAACTTTTACCATCACATTGGTCTTTTTTCTGGTTTTTCTTAGAGAATACATTTATATGTAAGAGCATCGTTCAACATTTTAAGTTGGTATATTCCTTTTCGGTGTAATCCGCATCATGTCTGCTACATTCTCTACCCAGCGCCACCCGTCGTCTAAATCAAACTGAGTATTTACAGGAAGTGAGAACGCATCTGACACAATTTCCTGTTGGATGCTATATGTGTGAAAGGGAAACTCCGTACTATGTCGGGACCTGATTCCTCAGACATTGTCTAGAGTTCATATGTGAAAACGGCTTAAGATAGAGGTGCGCGAAATAGCTCCTGGGTTAAACTTGAAACCCTACGTGTTTGGAATAGTCCTTTACAGGGTAGCATGGTCACAAGAATGGGAGAGATTTGTCCTGCATTGGAGTGAGTTGAAAAGCCTTTTCTTCTGTTTATTTCACAAAGGCTTTTTGTCATTAAATCCAAAGTTAGTTTTTCTTAAGAAAATCTCCTTTTTTTTAAAAGGAGATTTTGTAGACAGTTTTCAATGTATATAAACTAGTTGGCCATTACTTTCCTCCCAGTGTCTTTGTCATGTCATCTGTTTATGTGTCTGCATATAGCCCTTCTCGTTTGGTCCATACTCTAGCCTGATTTCTCTCTTTCCAGTGCTCCAGGACGCTCTAAAGCCCTGGGGCTCCAGACACCAAAGGCCCAGTGATGCAAAACCTCTCCATAAGCAGAGTTGTCTAGTGAGTCACTCTTGTGCGTTCACTGAGACCGTTCATTGGACACCCGCTTCACTGCACCCCCCTAATTCCTCCTTCCCCATTTTGCTAATTAGGTTGACAGGTGTCACGTTGTCTGGCTGCATTAAGGTCAAATTCACAACAGGATGCCTGTCAATACCGTCTTTGTACAAGCAAGCGATCTTCATGTATCAGCCTATTGGTTAGCTTCCCATAGTGAAACGTCTAGTTTACGTCTGTTTTTCCCTTTATTAATAATAATAATAATAATAATAATAATAATAATTACTGAGTAGAGATGAGATGAAAACTCCAGCGATTCTCAGGTCATAGCAGCAGCAGCAAGTATCTTGAGTTGTATTACTTCAAGGCCTGACAAAAAAAAAAAACTCTTCGATGTATGTTTAAGGTTGACAAATCAGTTAGAAGCCACTAAAATAGGCTGCTGAACACTTTTAAAAAAACATGTTTCTCTCCTGCACAGTCACCAGTAGACATCCTTATTTTTAGGTTCATAAAAAGTATGTTACACACAATGCCGTTGCACACAGAAAAGCTACGTCCTTCAGTACAGAGACAAAGACTGCAGGTGGCGCTTTTTCATTAGTCACCTGTTTCTTATATGATTCATGTGAGGGTAACAACTGAAATGCGCACACACACACACAACCAGCCTATAGGCAAACGGAAATTAGGTTGGGTTTATGAAAAAACGTGCTTAGAGCTGTCCACTTGTGATCTAATCACTCCTATCGGATTTGAAAACAAGGTGAAAACAGCCTGAGTGAGACACGGAGCCAGCCTGCACAATACCAGGACCCTGAAACTAAACTTAGTAATTTGTCTTCCTAGTGGTTTCTGTGAAAAGGGCCGGTTGCACATGCTGCTGCATCTGCTGAAGCCTCACTAAGCTAGCATTTCAAACAAGTCTGGCTCTGAGCTGTCTGTTATTTTCTGAAACAGACAATCGGCGAACCACACCCTCTGTAGGCAGCAACTGGCCAGGTGGACGGCAGTGTGCAACTAGGAACGGTCTCAACGTCTCTCTAGCTCTCTTTAAAAACAATCACTTTCCTCTGTATAACTGAGTGTTTCACAGTGAATACATTTTAACACTTTCCAAAAGTGTGCGTTGTTATCCTATTCCTTGTGTGATGGCAGGCCTTCGAGTGTGGCCTTTTTGTACGGCCAAATTCATGTAAAACATACTATTACCTTCAGTGTCCCATTGTCAAGGGACATAGCCTCTTTTTTTCTTTTAAAAACCATGAAAAGGCTTGCTAACCAAGGTGCATTAAATTATGTTCACTTACAATACCTCCTGAGTTTGCAACTTATTGATCCCTAGACAGTGGTTGTATTGTGTCCTGTGCTTGGATCCATGTCTGAAATGCCATGTGAGTAATGCTTATACTAGACTGTGCAGCTTTGGTAGAACAGCAGTTGATTTTATTGTAACAACAGAGTAATAGTCGTTGGCAGCAGTCAGAGCTATTCACTTGCTTATCGCATGGCAGACAGCATTAAACTGTCTGGTCGGTGAAGCACATTGTATTTCTCTCCCATTATTTTTGTCTTCCCCATTGGAAGAACTGTGAGTCATCTGTTGTACTGCAGGCCTCAAACTCAGACAATTCTTATTTAATGATTTTTCAAGACAACGTGTTATAAAGAGTCTGATTAACTTGTCTTTTCTTGGTGTTCATGCTGAGACTTGTTCAATTAACGTCCTCTGTTTTTGCATGCTTCTTCACTTAAAAAATTAATCCAGTGATGAGCCAAAGGCTTTTTTTCCCAGGACGGAAGGCATTGTTCTCACCAATACAGGACTATTACTGTCCCCAGTCTTTGCTTCTTCTTTTTTATTTAGAAGGCACAAGATTGTGTTGTCACACTTTACCCTTAAAGAAAAGTATAACCAATGTTTTATTGGAGTTTAATGGCTTTGGATTGGTAAATAAGTATTAAAGGTCCCATGGCATGAAAAGGTCACTTTATGAGGTTTTTTAACATTAATATGAGTTCCCCCAGCCTGCCTATGGTCCCCCAGTGGCTAGAAATGGCGATGGGTGTAAACCGAGCTCTGGGTATCCTGCTCTGCCTTTGAGAAAATGAAAGCTCAGATGGGCCGATCTGGAATCTTCCCTTTATGATGTCATAAGGGGAAAGGTTACCTCCCCTTTCTCTGCTTTGCCTGGAGAGAGAGAGAGAGAGAGAGAGAGAGAGAGAGAGAGAGAGAGAGAGAGAGAGAGAGAGAGAGAGAGAGAGAGAGAGAGAGAGAGAGAGGAGAGAGAGAGAGAGAGAGAGAGAGAGAGAGAGAGAGAGAGAGAGAGAGAGAGAGAGAGAGAGAGAGAGAGAGAGAGAGAGAGAGAGAGAGAGACCTCCTCCTCAAAATGGCACATCCTAAGGAAAGCTCATTGTGGGACTGGCTCTAGTGGCTGTAATTCTGCATCAAGGCTAAATTTCAGGAAAGAGACTTCAGATACAGTATTAGGGGGCCACTAAGGCCTATATAAAAGAGACTTTAGATACAGTATTAAGGGACCACTAAGGTCTATATAAAAGAGACTTCAGATACAGTATTAGGGGACCACTAAGGTCTATATAAAAGAGACTTCAGATACAGTATTAGGGGACCACTAAGGTCTATATAAAAGAGACTTCAGATACAGTATTAAGGGACCACTAAGGTCTATATAAAAGAGACTTCAGATACAGTATTAGGGGACCACTAAGGTCTATATAAAAGAGACTTCAGATACAGTATTAGGGGACCACTAAGGTCTATATAAAAGAGACTTCAGATACAGTATTAGGGGACCACTAAGGTCTATATAAAAGAGACTTCAGATACAGTATTAGGGGACCACTAAGGTCTATATAAAAGAGACTTCAGATACAGTATTAGGGGACCACTAAGGTCTATATAAAAGAGACTTCAGATACAGTATTAGGGGACCACTAAGGTCTATATAAAAGAGACTTCAGATACAGTATTAGGGGACCACTAAGGCCTATATAAAAGAGACTTCAGATACAGTATTAGGGGACCACTAAGGCCTATATAAACATCCAAAAAGTAGCATGTCATAGGACCTTTAACTAGCTACTGCCCTATTCCTGATTGCCTGATAAGTTGCAGTCTACAAAATACATTGCATCTCTTGCCAAGAAACAAGTCTGCAAGTAAGTACGTAAGTAAGTCTTTTTTTTTGGTTGACACTAGATTCCAAGCATTTTGGATTCCAAGCATGTCTGAATGCTCTTGTCCTTGATAGTGTACTGAGCTACTAAAATAAAATCTCTGCTTTTCTTCTCTGACAATGCGAGGCTTGATAAAGAGATGATTATTTGCAACGCAAGTTTGAGATTTAACCAACGCAATTTATGGACAGAAGGCAGAAAATGGTGCTAGATATTTACAGGGTACTCTACATCTGGATGGGGAACATTTGTGTTCACTGTTATGGAGAGACTTGCCAATCATTATTGACAATAGAAATAATGGGTGCTCCAAAGGTATTGTGTTGTTGGCCCCAGAATGAGTAATCTTTAGTGCACGACAACACTTCACCATATCAGCGTTTGTAAGCAGTACATTGTGTTATAAAAATACCTTTTAGTTCAGTCAACATAAAAAAGATTGTCCTTGTTTATCTATGTTGTGAATAAGAATATAACTAAGGCTGTGTTTTTGGCCCTGAACACATTTCTGAATGATAAGAAAGATGAGCTTACATACTTTACTCACTACTTAAAGCTAGATTAAGGGATTTTTGGCCACAAACGCAGCAACAGAGCCACAGTTAGTCGAGGAGTGGAATTGTTTAAGCCCTGGTTTTGTCTACCAACTCTAGTCGACTTCTTCAAGATAACGGAGTTGCTGCCCACGTCTCAGAGTTTCAGCAATTCAAGTACTGTAGGTCTGGTGTTGTTTTCCATTTCTTCCGGATGGAGGAACAATTGACCAATCAGAAGATTGTGTTTGGGATTAAGAATGGCGACGTCATCTTTCTGCATAGCTAGGTGCTTAGCTACATTAATAAAAAAGAAATGACAGAAAATGGCCACAAAAATGAATTAGTGCTATCAGTTAAACAGTCAAAAACAATGCTCTGCGGACAGCTGCAGACATTTATTGGTCATGTGGATGTGCAATCTGCTCCTGGACAGTGGCTGCATGTGTCCACGACAGCACACTGAATATTGTGGCTGCACGACCGGTACACGTCCGTGCGTCCTGGATGGGTGTACTCAGACTCCGTTGCCTGCTTGTCAGTTAGCGGTTAATGAACAGTAAACGAGGGTCAGGTATCGGTTAGGGCTGCACGATATTAGGAAAATATCTAATTGCGATTATTTTGACTGATATTGCAATTGCAATATGATTCACCATATTGGAGGGAATGATCATTATTCTCATTTTTATTGAAAAATATAAAAAGGATCTGTACCAAACAAAGATTTTTTCTTTACTTTGTAGGATAGAATTTGTAGGCCGGGACGTCTCTGCAGCACCACAATACTTCATTTTAGAATGGTTAGACACATATTTTGCCTTTAACAAATATTGCGCCCCCCTGCGATTTGGATATCGCACTAGTTCATATTGCAATTTCGATAAAATTGCGATTAATTGTGCAGCCCTAGTATTGGTCAGGAAAAAAATCTAAATGGTCATCCCTAGTGAGAGTGGTTGGGACCTCACCATATGGATGACTAACCAAAACAATGAGCAGAAATGGGCTGTAAGCTGAACAGTGCTGCATACTGAGGCTGAACTGCCCACCCTTTCACATTACATGGAGTCACTTCAAAGTTCAATCGATGACTCAATGTTAATAGAAAAGGGAGCTTTAATGACAGACTGACACATTAAAAAGAAATCCAGCGTATATGTTTCCCACTCAAACCCTAAAGTGTAGAGCTGTTAAGTTGTTTATGAAGTACCTGATACCCAACACCGTCCCTTGGCAGATAGACTTGGTATTCATCTCACAAAGGTGAATTGAATCAACAAGGTCACTGTCCTGACATCCAGTTACCGGAGGCTGGAGACAGTAGACCGTAGAGAAGGCATCAGATGACAAGCAACAGAAGGCACAACACAGTTTAAAAAAAAAAAAAAAAAAGCTGCGTCACACATTGATTTTTGTCTCGAGTTAGTCCTGGGACAGCTAACCGCCGACTGGCTGACTCCAGTGGGGTGGAGTGGGTATCAATATGAGACCGTGGTCTAATGACCAGATCTAGATTGCCTTTCTACAATCATCCATGATATTACAATCTGTATTCCAGGTAATGTCTAACAGTATCTACAGTAATATTTCCTTTGCATTTGGCAGTAGGGCTGGGCAATATTTCAATATTATATCGATATCGTGATATGATACTAGATATCGTCTTAGATTTTGAAGAATTGTAATATCGTTACATGGTAAGTTTAGTCTTTTCCTGGTTTTAAAGGCTGCATTACAGTAAAGTGATGTCATTTGCTGAACTTACCAGACTGTTCTAGCTGTTCGGTTATTTGCCTTTTAGTCATTATATCCACATTATGGTGATTATTTATCTAAAATCTAAATGTGGAAGATATTTTGTGAAAGCACCAATTGTCAACCTTACTATATCGCCGCAATATCGACATCGAGGTGTTTGGTCAAAAATATTGTGATATTTGATTTTCTCCATATCGCCCAGCCCTACTTGGCAGCATTTTAAAACATTCCGCAGGGCGTGGTGCTCGCCTGCAGCTGCAGGGGAACAGCAAAAGGTGCTAATGTCACTCAAGGGTGCTGTGCATACTGCCTTGTCATGGCCTAATTCCTGTAAAGCTCCAAATTACCTCATGAATATGCACTGAAAGAATTAGGGTCAGGGCCTGTCAGTCCGGTTAATATCATTCGGTTTGGTTAGCATACTAGCAGAACAACAGGATAAAAGCTTCAGGACAACACTGCGGGGTTTCTGTAATTTTCAACGTCTTACCACGTGTGCGTTGATTAAGATGACTAACCACCCGTTCTGACATCACCACAAGATGTGTCAGTACCATAGTCCCATAATTGTAAATGCGAAACCTACTTTAAAGTGGCACAAGTTTGACAAAATAACCTTGATGACATCATACATCTTACCATAAGTGTTTTGTAGGACTGTGGATCAGGGTTATCTTAACTAGGACTTAAAAGTGACATGTCTTAACAGAAAAGCCTGTATTACAAACTGCAGGTGTGAAGTTTGAAATGAGTGGGTATTGAGGAGACCGGGAGGCTCTAATTAAAGACACTATTGAATTGCATTATGGGAAATGTAGGATCCAGCCTCTCTGGAGCTTAACCCATATGAGTGACTTAAATTGACGAAGTGCACACACACACACACACACACACACACACACACACACACACACACACACACACACACACACACACTGAGGGTGTACTATCTGCAGTGGAAAACAAAAAGAACTGATACCAAAAAGTGAGTTGAGCCGAGCCGTACCATTCATTGGAAACACGGCATTAGTTCTTGCCTTAGGATAGGATGTCAGAGAAGTTAACTGGCTAGTCATTCATACACAAGCATTGTCCTATTCAATGTCGGTGGTAAATTGATGGGTCTGCTTTGCTTTAAAAGCCTCAAACTTGTATAGCTTTTCAATATCTAACATCTCACAATCAACACATCAAGTGTTTGCTGTGACGAGCACACAAAATATTCACCTCTGATAATGAATGTTGATATTCTCTTCTTAACACAGCTTTTCATGGCAGCAAATGGCCTACCTTCTTTATTTTACTACCAGTCTAACTGGCTAGTGTTGTGAAACGATATGGCTTGAATATCAAAGGGAATGTATAACTCCACAGGTGTGTTACAGAAATGATTAGCCGTGGAGAAGTAGCCTTTGTCTCTCCACTCCAGCTGGTTAAATTAGGATGAAGCGTTACTTGGCTTTCACAAGCAAGGCTCAACAGCTGTGGAAGTGAAAGCAGCACGTACCACCTGCCAGGTTTTATACCCACAGTTCAACTTTGACCTCAGTGATGGCTGACCTGTGTGCAGCGTGTCCGATGGCATTCCGGCACACAGGAGGTGGACTTCTTGGTTTCAAATTTGACGACTTGTGTAATTGACTTTATTGGCAGGAAAAGTCACAAGTAAATATGCACCAGGATGTGGATACGAGGCTATGGTTTTTATTGTCTGTATGTACGCCGTATAGACACATTTGGGGCTGATTTAAAGGCCCTGCACACCTAATATAGGTGTTTTCATTTATTCAAGCTAATGAGACCTCTGCTCAGGTTGAAATTAGAGCTACGCTGAAGTGAGGTGTAATGCAAAAAATAAAAGGAGGAGCAGACAGATGTCAATCAAACACATTCTGTAATCAGGCCAAATAAGTGAAACCACCTGTGTGGGTGTGCAGGGCCGGTACGTGAAACATGGACCCCCATTTACACCCCACTTTATTTGTCTTGGTCAAATCGGTTAGCTATCAGATTTGCCCAAAGATGCAAAGTGAAGAAGCTTTCGAGATGGATTGAAATCCCTAGATTGTGCCCAAGTTGATCTGGTTATGTGCGGACTGTCCACTTGTAGCCCCAAATGTGTCTCTACGGCGTACATAAATGGACCGTGAGTCTAATAATAAAGGCTATCTATCTATCTATACACACACCAACAGACATGTATCATCTCAGGCTGCGTAGTAAAAGCAGTATGTTAGCACGGTGACAGCAGCAGCTTTAGTGCTCCGTCACAGGATGCATTCCAGCGTATCAATTGAGAGTAGGTCACATGCGTTTTGGCAGCAGTCAGAGCCCAACACACCATCATTGTGCAAGAGTGAAAATGTTTTGAGTTGTGGTTATGCCTCTAACACAAGTACATGTAAGCTGTTATGCAGATTCAAACGATTTGTGAAATAGCCACTTCCAGGGTCTGTCTCTGTGTCTTGTGATAATGAGCTACCCTAAAATGAATCTGTCTCCCTGTGACATATAAAGTGACAGGTAGAAAGCTTTGTGGGCGAGGGAGTGGTATGAGTGAGAGCGTGAGGACGACACAACTTTGTCTTGTAGTAATGTGTAACGTTTGTGTTAGTTATGGATAGTTGATCATTGTAACTGTTAGCTAAACTAGTATGGTTGGTACTAAACTGATAAAGTGCACGACTTCTCCCTCTGGTGTTTTTGTTGGCTACCTAACCACTTCAGGTGCATTACCACCACCCTCTTAGTCTCGCATAGCCAGACCTATCGACACACTTTGTTTTAGATGGAGATAGGTCTGGCAATGACTAGAGTAGTACCGACTCTGGTTTTCATGTAGCCTGGTAAAACCGAGACGGATGTGATCAGGCTAGTGGCTAACGTGTCTTAAATTGCTTATGGATTTTATCTGGATGAGCCTTTTGAAATGACAAGTGTACACAGGGCCATACTGGAGATGGCAGCAGCCTTCAGATGATTGATTGAGCTACTTTGTATGATGTTCATGTCATTAGTAAATCTATGCAAATAAACGACCTGAGATTAATGGACTAGAGCAAGCACCAGGCACAAACTATGCATTTTAATCGTTTTGTAGTGTGAAAACCTGGTCAGTGATGCACTTTTGCTGACAGAATAACACTGGCAAGCCATCCTTGCCTTATTTATCAGAGCAGGAGGGAAGGTAATGAAGACGAGACATGCAGGGAAGCATCCAATCAGTGAGTCATGGGTTTGTGCTTGCTTGTCTTTCTGTTGTTGCAAACATAATTGACAGGAGAGAGATGCCACGCTTGGACAGAGGATTAGGTTCTGCTGAACGCGTCAGTATTTTCAGCACCGCTTTCCAGGAGATTCATGTCGTCGGACGCCCAGGTAAATCACTTATTTCTTAGTGTTTGTCACAGTGAGTCAGCATGCCATCCCTCCTCTCTCTACACAGTGGTAGTGACACGCCTCAGCAAAACACTTCTCACACAGGCAGAGTTATTCCCTGGCAAGCCATTGCACACATGCACTGCAGAGGCCATAAAGAAAGCAAATATAAAGCCCCAGCCTCAATTAAGTTAGCACTCTTCTCTCACTGTCTTATCTGCTTTATTTCTGGAGTGCCAAGTGATTAGCATACAGCTGCTGCCAAGTCAACATTGCAATTAAAATAATAGTTTCCAGTAAAGCAGAGTGGATGTCTGCTGATAAGTCTGTCTGGATACAGTAATTCAAACTGCAGCTCTGGTATTTTTAATATTCTACTTGATTAGGCTTACAACCATTAACTGCCATTCTAAAGAACTGAATTATTTGTTAACATGGAGTTATTTGTAGACTTGGTTTTGCGGGGGGGGTTAAATATATGACATGATAAATAGAAGGTTTCAAATAGACCCGGTGATCTGCATCGGTCGATACTACTCCCAGCAATCGGTGATCGGCCTTAAAAATCCTGATCGGAGCACCCTTAATGTAAACACACTGAATGTGGCAGTATCAGAAGTACTACAACAGTGTATATGTGCATATTGATGCAGTTATAATCTACAATAAACACAATTTACCTCTTGAAATGCTTCATTTTAGTTTTGAAGAACATTCCGCTTACGTCTGACCCATTATGTACTGATTCCCACCTGGATTTGATGGTCCAATGCTTCCAGGAGGGCTGTCTTCTGCTGCAAGGTGACAGTGTTCACTACAGTTCACAGTAACTCGTGTCGGCTGATAAACACATGCAGTGTTGCTCTTTGGTTTGTCACACGCGAGTTAGCCAATCCTGAAAGAGGTTGTGTGACATTACTGTTTTTTTGTTCATGGTCATGGGTCACTTTAGTACCTTTTTTTTTTTTAGTCCTCTTGCACACAAGCATAAAACCTGATTGCTGTGAATACAGGGTCAAGGTAATGGCTCACAAAAGGCATTTCCATAGTTTGCAGTAATATTACATCCCCAGTGAGTGATTTAAAACAAGTTCCCGCGGCTGCTGCGTCGAGGAGTGAACCTCTATATATGGGCGTGTGCTATACCAGGACACAATTTGAAGTTGGGAAAAGGTAATAAATAGTGATATATTGCAGAATATAGCAGTATGTTTAGATCCCAATAATATCGTGATAACATGGAATCGTGTGGCTTCTGGTGATTCCCACCCCTACCGCTTCATTGTGCGACTTTGTGTGCGTGTGAAGAATTGAAACGGTGGATGCCGACATACGAGTGTACGGTGCAGGAGCGATACAAAAGACTGACCAGTAACCCAGATCATGTCAATTGAGTTATGCTTATTCTGATTAGATGAAGATGTTTACACAACAATTGATAAAAACCATTATTTCCATACTGCTATAGTTGCATCATTAGGGTACATATGAATGCACGTGCTGTCATTTTTGCCTCTACGGTCTGCTCATTTTTCAGCTTGGTAATTTAGATCCACATCTCACCTTCTGTTGCATTATCTTCTCTGGTAATTCACTAAGCGTGCCCTCCCGCCCCCCCCCCCCCCCCTAGTGAGCTGCTGTGAGTTGGTATCTTATCAGATTTTAGCCTGCTAATTATCAGGAGCAAGTTGTATTACCCAGAGCTTCCAAATCAGCTTCAAGGCCATTCATTTCTTAACGTGGATACATTTGAGGTGGGGGGGGGGGGGGGAAAGGCCAAGGGACTCGTATCTTACTTTTCTTTAGATTGTCTCTCATGCCGTCTCGTATTCACTCAGGCTAAGATAATCAATTAAAACTTAAATAAAGGGATACGGTGTGTTTTCAGGCTCCCGCTGCATAGCTTGTGAGAGTGAGGGATAACTGATTTTCACCAGCAGACACATTGTATTTTAATGAACTCATCATCCCAGCCATGATTCCCACATAGGTGCCATGTGTGTCTTAAAGTAATCTCACTCAGATGAGGTCCGTCTCATTGGGAGCAAAACTCATGTCATTTTGAGATGAACAACATCTCCAGTTGGGTAACACAAATAGCTTTTCATCTGTTTATGACAACCAAGCAGACATTATTCACAGGTTGAATACCCCCCCCCCCAGTTTGCCCCATTGGTGTTTTGATAGTCCAAAATATGTTTTTACAGTGGGCCATGTTTTCCAAAGTGATATATTTCACTGAATAGTGAGTGAGAATATCATTCCCCTGAAATTGGATGAATATATTCTAATACCCTATTGGTTGATTTTAGTAGCTTTTAAAGCCTTGTTTTCTGCATTCTATTGGACTACGCAAAATGTATCAATAGTCGAAGCCAAATGAATTCAGGCTCCATCCTTTACGCCAATGCTGACGTGTTCATGGTAGAGTGGGTTTGCTCTGTCTTTAGCTGGCAGCCCTCGCATATTATGCTGCCTGTGAGATTAGCTTTCCTGATGCTAACCCAAATGTAGTCTAGTTCATCAAATCCTCTGCTTCGTCTCCTGAGACCCAACCACATGGCAGTGTATTAAACAGGCTTCATATGATTAACAGGGCGTTTTAAAGCCAACACAAGCATGGCATTGTACAGAGGAGGACCATTGTTTTCAAAGCCACTTCAAAGATGAGCGTTTCCTAACATCTGCACAAGTGACGGCCTTGGTTTTGCACCTGGTTCTATGCACATCGTTAACTAAATTCAACTCTCTACCTCATGCACACTATCTGCTCTGTTGTTTCTGGTGGAAAAGTCGGGTAATAACACGACAATGACTGGTAGAAGGAACGCGGTGAAGCACCTGCTTTCAGCTAAGGATCCTGTCTTAGCTTTAAATCTGAGGTACCTGGAAACTTCTTTAATCATTTACTTACACACTTTTCTCAACTAATATGCCGTATGTATGTAGTATACCGCTTTTGACTATAAATAAAAAATGTTGACTGGTAAAGGGTGGGACAGCCTGATATGAAAGATGATTATTTGCTGCCTCCTTGATGATTCAGATAATCTGCTGAGAGGTTGTCTCATTTTATCGGCTGCCTCATTGTTCACACAGCAGTGCAGGATAACGGCATGACAGGCTGTAAACTTTGACAAACCAAGTCTGGTCTCAAAATCACACAAAACTGTAACTGAAATAAATCTGTGTGCTCTCACCTGCTGAGTGTTAGTGAAATCGGCTTGTGAACCAGATGCTTGCATGGTACGCGCTCCTCCACTGCCGTCCCGTGTGACTCTTCAGCTGACAGAGCTGTCAGAAGCCAGGCAAGTGAGATGATGGGCAAAGGCATTCAAATGGGAGTCTTAGAGGTAAAACATGAAAGTCAAATATTGGGCCTCAACTGGCGACTCCGAGTCAACTTGGAAAATCCAGATTCAGGCACAGCCCTAATCATTTGTGGAGGCTTGAAAGTGTTTTTAGTGAGTAAGTCACGCGGTAACTGTCAGAATATGAGAGGAAATAAGCTAAAACAGCTCCGCTTGATATTATAATGTAGCTATATGAAAATTAAATAACTGCTTATGAGTGCAGCTCCAGTTTCTTGCTCAAGGACACTTTGACAGAACAGATGGCTTCCCCCAAGCATCAAACCTGTAACCTTTTTAAGTTGTGTTGAGTAACCTTTCAGAACTTGCTCTCTGTTATCAGCAGGCAACCCTGCTACTTGCTCTACTGCTGCACATAGACCACTGCCTAAGCTGAGAATAAAGAGTAGATGCAGCATGGGTAAGTCTGAGCATTCATCAGCTAGTTGCAATATGCAGGCTGCTGAACCTCAATGGGAATGCTGCCAGCTGCTGGTCACATTCTACCTTTTTAAAAATGTTTATATGAGGACCCTACTAACAGTAGCAAACAGACATTCATCCACATACTCTACTTTAGCCTTACGTTGTTGCTTGCAGGGTTCAAGGTCGTTGCAAATGTTGACGAGGCTACGCTGAATGGGGCTTGATACAGTTAGAATAATGTTGAATGTAGGCTAGTTCGAGCCTCATTAAACAAAAACTACTGGGTGTCAGAGTAAATGTCAGGGTCTGACAGAGATATGGTCGAGTTACAATTTAAGAGGGATCTCAGAATAGGCACTAAGGATGGATTCCTTGCTGCTTTGATAGCAGGGTACAGCTAATACAGGAAGGATTTTCTCATTTTATGACGACGAAAGGTAATTGTCAGTTAAACCAACTAGTCTGACTAAATCATAGATGAAGAATTGTGTGTGTGTGTGTGTGTGTGTGTGTGTGTGTGTGTGTGTGTGTGTGTGTGTGTTACATTAGCAAGCTAACTTTAGCACAGCTGCCCACAAAGTACTGCTTGCTGGCGAAGTGCTAATTTCCAAACATTACTGACATATAGACACTTTTCAAACGGATAACCCCGTCATTGGAACCAAAATATGTCTGAGTTTATTTGCAAAGTTGATGTCCGTGAACTAGCATGTTGCTACTCCCCACAGTAGGCTGCTTGAAACACCCACTATCAACACACAGGACGAAGTTACACATTTTTGGAGGTGCACGTTGAGCTACGGCGGAGGGCTTGGAGGGGGGTTCTCGTCGACGCAGAGGGGTCTGCGGAGGTACACCGTCGATTCGATGCAGAAGCATAAATCGGCCTTAAGCCAGTGAGAGCGAGAGCGTGTGTGATGGTGAGTATGAAGTTAACTGTTAGCTGTGAAAGTAGCAGTGCTGTGCGTGTGTGAGAGACGGCGGTAAATATTAAGCAGTAAGGTTATAGCTGTGAATAAGGTTGGGAATCGTTTGGTTCTGTTTTTTTGATACCGGTGCTAAAACAATACTTTTAAAACAGTGCCGGTGCCTGACACGAAAAAAAAGAGCAATGTTGTCGCTGACATCAAGATTAGCAGCAACTCTTCCTGGGGTCCACTAACTTGTTTATTGCTAAGGTCATATGGTAAAATTTAAATTATATATTTAAATGTAAACTTATAACATTAACTTATTTCACGAGTACCTCATTTGTATTTTATATTGTTTGTACTGTAGTTGTTAGACCAGCCATTTGTAGCAATTACTCCTCCCTCACTAATCATACAGGAAACTCAAACAATTTAACTATAATAAACTAAAATAAAATAACTATTGAATATTTTCATGTCTTTATTTTTTTGCAAATTCAGATAGTAGTATCGATAAGCAGTATGGATATTGGTATAGATAAAATCCTAACGATACCCATCAATAGTCACAGCCACATTTTAGTGCATTATCAGAACAGCCCTCTGCCGTAGCTCGACGTGCACCTACAAAAATGTGTAACTTTGCGTTGAGGCGACGCAGACCGCAAGGACTGTGATTGGTCAACTGGTCCTGTGTGTTGATAGTGGGTGTTTCAAGCAGCCTACTGTGGGGAGTAACATGCTAGTTCACTGACATCAGCTTTGCAAGTAAACTCAGACATATTTTGGTTCCAATGACAGGGTTATCCGTTTGAAAAGTGTCTATATGTCAGTAACGTTTGGAAATTAGCACTTCGCCAGAAAGCAGTACTTTGTGGGCAGTTGTGCTAAAGTTAGCTTGCTAACATAACATAAACTGGCTGGCAGACACCTCGCAAATAACCTCAGACTTATCACCTCCTAGCGTTATGGCGGTGAAATGCACCGTGATGCAAAGCAGAACTCCGAAAGGGTCACGACGCTGTAGCTACAGCGTGGAGTTGACGCAGAAACATAAAACAGCCTTTTGGCTTGCTGTGGAGAAGCGCTGTGGTGATTTAATGGCCTCTTGATATGTCAGCAGAACAAGCTTTACAAATTGCTACTCTGCTGTCCACATCAGAACCCATAAAATGGCCACATACTGCTGACATTCAGCTAGCCAGTCAGACACACTGTAGAAGAGTGTTGCAAAGTCCATGGAAAGTTGAATGCTGTTGCTGGGCACCCCAAGAACTGGCCCTGAAGTGCTCAGGAGACAGCATTGCCTAATTTGCATATCAATGTGTTTTTAATAGTGTGTGTGGTTTCAATTGAGGGAGAGGGGCTGGGCTGTTGTCGTCAGACATCCTTTGGAGGGTTAGGTGGACAAATCTATAGCTCCTGTGTTGTGTTTTTATCCCCACTAGACACATGGATCTCAACAACTATCAGATGGATTGCCATGAAATGTTGTCCAGATATTAAGGGGAGGATGAAACCTACTGACTTTGGTGATCCCCTGACTTTTTATTTTTTTATTATTATTTTTTTAACTTTTAACACCACCATTGACAGGTTGACATTTGATGTTTTGAGAGAAATGTCTCAACAACTATTGGATGGATATACATGTTTTTGGCAGAAACATTCACGTTCCCTGTGATTTATAATCATTTTTATGTTTAGTGCTAATTAGCTAATTTTAGCATGCTAACACACTGAACTAAGGGTGTGTTCCAATACCCATAATACCATACTAATTATTTAGTATGCCAGAGAAAGATTGAGTACATCCAAATACAGTACATAGTATATCAAATGCAGTATGCCAAAAATAGCAGGATGTCCTACTACATCTGGTCGCATTTTGCAGTATGCAAGCCAGAATGCTTTTCTGGCTATTCTGACCCACAAGCCTCTGTGCATCATATATGAGCAAGAGGCTCAAAGTTCAAGGCGCAATGTTATAATGAAGTAGTATGTCACAATTGTATCCATACTGCATGCAACAGTACACACTTTGTAAGGGCAGCTGCAGTACATACTGACAGTAAAAAGAAACATGGTTAAGGTCTGCTCCAAGATCACTGGTAAGACCTCAGCTCTGTGTGGAAGGAACGAGTGCTTCAGAAAGCTGAATAAACAACCTGACCATGCACTTTCTAGTTAATTCTTAGTAATGCCGCCAGGCTGGTGCTATTATGTGCCTGCATGGAAAACAAATCGTTATGCAAATTCTTTGATTCCTTCAGCTATCAGGCTATTAAACACAACCCGCTTGTTGCCATTGGCATGTTGATGCTGATGTTTTGATAGTTAGTTATGTATTTTTTTTTATTTATATGGATGGAATAGACTGTAAAAAATGAATTGCCCTTTGGGGATTAATAAATAATTCTGAATCTGAAAAAGTCTGCGATTTGGAACTCAGCATAGGATTATGTTAGCATTCAGCTCAAAGGACCATTGTGCCTGTAGACTCTGTCACTTGACTCACTAAAGTTAATTGTCTTACATAAGATATAACACCAGTTTTTCAACTTAAATAAGAAGCACGGAAAATGTTGAAACATGTTTTTAGATCAACTTTTCTTTGGCTTTTGGTAATGTTAGCTTGTAGCTTCATAGGTGACCAAACACTATCCTCACATAAAACCATATTTGTTTTGAAGCACATGTGGAAAGTGTGCTTCACCCAACATTGGCTTACTCAACAAGAAAAAACTGAATGACTGCTGGACTATAGTGCTAAACAAGGCAGTATTTAGCACACAGGATTGCTGCTACACTGTGAGTTTACCTGGCTGAATATAGTGGACACACACTGCTTTGTATTTGATAAGCAAGTAGTACAAATTGACAACACATGAACTTATGGGTTAGGTGATATTTTGCTGATCACATTTAAGAATTAAACCCCCTACTTAATCTGAATGGACATTAAGTACTGGAGCAGAACAAGTCCCCAAAATGGCAAATGGTGACAATAAAGTGACAGTAAGCACATCACATTGCATTTGTTCTGTGACGTCCTGCATTACTGCACTGAACTAAATGAACGGCAGATGAATTGCAAATTACAGCTTTGATAAATTTCATGCCACTGGCCGATAGTCTTGGTTTTTGGATTACTGGTCTTGCGATTCGATTACAATTATCCTGTCAACGATTTGATTCGATATCACGATGCGTCACCTCCTCAACATTATGATATATTGCTACACATGTTTTTCATCAACAAATTTAAGCAGTCAGATGTACATGAACCCCCCTTTTTGTCGTATCTGCACTTCCTGAACGTAGCGGAGAAAAATCAACAAGCAACATCTGTAGGCAATAATCAATTACGGTCTGTCACCGCATCGATGCAATGATTAATTTCAACACCCCTACTGGCCGATCCCTAAGAGGAATAATTGGTCCGCTAGCAGTGCATGCCTTCATTTAGACTGCTGGTAATGATAGCAGGAATTAAGAAAAGGTCTTGACCTCGTCACAGACCATCTGTTGTTTGGGTCTACTGACATGTCTCAATCTTAAACTGCTTGTGCCTCCGTCTATAGGGAATAACTCCAAAGACGATGATGGAAATCCGTTGCATACATTAGGCCTTGTTATAGCATTTGTGTCTGTGTTGTCTCTTTACATACATCGTGGCTGCAGTGTCGTAAACTGGAAGAGCTCATGTGAGTGAACTTCTTCCCAGTATTGATTTCGTGTAGAGGGATTTGTGTGCATTGACATGGCTCCCTCGTACTTCAGAGCTGCTCTGTTTCCCAGGGAGTTTAGCATGAGATTGAATCTGCTGAGAGAGAGAATGCAGCAACAGCCGCAAAACGCTATACAGAAACCTAAAGTAATTCACAGACTGCATTAGGCATAACTCATAGGGGTGTCACGATTTCGATTTCAAATGGAAAAACGACGGAATGAGAATTCAATTTCAACCAACCAAAATCGCAAGCAGTATCGATGATTCTCTTAGTATATCTTCTTCTCTCCACCCTACCTGCGCGTGTCGGAGGAAGAAGAAAAACAACCCTGACGACACCGCGTAGCTACCGGCGGTAGCGTGCAGCTAAAGACACAGGGCTGCACTATTTGAGACACCATGGCCACTGCCGGAGTCAGACATGACAGCGAAACTGCAGAACTGGAAAATCCTCCGGCTTCCCTGAAGTCACCGGTGTGACAACATCTTGCCTTCCCCTGAGTTATGTCAACAAACAGCCAAGGTAAAGCCTGTGGGCTCCGACTGGACTCCATGGTCCATTCAGGTGCCCCTTGTTGTTGTGAGTCAGTGCTGGAAAAAAGAAGAAGTTTAAATTGAATGGAATCGGTAAATCAAATCTTAGAGTTAGAGAATCGGGACACACTTATAATCTCATCTTCTAACTTGGTACGTATGTGTTCATATTGGCACCTGATTTTGATTTAGTTTGAGTCTTCCGACCATAATTTAAATTTGTTTTATCGATTGTATATCTGCTGCAGCTGCCGTCATAATTATCTATTGCGATGCAGTGTTTCCTCTATGTTGATTTGACCGCGGCGGCCCCCCACGGCAACATTTCTGCCCCCCATGGTATCGGAAATAGGGCTGCATTGTTAGAGTGCATGTCGGAGAATAGCGCGGACACACGAGGATAACTAGCCAGTTGAGATGGTGTGTGTGTACGTCCTTGAACTGTACGTGGTATAACTTATGTTGTCACTTCATTTAAGCCTGGTCTTGCAAATTTAAATGAAGTTAACTGGTGATTTTCGTTGTTTGTATTCTTCACCTGCGAGTTAAATTGCACATGGCTGTTGATTCGATATAACAGCGATTGCCGAACGCCCTCGCTCACGTTTGTATTTTAGGTGCATTATTTACATGCTTATCTTAATGCAGTGACACTGCATTAAGATAATGTAATTAATAGTGGGTTTACTGTTATTTGCTACAGAATACTTAGCCTATATGTCAAGATCAAAGTTAGCCTAAAAAATACAGTTAAATCACAACAGAAAATATGCCTCATTGTGTGAATAGAGGTGAATACATATATTAGTTTGTGTTGCAGCGAAGTGTCTGTTCTGTTTCATGGGGGGGGGGTGTGGACCTTCCCCCACTGCTAAAAAAAAATCCTAAAGGAAACACTGCGATGTTAGAGGAACAGGCTGTGTTTACTTGTTTATAGCAGACTGTAAGGTTCATACGTACAGTGTCCTTGTGACTCTGCTCTGCAGTAATACAACACACTGACTCTTCTCATATAAACTCTGCTGTTTAAATGGACCCACTCCCTCCCTGTCATTCTTACTCTTCTGGCATCTAATGGTAACGTTAAAGTTACACCCACATGCTGTATGGCTCTCAATAGTTATTTTATCATCATTGGCTTACCTTTTTTTATATTTGTCGCCGTGCTGCCTGAATGTTCCTAGTGTGTCCCAGTTCTCTTTTTATGCTTCTCGTATAGTTTTTACTGGCAGAGATAACGTTATGTGAAATACAAGATGCTGCTCATTAGTCAGGGTTTTCCCTTAGGTGCAGCACCCAAGCCTTTTCGGGGACCACCTAAACCGAATTAAGATCTAATGATTGTAGTTTTAATCTGCTCTAGCTTTTCCAACATTTTAAACACGGATATGGTAATAACGGTCCAAATTATGTGAAATTGCATTTTTTTATTTATTTAAAAAATGTAACATTTTCTTGAGGGAGGACATCTAAACCCCTCGCTAAGTACGTGCACCAAAGTCTTCCAAAAACCTAGGGAAAACCTGTTTTTATATGTTGACGGAAAATATAATACATTGCGCCAACACAAAAATCACTTTGGGTGGACAAATGACAGTTGAAAGCCCTTTTAGGGACTGGCATTGGAAACTAGCAATAGCTATAAATGCTGGGATGCTGTACATTAGAGATTTGTTGCACAAATGTCTGTCTAAGCATCTGTCCCTATTCAAATGAACATGAAATAAAGAAATTTGAATTGCGGAGATATTTGAAATGGGCAAACTTGTTTATTTCTGTTGTCATTTTCAGCCGTAACTGTTTAAAGATATATAGTTAAACACAGAGATCTGACCTGTCTGACATTTCTGCTGGGCTTATTTCCTGTACCGCGTTGCTTTGCTAGCGTCTTTGATTAACCAAATCTTGCGTTAGGAACAGTTACATGTCACCGCTGGTCGGACTCTCTGCTAGCTTGGGTGGTGTCATTTTCTTTAGTCTGTGGCCCAACAGGTAAATTAGCTCTCTAACGTAACCGTAGTCTGACACATGAAAGCATCAAACATGCATTTTAGATGAGATGAGAGTATATCCAGTTGTTCCTCATCCCCGTCTGCTGGGAGCCGTTAAATTGTATGTACGGGACGCAGGAGTTTACTACCGTGAAGGTATTGTAAACAAATGTTGTGATTGTGTGTATAAAGCTTAGCTTTTGGCTTTAATAAAAAAATTGCCTAATGGCATACACTGCAAAGTTGAACATTTCCTGACTCTAACCTGTGGGAAGACACGCCCTTGGATTGTAATTAGAACAACTTTGTCACCAGTAACGCTGCCATCCTGATGAGAATTAAGGATGTTTACTGTGTAGAAACTATTAAGTCTTGATTTTTAATCTCCTCGCAGCTCCGGCTCTGTCCTCTTCTCAAGGACGGCCATTTTCTGTGTTTTCTGCTGCATCAGGTATTTGTGGGAAGCTCGGCCTGCTTTGCTCTGCCTGCCTGCCTGGCATACACAAACTCACTTCCTCTTTTTAACTCATGCACACACTTGATTCCCTCTACAGGCAATAACAAAAGAGAAGTGTATTTTCACTCCCGCAGCGTATGCATGCTGGGGCTACCACACATAAACACTGTCTTAATGTCAGATGGCTTGAGGGCATGTCCTTCCTGTGTGAGCTGGGAGCTGTTTGTGGCTGATTTTAAGAGCCAGAGTGTACAGTAGCCCAGGACATGAGATGAATTTTAACATTTAACCTGCTGTGTTCACTAGGGCTGCCCCCTCTTAGTTAGTCGACTAATCGGTCATTATGGTCTTAGTCGTTTTCTTTTGTCCATTAGTCATGTTTTATGCTTTTTTCATGCTCAATGACTTATTTCCAAAAAACGTATGAGCACATCTCTTGTAAACACAAGATTTAAATTGGTGTTTTTACATGGGCGATCTGAAATGAAGACAGATTCAGCAACTGCACGGCCTATTTCTCACTTAAAATGTTTTCAGGAACACATTTCGGTGAACTATTTTAGTACAATATGAGATCGTATTCTGATCAAGCCGCCATGACAGTCTGGCTTTGAATTTCCGGAGAAACAAGACCCACGTGACGCGGTCGTCCAATCAGCTGCCGGTTTTCATTTTTGGGCGACAATACAGATTAGCACCGCCTGCTGTTATGGAGACGTATTACGTCTCGTCTCTTCGGTGTGTTCCAAGGCACTTTTTTGACCAACTCGGGGACACTGATCAGTCCAACTGCCTTTTCTGCCGACGGTCGGCCGTCGGCTTTGTGTGTCTGGGCCTTAAGAGAAACTCAGTTTCACAGATCTGGCAGTACCCGGAGGTCTGCGTTTATCCGCCGGTAAAACTCCTGTTGCTGTTTTAAATGTTCACATGATTTAACTTCACTACCAAGACTTAAAACTTCCGATAATATCAAACACGTTTGATTTTGTCTGAACATCCAGACGGGGGAAAAAGACTGGGACTGAGTTTTATGACTGGCTCCCACCAAACGATTGAGACGACGGGAGAACGCCAACTCTAGCTAAGACTCTCAGGATTTCATTCCGATATTAGAAATGAGTCTGCTATAGTGGAATTGCTTGAAAAGTCTTTTGGTATAAGGTCAGCATTACTTGTTTTACTTTATATTGGTACCTGTGTTTGACGTTTGTTTTTACACTATGCTGTGTACCGTTTGGTTCATTTGTGTACTGCTGCGACATGCAAATATCTCCCTGGGCACAAATAAAGTATCCATCTGTCTATCTAGTAATAGGATAGGTCCACTATCTTACTAGTCAAACTTAAATTTGCTGAGTTGAAGCTATTCTGGGAACATAGTGCCTTATGTTTGTCAGAGCGTTCCAAAGTCTGTTGTGTTTGCAGAAATCCTATAGTCATTTTTCTATTGCATAACAAGCTTGTGTTTTTTTCAGATGTGTGTGATGTGTTGCATTATTCATTTCATACTTGGGTGGTGAATTGCTAAAAGTGTATTGGACAGTTTATATACTTAAAACCAGCATTGAGCGCGTCTTCTTTGTATGAAAGCTGTCAGTCAGTCAGCGAATGTCTGCACATAGTGCTGTTGTAGATGAGATGAGAAAAAAAATCTCATTTCAAATAAAACATGGATTGGCTGGGGAAAAAAAATGTATTT